>JAITYT010000759.1:1632129-1642287 GCA_025433975.1 Liostenogaster flavolineata
AAACGAAGCGAGAAAAGGAAAGATAAAGCTACGTTCGTGTTAACACGCTCGATACTTTCTCGATCATTTTTTGATATAATTTTCTTGCTCCTTTGTCCATGACAGCTTCGATCCTTTAGGTGCAGGCGACATAACCTAGAAATATAGAGATATAACGCAACACAGAGACGTTAACACAGAAATGTTAATGACAGCCAACGAATTTTGAACAGCTAATTAAAGAAGGATCATCAGCGCGATCGGAATCAAACGCTCTACTGATGAGCACGTGATCTTAAACAACCACATTTATTATCATGTTGCCATTCCGCGCTTAGAACAATGAAGATACTTTGGTGGCGCCCTGAAAAATCACATAAATTTGCCCTTCTTTTTGGCGCCCGCAACAATTTTCAAGCACTGGTCCAAACAAGTTTTCAAAGAAAACTGCCTTCGTTACTTCTGCTCCCATGATCTTCCCTCCCTTTCCTTCTCCTCCTTTTCGTTCTTTACATGCACCTTGGATATCTTCTCGATGTATGGTTTTGCATAGAATGGAACAACGCCGACGCGTATCGCTTTCCACCGTCGCTTTCCCTAAACAAAGACGCACGACTCTGTCTAAGAGAGGCGGCAACATCTTTCCAAAAACCCAAAGATCTCCAGGAACATCTGCATAAGAGCAGCTGTCAACCGTTTACCAGTTCTCTCGCCTATCCACCGACGCTCTGCTACCGCGGTTAACGTCATTGTTCCGTCGGTGGAGCGCCAATGGAAGTTGCATTCTCGTGAATCCATTCACGACATTGTTCCCGTCCTGACGAATGCAAACGAGCGACAGCCTACCGATGCGTTTCCAGGAGCCTCATTGATAAAAGATCGCCGATGTCGAGTGGTTACGTAACGATAATCGAAAAAGTAGGGCAAGAACTCTGTTAAAACTGACTTTGTTAGGACCCAGACCTCATTTGCATCCGTAGGACGCAACCATTTGCTTCCATCGTACTTTTCTTCTTTACTGATGAACGATCAGAGTTGTTCACCCCAAAACGAATATTCCTTGGGTCTAGATTCGTTCTCGAAGGGGTTAGATAATAGATAGAAGGACGAGAGGGGGGACGAGTACTCGATAAAAAACATTTTTGACAAAATCCAGAATCCAGACAAACACGAACGAGCAAACACTTACCTACGGGCTCCCACGATTCTTCGTTTCCGATCAACTGTTTTGGATTAGTCCTAGAAGGGGTTGGATAACGAGGATCGCCGATGCAACGCAGGTGATGAGGTCTCGCGTTGATGTTTCCGTAGGAGCCATGGCCTTCGACAAACATCGTGAACACTCTCGAGGGGAGAAGGGACGCGAGCCAACCTTGAAACAAGGACCAACCACGTGCCTCGAAGCAAGCAGATGACCAAACGCGGCGTATCGAGTTTCCACAACGAAGGCGCGTCTCATCCTCCCTGGATTCTGTTTGTTTTCGTCGTTTCCTGGCGTGGAGCACGTGGAGATTCCTTCTCTCGGCCCCACCTCCACCTAAAGACGGACTACAGGTGGCTGCTGGCTGGCTGCTGGCTGTTGAACGCCGCCACTACAACGACAGCGTTTCTCAGGGTTTCTCCGCGTTTTCGTGCCCTAGCTTCGCTTCGATCGTCCTTTCTTCCTCGATTTTAGCCCCGAACAATCCCAAAGATCCTTTTGGCCTGTACGAGTCACATCGGGCTTCGACTGGACTGCCGAATATTCGCGAAAACCAGCCGATGTAAGCGGACGTATCCCTTTGTACGCGCTATGCCAGGTGCTCGAACCCAGATCGATCGATGAAAGGGTACAGTTTCGAAGATTTCTACCTCGATGTTCCTCTTCCTTCGTTCTACGTTCCATCCTTCGTTACGTCAGCTGTCGATTGTCTCCCTGGAAGGAGAAGCCCCAGCTCGAAGTTTGCCTTCTCTCGATCGGCAGAGCCCTAAACTGACAGAGTATTCTGTGGAGCAATTAGCAAGGCGTAAGCCATCGATTAAATTCAGAATAATGCAAATAAACAAAAAGCACAGCAATTAAAGCGACGTGAAGCGAGTTTCACTCGCGATACCTCGCACGAAGTCTTCATCATTGGCATCAAATTTTCTCGAACCGACTGAAAGAGAATTCGAGTGGAAGTGAAAAAGCTAAAAAAAAAAAGGCGAAGGGAGAACGAGACACAAAGAAGAAACGGCCGGTTGTTCTTTGGCAACGGTTGGTTTAGCTTGGACGAAAAATCGTGCTTCGCTGAAGGAAGGAAGGAGGTTTCGGGTGGGCGTGCGCTCGCTCGCTTTCGTGGCGGCAATTAGGCGACTCACGGGCCCATGGAAAATGATCGAGGCCCCCCTCGACCTCCCCTTCCGTCACGGTTCCTCCCCTTCACCCCTCGCGACTCGCCTGTTCCCAAATAATCGTCTTCGGGTCGAGTCAAAGTCGCGCGTATTAACTACATCCTGGCTTTGGAACCCCCTGCGAATCGTTTTCTCCCCGTGGCTTTGCTACATCCACGCAGTGACGTCACCGCGAGCGAAATACAGTCCAGCCGTGACCGGAAGCGACTGCTTCGTCGGGGGGTCGAGCCAACCGCGAAACTCGAAATTCGCTCCTCGACTGGTTCGGATTCCTGGCAACGATTCGAACACTCCTTCGAGAGTCTTTCCGGGCTCTCGAGTCTACCTGTTTCGAAGTTGCGCGTGGCTGACTACCAAAGGACCCCTCGTTTGCTCGATATTCGGTACGTTCGAAGAAGGAGACGAAATATCGGATGCTTCGTTCGAACACGCCGTGTTTCAAGTCGGAAAAATTGTGATCGGGTTCGTATAACGCGGTAAAAGGATGAAACTGATAGTTTCGACGGTGAATAAATGTCAAAAAAAAATTTAACTGCTTTTTATAGTATGTTTATCTCAAAACGAATGACAAAACATTTTTAGTTTCAATATTCGTTCGCTTCGAAGAGAAATAAAAATATTATAACTCTTACGTATTAAACACTTATTTTACATCGTCGTTGCGTGTCTGTATAAGTGTTCGTTTACGCATTTTTGTATCTTATACATTATAAAATTAAATCCATAAAAGAAAAGGTAGAAAAAAAGTACCGATAAATTCGTATACAAAAATATTTCGTATTGTGAAAAAAAAGAAACATTTATTATTCAACGCCCATAAAAACTGTTGTCATGTCGTAACTTAAGCCCGATGATTAAAGAGAGTTATTTTAAATATAAGAAGTAAGTTAATCGCTATGGCCTGTGAACGGCTGGTGTATTTTTCCTTTTCTTTTTTTTGAAGAAAAAAAATTAATTACATAATATATATATAATTATTTATTTTATATATATAATAAAAATATAATATAAATGATAAAATAATAAATAAATTTAAAAAAAAAAACGAAAATCGGCACGAACTTTTTGGACAGCCCCATACGATCTAAGCGACTCGTAAGACACGGATTCGTGTAAGACGGAACGTATCGCGAAAATCGGAGTTCTCTCGAAAGAGTCCTTCTTTCCCAAGGATACGTTGGATAAATTTAGTTCGACCGCGGTACCAGCTACGCCGCGGTAAACACAAAGGAAACTCGTTCCTGAAAGGCTTATTCCTGGTGGCGTGCAAGATACCAACTCGTTTGACCCAAATAACTCCAGGCCGGGCGTGCATTTCTGCATCGAGAGACTGCAACGGCGGTGTGCTCGACTTTCTCTCTGCCGCGTAAACGAGTCGAGCTTCTCCGCGAAACGCGATTATCCCAAAAAGACGGTCGACGGAATCGTCGCAGCCTCTCGGAACGACGAAAGACGGCCTCTCCACTGCGAAGGAAACGTACAGACTTTGAATCACTTTTAACCCGTAAACTGGGTATGACGACGTTCTTCGTCACGCCCGGATGACTACCAAAATGCGAATGACGACATTTTTTTTCTTATTGGTATTAACCGTACCATGTTGAACGTATTACGTTTTGTATAGTTCTTATATATTTAATCCTAGCTCTTTTAATGGTTATCCTTTTTACTTCGATCACTTTTAATGGTTGCACGACATTACATGTTAAATAACGTAAATTTTTTGTGGAAATAAAAGCAATCAGTAAGCTAAAAACAATTTTCTTCTATTACTTCAGGTGTGATGACATTACTTATCACTGCGAAAAGAAGTTCCCAGTGCGAATAGAATTTTACAAAATTTTATTCCCCGGTTAACGGGTTAAACGTGCGATCAAACGACGAAATGTTTCTATTAGAAGCCGACGTAAGAAATATTAGGTCGTCAAGGATGAAATTTGTAGAAAAAATATTGTTGATAAATAATATATTGTTGTTGTAAAATATATATTGACGGGATACGAAGGCCATTGTGTTTTGTGGCTGTTGTGATTTGGCTCTTTTTTTACGCTGGTTATTGTTTTGCTAAAGATCCAGTTATCGCTTAAACGATTGAAAGAAATTTACAAACAGATAATAAATAATTTCTTGTTTATATTCGTTCTCACGCGTAACGTCTACGATATGTAAATATGTAAAAGATGCCAGCAACTTTCAGAGAAAAAGTAACGATAAAAAATAAACAAACCATAACAATGGTTTGTCTAACCAATAATAATAAAAAATTTAAAATAAAAAATTTAGAGGAACACAGTCGGATTGACATACTCTTCGATGTCGTGAGGTTACTCGCAAATTCTATCAGACGAAATAAAAGATTTTTAGCAAGAGTTACTTCTTTCAATGAAGACTATCGTTTGGCAACAGATTTATCTATTACTTAAACAATTAAGAGAATGTTATTCTGTTTATTGGAGGGAGTGGTCTGTGAAGACAATAGACAAAAGCTAAAGGAATGCAATTGTCGAGGAACACAATTTAACGATACAACAAAGATTTAAACATAATGAAAAAATATATTACCAATAGCTTAATAAATTATTAATTAATTTGTGTCAACTTACCAGATGTACGAAAGAGAGGCGACGTCCAGCCGATAGGTCTTGGGGGTTGCAGCGGTGTACCATCGCCTCCAGTGAAATCACGTCCACGAATTTTCTTGTACTTCACTCGCGATCACTTCACTGCGATATCACTTCACTTCACTTCACTTCGCAACGCGACACGATACGAAAAATCTATCGGAATTACGAGTATTATTTCACCGATGCTAACGCGACGACGATCGGTTACGAACTGATATTTAGGTCGATCGAAATGAATAATAAATAAAAGGAAAGTTTCCTACTCGACGAATTGTTATTGTTGACATTTGTGGGATATGAAGGTTGTTGTTATTTGGCAGAAGAAACTTATAAACAAATAATTAATAATTTCATGTTTGTATTCTTGTTTTTATGAAACATCTACAATATACTTGTATACATATGTTAAAGATGCCTAAAATCCTCAAAGAAAACAGTAGCAATAAAAAAAAAAGACAACGAACGTAGGTAGGGATTAGTTGTCTCTCGAAAACATTGAAAAACGCGTGTCTAGACACAAACTAGGTGTCACCACTATGAAGTTTACGTTAAGTATGCTTTTACGCCTGCAAAGAAAACATCCCCTTGCAAGTTAAACATGCTACTTTAGAATCCTTCTAAAACATAATACCTGGGTACGAAATAATTATTTGTTATTTTTAGAAAGATTAGGATCAGACTCCCAAAACCAAGGCTACTGAAATCGAAACAACAAAAGGCATGCTTCTTTAATTCGAACTAACCATCAACTGAACGAACTTTGCATCGACTCCACCTAACATCGATAGACCTTGTCTCTGGACCACGTCTAAAGAGAGAACGCGCTAGTTGGCTCTAGAAGGCGCCAACAGGGTAGAAAATTTCATAAACTAATCGCCAACGTTGATAAGATTCGTCCCAGTGCATCGACACCTGTCCCGCCTCCGACTACGAGCGGTCGAGCAGGGAACACCGACTCGCGAGCCAGCCGTCGGCGCGTCCTTCGTACCCGCATGATCCGCGCAGTCATTTCGCGTGAACGCAGCCTCGTAACGGTCGAATTTACCCCCGGTCGGCTTCTTCCTACCGCTTTGTCGCTTTTCCCGCGTTCGCTCCCTCCGTTCGTCTTCGTCTCGCACGCGTCTTTCCCACTCGAAAACGTTTTTCAATCTAGGCTCGAGTGGCACGCGACGTTGCAATTTGTTTACTCGACCGGACGTTGATTGCTCCTCCTCACCGTCTTCCCCATCTAGCCTTTAGGCTCCTCCGGAGTCATCGAGGCTCTTAACCACACCGTAACTTGCGTCGTTAACGTCGTCGCTCCTCGAAGGGAAGAAGTCCTTCTTCTTCTTCTTCTTATCTTCGAGGAGATTCCTCGATTCTGGTATTCCAAGTTCATAGCTACGTTCGCATGTATTTGCGAAGCCACCATCACCACTACCACCATCTTGGAGAGTCGCCCTGAGAGTAAATAAGTAGCTAATAAAAGCGTCGTGAGGTATTAACGTCTCGTACGAAATGACGCGACGCGTTCGTTAGAGTTTTTACGCGTCGTCGTTGAGTTTATTCCTGGATTATTAAGCTTTTCTGCCCCTCTCGTCCTTCGGCTTGCTCCTTGCTCGACGATTTATAAATAACGAGGATTTTTTAATCCTTCGTAACGGACATCGATAGCCAGTAAAACAAGGAAATTGTAGGCGTGGTCGAAAACGAGTTTCCACGGGTGGAAAAATGTGCGCGTTGTTTCTCCCGCGATTACTCGTCTAGTCCCCGTAAAGAGGGAAGTCGGAGAGTTTCATTCCGAACGAGGGGGATTCTCTTTTGGCGTCAAAGTCCTTTCCCGTTCACTGCCAACTACGACATATCCGGTAGCGAGGGATCGCGACGGGTACGAGAAATTTTCTAGGTAATTTAAATTTGAAATTTCTTTTCTTCTTTCGTATAAGTGCCATTGACGTCCGAAGCAGGACGAGTTTAATTTCATCGACGATGAATAGGTATAAAATGCCAGGATGAATTTATCGAGAGGATTGGAAATAGGAATAAAGAGTCGTGGAAGCCATCGGCCCACGCTATTCGAGGATCCTCGACAAAGCAAGAGAGAAACGACTCCATCGATTTGGTTAAAAAGAAATCGCAAGGAAGCAAGTTCGTTTCTTGGACATGGTCGAGCTGAATGCCCATCTTACGTAGGAGCGCCTGGTTTGACGTCTTTCTTGAAATAAATCCTCGAAATAAATGGAAGATCGCAAGACGATCTAGCTCTTTTCTCCGCGTTGATCCATCAGGATTCCCTATACTGGGTCGTGATCGCTCTATGCGTCGCGCGTCTTAGGGCGAAGAAAATAGAGAAAAGGAAGAAAAGAGGAAGTAAAGAGGCAAGAAAAATAAAGGTAGGCGTACGTATAGACACAACGGGCTTCTCTAACCTCTCTCTTTCTCTCTCCCTCGATCCTTCTCCTTCCCCAGGCTCTCCTGCTCGCTCCATCGACCGAAATCGCTTAGCATAATCCGTTGGACGCGGTGTAAGAATTGGTGAAGAAGGAGAGGGTTCAAGGGAGCCGAGAGACGAGGGGGACAAGAAGGAACGCCTGGAGCGAGAGAGACGGTCATGCATTCGCTAGAGACACACTCACGCAGTTGTCACACAGGCAAGAGTTCGCTCGCATACTCACTGACGTACTCGCGCCATTCTCACCAATAAGAGGTCGCTCACGCGTTCGCTAAAAATACACTCACACAACCTAGCGACTAGCTCGAGTTCGCTCACGTATTCGCTAAAAATACACTCACCAATCGTCACCGATGCAACTCGCTCGTACATTCACCGACGACTCGAACGATTCTCACCAATAAGAAGTCGCTCACATATTCATTGACCTACTCGCACGATTCGCGCCAATAAAAGGTCGCTCGCGCGTTCACCGACGACTGACACGATTCTAGCCAATAAGAAGTTGCACACGCGTTCCCTAAAAATACGCTCACCAATCGTCACCGATGCAACTCGCTCGTACATTCACCAGAGGCACATTCGCACGATCATCACCATCGGTAGAGGTCGCTCGAACATTCACTAAAGTCACACTCACACAGTTGCGACTGGTAAGAGTCGCTCGCATGCTCACCGACGTACTCGCACGATTCTCACCAATAAGAGTTGGCTCACGCGTACCCCAAAAATACACTCACCAATCGTCACCGATGCAGCTCGCTCATGCATTCACCAGAGACACGACTCGGCGCGATTGGCACCGGTAGAGGTCGCTCGCGCATTCACTAAAGCCACACTCACACGATCAACACCACCGCAAGACTTTTCACACACTGCTGGCGTAACACCGACGACCTGTCACCGGTATGAGTGCGCAGCCCCTGCCGAACCGCAGGCCATCGACGACGAGGATGCCGGGTTTGGAAAGCGGAGTGGGGAGGAGGCGAAGGAACGACAAGGACGGATCAAAGCGCGCCATTTTTACCGCGCAGCCGGTTACGCGCGCCAATCGGATTTGAATCCGGTACCGGCCGGTGGAAGGGCACCGGCAGCCTCGTGGCTCTTTTCGAAAGCGGTGAGAAGCCGAAGAGTCGACGCAACAGCCACGGCAGAACGAGTCTGACCGCGGAACGGTGTAGACGGATGAGTCGTTTGTTCCTCGAGTTCGGTCGTGCGTACGTGCGTTTCTCGTATTTGTTCGGTCGTCTGGCGCGTCTACGAAAGGAAGAAGAAGAAGAAGAGATAAAGTCCCAGTGAAAGAAGATCGGAAGAAAAGAGACTAGATCATCGGAAGGGGGAAGACCAAGTCTGTTAAAAAAATCTTGGAGTGAAAAGTCGAACGACGTCGGCATCGCGAGTTTCGATCGCGTTTTATGGAGTCAACGCCGTCCGCTGCCCCTCCCCGACCTCGTCCCTTATCAATCCATCGTCGCGGTGACAAAGAGGAGCGAGGGAGGAGGCGAGGATCGAGTCGAAGAGGTGACCAAGGAGGATACGAGATGCTGGCTGCATCGATCTGTCGCGAGGTGCACTTCACTGTGTTGTCCAGCACGACGATGGAATCGCGCGTACCACGCTGCCTCTTCGGTCAGCCAAACTCGCGGGAAACTGTGGAGCTCCTTCAGGAGGCCCTCGACGCGGAGAGGAGCAAGTTCGCCAGACGGTGGGGCGTCGATCCTTGCTCGGAGGACAAGGAGAATAATTATCAGAGAAATCCCGCGATCAACGAGAGAAGCGACCATCAGTCGCCCAGGAAGAGGAACAATCCGTACTCCAAGCAGACCAGCATCCACGGTACCTAACAGTTACTTTAACAGTTACTTAGCTCTAGAGTTCTCGAGCCTTTCTGTCTCTTTCCGTACTTTTGTTGTTTCTCTGCCTCTTCTCCTCTCTCTCTCTCTCTCTCTCTCTCTCTCTCTCTCTCTCTCTCTCTCACACTTTTTCCTGATCCTCTTCTCGCCTCGAAGTCAGACCTGCCTCGAAAGTAGAAGTCGATCGCTCTCGAAGTTGCCCCAGTAGTTAGGACCCGATGCCTCTCGTTTCGAGAAGTCGAGATTGGCCTCGAGCGAACGGCCCGCGGCCGTATGCCGTCTAGAGCATGAATTTCGTGATGAATCGAACTGCTATTTTTTTTGATAGAGAAAGATGGTAATGGCGGAAGGTTTGGGAGGGGGGAAGAAGAGAAAAAGAAGGAAGGAAGGAAGGAAAAAAGGAAAGGAAACTTCGGAAAAGCAGAGAGCAAAGAAAAGAAAAGAGAGGAGAATAAATGGAAGAAAAATCGCGGGAAAAGTTAGAAAACAGAATCGATTCGCTCGAGTAGGCGAGCAACGTCGTCATGGGTCACTCGGTTAGCGCGAAGACGGCGTCGCGTGGTAAACGGGACCGCGTCTTTTTGGCGGGAAAGGAACGGCGGAGGGAGAGTCTTGGACGCGTCGCTTGTAGTGGTGAGGAAGCAGGGAAAGGAGAGGAAGAGGATGCGCAGGCGCAGGCTGGTCGCGTGGCTCCGACCTGTTTTCTTATTCCAGCCTCGCTCCTCTTTGCTTCTTCCGCCTTTTCCTCCCCTCCCCTCACCTCACCTCACCACCTCGCCTCTCCTCATCCACCTTTCTCGCTCTATTCCGCCCCCTTTCCCCTCACCGCGCCTCACGGAGTCGCTCCTCACGACTGGGCTTCAACGCGCGGCTATCTTCCTCTAACCCCCCCCCCCCC
>JAITYT010000759.1:1648009-1665029 GCA_025433975.1 Liostenogaster flavolineata
AAGTGGGCAGAGGCAGCACGTAGGGTCGCTATCGACCAAGAGAGAAATAAGCAGCGTCGGGGCTTCTTTCTCCGGGGAGGGTGACGCGGGCTAGGGGAGTAGGGTCGAGGGAAAGACCCGGTAAAGAAGGGAAGGTGGGAGGGAAAGGGCAGTGGCTCAGGTGACTACCTGCGATCGAGAGCTCGTCTCCTGGCCCAAACCCTAAGACGACGACGTTTTGTCGTCGCTCCACCTTCTCTTCTCTCACCCTTCGGGAGCCCCTTTGTCGTGGAAATGTCGTCTTTCTCGCGTGCACACGTGGTGCCAGCATACAGGTCACCACCAAGCGACGTAATACGCCTCGACAAAGGGCAAGCCTCCTCCCTCGTTGCTCGCTGCCACTAGGTGGACCCCTACGAGATAATAAACTTGTTACCTCGGGTTCCTTCATCGAAACTAGCTCGATGCTACTACCCAGTTTTGTCTCTGGAAGATCCACTCGATCCCAAAGACACCCAAAACGTGAACGGACCTATCCGCGTCTTGCTTCGCTTGACCGAGCGATCGTGTCCCGTTTCTTTGCCTCCTCTACCCTAACGGATGCAGAAGATAGAACCGTTCAACGGGATTCAACCGATCCATTTGATCCCTTCTCTCTGTTACAGATTATTGGCGGGCAAGGAAGGTCTGCGACGTGAACAAGAAGCCGCTGATGACGTCTTCCGACGCGTCGAAGCAGCAGAACATGGAGCAGTCGACGAAGTCGTCCAAAACGACCAAGGTGCTGAAGAAATCGAATTGAGGGCCGTTCGGATCGTCGATTCGTGTCGTTCGTCGCACTTTGATAGGTGCATGGGCGATCGATGCGCTAGTTTCGTATTTATATTTTCTCACGTCGCGTCTTTTGGTGATAATGGTGACACTCTCAACGTTGATGGCAACCTGGACGAGACCCAGTCTCCCCGGTTTCTCTTGTAAATAATTCGCGTAACGATTAGCCTGGAGGTTCGAGCATAGATCGAGATTACGAAGCGTGTGCGTGCACACGCGCCTCTTATCGAACGCGAGGACGCGAGCGGTGATCGACGATTGGACCGACGCTTGCCAAGGGCCAAAGGGTCGCCCGGTCTTTCGAGATCCTTCGAGCGATTGCCAGCGCGCAATCGAGACGCCAGCCTCGAGTCGATCGTTTCGGTAGCAAGGTCGGCCTTCCTGCTGAGAAGCGCCCGAGTCGATTTGCATCGCCGGGTCTTTGGGTCAGCCTTTTCGCGGTCTAGTGACGTCGCACGGAAGATCGATCGACCTTTCGAACGAGGACTCGCCAGAACGATCGGAAGGATCAAGATTCTTAAACTGTTCCTTCTATTTCTGATTAGCTGTAAATTTGTAAGGATGAACGAAAGATCGCGATTTTTAGCCTATTTCTATTTTCTATCTGCGAGGGATGAAAATTTGCAAAGGTGATGGAGAAGATCGCGATTTTTAGCCTATTTCTATTTTTTATCTGCGAGAGATGAAAATTTGCAAAGACGATAGAGAAGATCGCGATTCTTAGCTTATTTCTATTTTCTATCTGCGAGGGGTGAAAATTTGCAAATACGATAAAGAAGATCGCGATTCTTAGCCTGTTTCTACTTTCTATCTTTCAATGATTAGTTCGCGCCGAAAGAAGATTATGTATTCGATAGACGCACCGACGAACTTAACTTCTCGATTCGTCCGTCTCGTACGAATCGAAGAAGAGAAGGGTCGGTTCGTTCGAAAAGAAAATTCGAGAAAAAAATAAATTGGTGCCGAAACAATCGACGTTGGGTCGCAGGGACGAAAACAGAAGCGACACATCGGATAAGGGTCGAGAAAACCGTTTCAGTTCCACGATGAGTCGATAAATGCAGCACCTCCAAAGACTAATCTACCGTTTAGAAATGAAAATGAAGGGATCTTCGATGATAATTCTTTCTTCTTCCTTGAGAATGAGAAAGAGTCTACTGTATGTCTGATCTAGGATTAAGGAAATAAATTCTAGTCATTGAATCGTTTAAGTTGAAATGTTAATAAACCATCATGCATTTATACGTGCCGATTCGATTCCTTTATCGATTCCCTGCCTCCTTCCAGAAAATCGTCCGAACTGTCTTTACTTCGGTTACGAACTTATTGTCAAGTTCCTTTTCAATGTGCGAGTAAATTTTTAATCGATCGAATTTTTATCGAAGGTCAAAATTGTAAATAATTCGTATCGTATAATTTGATAATTCGATCTTTTGATTCTCTAAACTCATCCGATTGAAAAAAGGAGTTCAATACCACGGTTAAAATGTAATCGAATAAAGGTAAATCACTTTGCTAAAAAGATGTTGATAGAACTATTGGCCTTGGTAAAGATCTCTCGCGTTATTAGCACCGTTGGCCTGTAGAAGAGCTTTGATTTAAGACGAACAGACTTAACTAAAAATATTCAAAAAAGCAATAGTTGAAATAGCAACGAGGAACAAAGAGATTCGACGATCGAATTCGCGATTCTAATAATAAAGGTAAAAATTATTGTAAAGAGACTGTGTAGTCTCTCGTTCTCGCTTCTTATTGTTCCGACATAGTTGTTATTTTTAAAACAAGACTGGCGATGATTTTTGACCCGACGTATCGTTTCTGGAATCGTATAGACGATATTGATGATACGCGAGTCGCACTACTAGAAGAAGCAATCGTAAATACGTTCGAGAGCGATACTACGTTTCCAGCAAAGTTTATTTATTCAAAATTATTAACACGTTTTTAATTTATCAAACACCTAAACGCCTAATTTTTCACACGGCAAGATTTAACTCTCTATTCAAGAAATCTACGTTGAACTTGGAACGCGTTAGTCGACCCAAAAATGTATAAAATTGTTTGACAAAGTTGACAAACAACTTACGGAAATGTCAAATTACTTTGCAGTTGTAACGGAGTAATGCGATGGATTGGATCGAAGATCTAGTAACGAAGAATTTGCAATTCAATAAATTCAAGGATTCAAGAAATAATCGAATAAATTAAACGTCCAGTTCACATAAGCGCGATTTATTTGAAATGTGAACCTGTACAACGTCTTATTAATTAGCCTCCATTTTGCAATTAGCAATCAGTTGATTTATACAAAACGTTCTCATGCTGGGAAACGTCAAAGACTATTTCAGCAAGCTAATTCAACGTGTTATTAATTAGCCAATCTGAATGCGATACAACCCGCCCGTGTTCCGCGATGTTTAATCTCCCAACACGATCATCGATGAGGTAATAGGTAACTGTCAAACGCATGCAAGTCCAGGCAACTATCTCCGCCATCGTTTGTAGTCGTTGTTCCGTGGGTGAAGTCAGTCGTTCGCATCGACGCGGACAATCGGCACGTGGAAACCGAGTAGATTCGTCGAAAATTAGGCAGCTGAAGAGTTAGGATCGCGTTTTGTAACGAACATTCTGTAACATCCACCTGGACGCGTGCCATGGTGGTCCCCGTGTTTGCATGGGGGCTCGATACAGGGTGGCACGAAAGGATCGTGCCATCGTCCTGCATCGTGGCTTCCCCTAACCTCGTAAACCGTTGTCGGGACAAATCGATGTCGTCTTCTCCGTCGATCTCTTTGGGTTTTCCCACAGTTTCGAGCAATTAAAGAAATTAAGCAAAATAAAAAAAATTAAAGAAAAGGAAAATAAAAAAAAAACGATAAAGACTTGCGCAAAATCGTTGCATAAACTTGGAAATGCAAAAATTAATCGCTCTACTTCCTAGAATTATTTTTTCGTCATCGCTTCAGGATGTGGTTTTATAATTCCAAAATAAAGGAGATCAAGAATTTATAGAAAAACATTTTGAGTAAATTCCAAAATCTCTATTCGTAATTGTAATACGTTACAATACGAAACGAAAACACACAGACGATAACGATAAAAACTTGACTTCTCTATTCTTGGATAAACGTTGCACAATAATCCACGACGTAAACGAAATAAACGTTTGATTCTCCATGAATCTCCTCAAGTTCAAGATCATTCGCAAGACATTTGACATATAATCACGAGAGAGCCTCCATTGATGGCAGAACATCGAAAATCGATGTCGGACGTCGCCTTTACAAGCGCGTCCCTCGTGAGCATCCTAAGGAAGGGACACGAGTTTTATCGAGTTTTATCGAGCCACCCTGTATAGACGAGGGAGCCGCGCGTTTACTTATCTCCGTCCGTCCGTAGGAGCATGGGGGTGGTTGCAGAGGGTAGGAATACGGTTAATTATAATGCGCGATGGCTCGATGGCTCTTCCAGCATGGGGTGACCCCGTACAGGGGAGCAGCTGATGCGTGCGTTTAATGGCTGTCATCCCAGCTTGGTCATTTCGATGATGGTAACCGATACAACCCTTCTCCCCCCTCCCTCACTCCTCCACCCCCCACTGGCTCCATGGGTGCCGTTAAATCGAAAATTGACGAAGCATCGGCACTGAACTAATGGATTTCCGACCGTTAAAACGGAAATCCGATTAATGTACGGTAAGTAATTGTGAGAAAGTCGTTAAACTATGCCTGCGTCTCGTCTTTTTCGACGTCGATGCTCGATCGAGCGTTCAAATTTGGCTACGGTACGTTCGAAGTAGCCACTCGAACAGGAAGTCGAGCGTTGCCTCGGTTTCGACCCGTTTGTTAAGGGTTTTTAGCGAAAGACCGCTGCGGCATTTTCTCACGGCGGATTTCCACGCCATTCGTGGATACGCGACCGTTTCTATGATCGGAAGTCGGCTAAAGTATCTTTTTTTTCATAACATCAGCGTTGTTCAGCCCTTGCGCTCCGAACGCTATCGATATTTCGCTACCAACGTAATAATAAACTAAACGCCAGGTTTATTTTCTAGAGAGTTTAGAGCCTGTTAAATCGGACGGTTCAATGAGAATCGTCGAGACGATTAGCTTCGAACGACTGTCACCCGTCGAACAAAACGGTCACGCGGTAAACAGCTCGCAGGGAAGTCTTAACGTCTTTAACGACAGCAATGCCATAAAAGAGCCTAACTTTTCCGATCGCAAGAGTATAAATCACTGGCTTGCTTCAAAACGTTTTGCAATCGAGGCGCTCCGTGAGAAAAGTTCGTTGATTCGTCAGCGAGGTAAACTTCGTAACTACGAAACTCGTCTCAACGGAATTCCTCCAAGAACAAGAACAAGAATAAAACTAAAAAGATGACATCGAACCGAAGGCGTTCAGGACGGTTAAAAGCGTCATGCTGAGCGAACGAATCAGTCGAACGACAATGGCACGCGCGACACCGCCGAAGTCCACGGAGCCATAAATCAGGTGGAAAAAAGGGAAGACAGAAAAACGACACCGGTTACGGCAAAACATCGCGACTCCGAGTGCCCAATTCGCTAACGAACTCGTTGTAGGGCGAGTTTATCCTCTCCGGTACGAAGCGTGCCGTAAATTCACGATGTTTACCCTTCCTGACTTACCCCCCTTTCTATCCCCACTCTCCATTTTCGTATCGAGTTCGTCCATTAGTTAATATTCCATAAACAGGAACTCCAAACTAGCTGGACATTGGCCAGGAATCGCCGCTCCAATTAAGGGACATTCACACTGTCCTCGACTCCCATCAAGGTGCTCTTTCGTTCTACCCGAGCGTAGTAACCGATCTAATTTATAAAGGGGCGCAGAAGCGTCAAGCCTTTCTTTTCCACGTGGCGAAACTGGTCGGCGTTGGCCTCCTCGACCTTTTTCCCCGGCGTCGATCGATGCGACGCGGACGCGTGTCTGGCGTCGCGACGTCCAGCTGTCGATGACGGTCGTTCGGTGAGAATCGGTTTTTCGCGTGGCGCGCGATACTTCGTTCGATATTTCGTTCGGTCGCACGCATCGCTCAGGGCGAAGTGTGACGCGGCGAGCGTCACGCTTTCATCGAAGTCGATGAGAAAATACGCGCGTTAAAAAAAAAAAGAAAAAAGTAATTACAAAGATCGATAGACGGTCGATCGGCTCGCTTCAGCCTTTCTCGCGTTTCTCCTTCTCGATAAGGAAAAGACGGGGACACTCTCCCCGACGATTCTCGTGGCTCGAAAGAGGCCATCGACCTTCCCACACCTGGGTTTAAATTACACCGTAAATTCTGGCAAGGGCATTAAAATATAACCACGAACGGGGAAGGCTGCTCTTTTTCCTTCGGTGCGTCTCGTACTGGAGAGATTCTAAATTTAGAGGCTTTCTCGTGCGAGTAGGAGCGCGTACGCGCTGGGGACTGGACCGGATACGCGCTGGAAGAAGGTGCACATGTCGATTTACGAGGGAGGAATGGCGGAAGGGGCGAGACGAAAATACGGAAAAGAGAAGGGGGAAAAAAAGGAGCGAGAGACCAGGAAAGGCAGGAGAAGCCAAGGGACTGAAAGGAAGGAAGGAAGGAAACACGTGCGCACTACGTGCGAATCATTTAAATCCTGGGCTATCCAACGTCTTCTTGGTGGAAATTCGTGCGAAGTAACCTCGTGTCTCTCGATGTTCGACGCCTTCTGACGGAATTCTTTTTCTTCCCTTTCCTCCTTCCTTCGTTCGGGAACATCAGCGCGCACGCTTTCGAGCGTAAAACGGTCGATGGTATCGCGCAAGACGCAACCAGACGCGAGAGGATCCTCGACTCGATCCTACTGGGTGACCGTTACAAGGGAATGCGTTAAAAGTAATATAACTGAAAATAGTTATTACTTCGTAACAAATAGGCCAAAGGAAACCGTTTACTTTCAACAGATTCCCATTTTTCCCAAAGTTTTTGCAAACGATTGCGGTTCTGTGTTAATTCCAATGGACGACTCTTTGAAAACACACACCACTACTAATTCATATGCGCAAGCAAAGATTTTCTTTTTTATTATATTTCTCTTTCGTATATATGGTAATAAAATTGACAAGTTTTCTCTACAAAATGCCGTTTGATTCATTTTATTTGGCCTATTTGTTACGAAGTAACAACGATTTACTTTTAACGCGTTCCCATTGGTCACCCTGTAAAAGCGACTGCCGATGGCTAACAGCGAATGTGGCGAGGGGAAGCACGTGTCGCGAGAGAGGGAGGCGATTTTAGCTGATGCGAGTCCAGCGCTGTCCTCCGGAACTGGCTGATGGATGTCCTTCGAAAATTTCATCCCTTTCGAAAAAAAAGAGGGAAAAAACAAATATCGAGGCAATCGAATTTCCTTCGAACGACCGAATTAACTCGCTTATAGTCGACACGAAGTTTGATCACAGGCAGACACGTTTTTACTCGAGGATCTGGTGTCGATGGTGGACAATTAAGAGCGAGAGAGAATCTCGAGAGCGTCGATAGACGCCCGAACGGTCTCCGGTCTCTTCGTTAATTTCGAAAGCTTACAATAACCTCATTGACAGCAGGCACCACGATGTAAATACCATAAATCTCTTGCACTTACGTGTTATTTCTGGCTTGACGTCGTCGACGACGACGACGAGAGTTGGAATCGTAAACCTCGAACGTTCCAAGAAGAAATTCTTTCGACTCGCGATCCGTCGACCATTGGTAAACGATCTCAACGTTTCCAAGCGATGAAAACGATCGCGGATGATCTCATTATTTTACGTTTCGAACGAACGAACCTTTCAACAAAGGGTAGGCATTTTCTACGTCATATCGATATCTGGTCTTTAATTAACACTTTGCACTAGGACCATCCTGGACGTTACCTACTAGCTACTCAGCGCCACTTCTTTGTGGCAGAGACGTGCATTTACGAACCCTCGTATTATTTAGTATAGTTTTGGAAACCAAGTAACGCATTATAACGATATTGGACTTGTATGAATTGGTTGACATCGAGAAATATATATTTGCAAAAAAATCAATATTTAATTTTGTATAATTTTGTTTATAATTTTTTATAATTATATTTATTATAATTATAATAAACTTTAATGTCTCCCGAGGGGAGACAGCGGAGTGCAAAATGTTAATGGACTAAACCTTCCTTTGTTATTTTTTTTTCGTAAGAAGTGTAACTCTCAAGTGTACCTAACAATCGCTGAATTCTGCAATTTGGATTGAACTTAGATTGAAAGTATAGAAAGGTATAAAATCGGAACGATTTTAGGCGCTATTCCATCTGCGATCCTTACGGAAGCAGACGAATTTCTTGATGGAATCAAAACGACCTTTAATCCAGTCGACCGACCGAGGAAATCTTCCAGTATGGGATGACCTTACATCGCGAAGCGAAGAGAAAGAGGAGAAACCGCGAGAGTCAAACAAATCTTCTTTCCTGCCGGCGATGAAATTTCAACCGACGTTACTTAATATGTGTCTTTTCCGTTTTTTCGCGACGTGTGCGTGCAAAGAGAGGGAAATCATCGTCGAACGGCGCCAGTGCGAGGAGACGTCGAAGGTACCGCCTGACGGAAGGAAGTATCGAGTGGTGGTACGCCTCGAATATCGCTCGAACGAAACGGAAAGCAAGCGTCAACCCTAACAATGAAGGACTAAAGCGCCTCGTCATCCAACGGTTCTAACGGAAGAGAAGTCCGAAGGTAGGGATTAGTTCCTTCAAGGTTCGCCTAATCAGTTGACTGTTAAGGGATTTGTTGGAAGCCACTAGTCTTTGGTCAAAAACTCGCCTTTGTCTTCCATGCCATTGTGATGTTGCCATCTTATTAATAGGGTTGGCAATTTCTCTCCATTGTGTTAAAAATAATTCAATTGCTGTTCTCAAAGGGTCGAAGAAATCACTGGCTAGAGCTAAAGGTGGATTTCATGAAAGAATTCCTAAAAGATCGACTGTTAAGGGATACGTTGGAAGCCACTAGTCTTTGATCATCAACTCGCCTTTGTCTTTCATGCCATTGTGAAGTTGCCATCTTGTTTATAGGGTTGACAATTACTTTCAATCGTATTAAAAATATTTCTATCGCCAAAGTGTTCATCGATTCATTGTCAGTCATTATTTCATCAAGCTCTCCCATGCAACCGTTACTTCATGATCTTTCCACTCTGACGATTCTGTCGACTATTTCCCAGGATCAACGTCCGAGTTGAATCAGAACCCTTTGGCTTTCAACCGATTCGCGGGGGCGTCAAAACCGACACGACTCTGTTCTCACGTTGGACGTCGTTCTCCTCGGAGGTCGGCGAAGTCGGCTAGCTCTAGCCGAAGGTGGGCCTTATGGAATAAGGCACGGAGAAAGAAAGAAAGCAAGCAAGCAAGAGAAGAGTAAATGGAGATCCAGAGCGAGAAGGGCGACGAGGGGGGAAGAAATTCTCTCCTCTGGGCCCGATGAAATTTCAGACGGGCCAGTGTTCCCTCCACTGGGCGAGTTTCGTCGTGCAAATCGATCCTCCGTTGGGTTACGGTTACGCGTAAGTACGTTTGCAAGGTGCGGTTCCCTCGAATGCGACGTTGTCCCACGGGATCCTCCTTGGGCCCGTAGGGCCCCGATACTCACCGCAAAAACTTATCTCGCGAATTTTAGAACACGCTCTTCTCCCTCTCTCTTTCTCTCTATCTTTGTCTCTCCTTCATCTACACATCGATATCTTTTGTGAGTCCCATGGTAAATTCGGATATTGACGAAAGACTTTTAAAACGCGACATAGCCGAACTTCGTCGAGTGACGAGGTAAAAAGCGCTAGACGTCCTTTGGAAGAAAAATTATTCCTGTCCCTGACGGCAATGGGCTCCTCCAATCGCCATGTTTTCTTTTTGGACTACGATCGAGTGCCGCTCGAGCGCACGACTCCGCGTGGAAGATCGACACGCTTAGAGGCGCTCCGCGGAACGAATTAAGATTCCTCTGAAAGCCTTCGGTATGCTGAAAACATGTTTTGACGCCGTGGATGGCTGATTCCACGGAAAAAGAGAGAACATCCCGCATGTTTTTCTACCAGGAATATCGTTGCGATTTCCTGGTAGGAACCGTGTGGAATCGTGACGTCACGGACTCGTCATCGCCGTCCGACCCACGCTTACGATCTCAACCGCGCGTCCATCGGATAAATTCGATACGAAGCTTAACAACCAGGACGACGCGAAGTTCGCGCGTTTCGACGTATTCTTCGAGTTTCGTTCGACTCCTGATCAACGTCAATCTTAACGTTTAACGTTAATTTTGATGTAATTTTTTATCAATTGGCGCAAAATTGACACGTTTGAATGCATCTAATAAAGGTCGAGTCTTTTCAGACAAAATGTTGAACATCTTCGTGATTCGATGGACAACTCGGACGAAATTCGCGCATTTTGACAGTCTACCGGCGAAATCGTAATCAACAAGTAGGCAACATCGATCCTGCGGGTCTTTTCTAACCTAAAAATCGACTCGGCTGGAAACATTAACCCTCTTAGCTTTTGTATCCGATATATTCTAGATATATCGGGTTTTTCGTTTTGGACAAAAAATTCAGCAGGTCGATTTATCGGCTAACACGTAGATCATAGTCAAAAGCGCTATAATTTATTAGATCAACCGCAAATGGATATCTAAAGCAATTGCTTCGTAATGTTTTTTCCCCGAGCTGATACCTTTGATTAAATTACCTTTCGCATTCCTCACTGGTACCGCTGGCAAAACATCGCGCTAAGAGGGTTAATCGGGGAAGACTGAAGAAAGATCGAAAAAAAAGAAAAATAACACGTGACATTCTCCGATCCGTCACGTGACATCAAAGCAACGAATTCGAACGTAGCGAGACGCGTCCTTCCGTTCCGCTTCACGAGCAGCTTTGAACGATTCCTAAGGATCAACCTGTCACGGTTCTACGAAGTCGTCGCGGAGAAGAACGATAAAAATACGACGAGGGAATCGACGTCCATCGTTCGAAAAAGTGCCTCTTTAAAATTCAAGGCCACCAAATTGATTCGAAATTCATCGAACTGTTCGTAGGATTCGATCGAATAACGAAACGCTCGATGTCTCCCGCAGAACGACTTAATCCTTCATCCTTGATCCTAAATCGATCCTTCGAATCGATATATCGATTTTAATTCTTATTTCCCGCGTCTTCGAAACGATCGACGTCCAGCAAGGGCATTCATCTTGTTCCAAAACGGAGACGTTGGATCTCGAAGGATCAGCCAACACCTTTAACCGATCCTTCAGTTTTATTCGATTTATTCGACACTTCTCAAATCCCTTGCGTTCTCGGCACGATTAAAGTCCAGCAAGGCCTAAAAAAAAACTCCCTAACCTAAAAACGAAGACCTTGCATCGAACGTTAATCGGGATCTCGAAAGGACGCCAATAACATTCCACAATCCAGCGGCGTCCTTCGGATGCGTGCCAGACGCAACGATCCGATGCGAATGTTGGCTCCTATTCGATAAAACGATTATCTACCAACCGGGCAACCGTTCTTACATCGAGAAGAAAGACGACAATAAATAAGAGAGGGCAAGTCGAGTCGAGCCACGGCGAGACGAGGAAGGAGACCCGCCGGCAGGATGCCTCGCCTAGATCCTGTCTGGAGGCCCGAAGGGTGGCCCTTCGAAGCGTGAAATCACTTCCAGCCTGAATATAAAGAGCGAAAAAAGTCGAGTGTCCGTTTCGGCCGTTCCGTCCCACCGCCTCGAAGCTGCGCCTATCGGCCACCTACACTTCGTACACCGAGGAAAACCGCGATGGCGGACGTCGTTCGAAATCCTTTTGCGCGCTAACGACGACTCGTTACGCAAGTAAAGACGACGCGAATCCGTACCAATTCAACCCCGAGCTGCCCGAAACGCACACCACTAAGATCTCGCAAGCGCGCGTGCACGCGTCTATCAGATCCGAATTAATGGAGCAAACAGCGCGGAAAACTGCACCGTAATCGCCCTCCTAAGATTCCATCGACTACGTCGGGCCTCGCAGGGTCGTCAACCACACCCCTTTGCGATTTTCTTCCCGCGTTATCCCACCAAGGATCCAAACTGCGACTTCGTACATGTGCTTTCTCTTTCTATTGGCGATGGAAGTGCGTTCAATTTTTCTGGCCGATAAACGGAACAGATAGGCGAGTACATACTCCGAGGGAAAATGGCCGCCCGGCCTGGCTCTGCCCTTCGATAGATCCCATCTCTCGTGACGCATCGACGACCAAGGAAAAAGAGACAAGCTACGAATAAGAAGAGGGAGAGTCAGCCCTATCTCGCACCTGATCTGATCGTCCGACGAAGATACCGTTACTCGATACGGAAGCACCGATTCGAGTTCGATGCTGCGTTCAGTTGTTCCTAGAACTAGCTTATCACCTCCCTCCCCCCAGGGGCCTTATTGGTCATCGAGTTATTCGTATTCGACGAATTGGTCCGATGGGAATCTGGAGAGAAATTGAGTAAAAACAAACTCCCCGATCAGACTTCTCGCTACAGCGTTATTTTTGGTCCGAGTTCAATCGTGATAAGCATCGTCTTATCTCGGTGCCATCGTGCTTCGTAAAGTCAAACGGAAGAAAGAAGTACGGAAATCGAAATTTAAGCGTCGTATTTTTCGGAACGTCAAGCTGCTGTTTGGAACAAAATTGTAACGGATGACGTCACGATTTTTTTACCGGTGTTACGATTGTGAGTGACGAAGTTGCCAGGAAGATGGCAAAGGGTCGTCGAATAAAATTCATTAGAAATGATAAAAATGGATAAAAATAATCAAGTATAATATCGATCGAAGTATAATAATTGATTCGTATGAAAAATTGGGTTTCTGTTTCTGTTCTTCTCGCGTTAAAAAATCGAGATTACTCTCCTGCCAATCCAATCCAAGCGCCATGTTAGATTAAGCTCGTGTTCCAGGAGAAAACGTGTTCGTCAACGCGTGCGCATCATCCTTTTCCACCTTTCCTTTGGAAAATCGCTTTAAAATCGCAAAGTTCTCCCATCACCGATGCGAAAAGGGCGCCGTTCGCCTGAGATTCGATCGGCCGAGAGCTGAAAATTCAAAAAAAAAAGAAAAAAAGAGAAACGAAGCTCGAAGAGGCCAACACAAGAATCTTTTAGCAATTTCTTTTCGTCGTCTCGGTAGGCACTTCGTCTCGTTCGACGGTTCCACGGGGCGATATTAATGTTTCCATGATAAATCGTAACGAAGCGACGCCCTTCCGCGCGCGAATGCCCGCGAAAAAAAAGGATGTAAGGAGAAGGGGAAACAGACGAGAGGACGGAACGGTAGTAAGGACGGCACTTAAAATTCCACTTTCGAAGGATCGCCGCGATTACCTTTACCGGGAAGCGAGATATTGCTTCGAAAATGGATGCGCCACGTTGGCCTCCGAGGAGTCCGGCGCGCGATTATCGGTCGAGAGTGCATCCACTCTCAGATAAACGCGGTCGAAGGAGGATCGAGAGGAACCGCATTACGTTTCTCCTTATCGATTGTCAGGGCGATCCTCCCTTTCGAGTGCTTGGAGAGAGAGAGAGAGAGAGAGAGAGAGAGAGAGAGAGAGAGAGAGAGAGAGACTCTAGAAAGGTCAGCGCGAGGAAATACGGGCTTGCGGAGTTCGTTTCTTCGGTTGGAATCGAGAGACAATTTTTTTGCCATTCGTGGAGAACTTTGATCGATGATCCAAGACGATCAACACGTTTTCCGCGAGAATATCGATCGCCAACTTTTTATTAACTATAAATATAACTATAATAATAACGATAAAATTTTTTTTCTTGATTCTATGTCGTTTAATGCATCATCTTGAGAACACGCAACATGGCGTCGTTGCAAGAACTTTGTTAAATTATCTTCGTTTTCTTCATCCCACTTCTCGTTGGTGCTAAATAAGGCACATTTCACACTAGAGTAGTTTTTTCCCCTGATTTTCTTCCGGAAAAATAGCGACGCTTCCTCGATGCGTCTCGAGGAGTCTTTGGATTCATCCAGGCATTTCCTTCCAGCTCGGAAGGCAACCGCCGACTTTGATAATCGGCTCTTTGCGTTATCGTGGAACTCGACCGTGCTCGCGTGGTTGGCCATCCTCGTCGTTCGGCTGAATCGTTACTCTTTTTAAAAAAAAAAAAAAAACTTGACCACGAGGCGCGATACGCGCCGCACAGCTAACCGCGTTCGTGTTTACTAAAATGACGCATCTAGCCCAAGGTCAGCGCGCAATTGCGGTGTTATTTTCTCGGTGACAAGTGCAGCGCTATCGATGTCAAAATGACGAACGCGCGTGTTGCATAACCGTAGGCAGATAGTTTTTACATCTGAACGAACGAGAGTCGATTACTCGCGTGTATTTTCAACGATCGTCGATCTAATCGCGATCTTTTGATCGTTTGTCGAGTCCAGCGTCGCGCTTCGTTGAAAAGATTCCAACGGGAAAAGAAAGAAGTTTTTGATGGACCAGTTATAGTAGAGTTTTTTCTCTTTATTCGAACATCCCACGACGAAGCCATCGGGGAAGTCTGATCTCCGATAGGGCTAGAGTAGCCCCATGGAACCACTTCTAGATCCAAAATATCGAGTCCCAATCGACATTCGTGTCTCCTCTCCAGATTTTGCTTCTTGTCTAGGTTTTTTTACTTTATCCGAACATCCCACGACGAAGCCATCGGGGAAGACTGATCTCCAATAGGGCTAGAGTAGCCCTAGGGATCCACTTTTGGATCCAAAATATCGACAAAAAATAAAAAATCCTCTCGAGAGGAGACACGAAGGAGACCCAAGATTCTCCTTTTAGCACGAGATCAGAAAATCGTCGTTCCACGAGCAGAGTTCGAAAGCAGAGACCAAACGTCATCGTCGAACGTGGCGCAGAACTTTCGAGTTCCTCCACCGGATCTCTTCCCCCTTTTTTCCGGAAATAGACTTCCTTTTTCGAGGTCGACGATGTCGTCTCTCCCTCGTACTCTCCCTCGCACGAGCTACCTACTCTAGGCACCCCGATACGCTAAGAGAGGGAGAGGGCCTCCCTCCTGCGGACGAGCTGGAGTCGGAGTAAAGCGTGGGTTCTATAAATAAAGCGGTCGGACGGTGCTCGATTCGCGCGAGAGCATCGATGCGTCGCTCTCTGAGTCGGGCACGTGTGCATCGGCGGAGGCTCTCGTTTGGAAAAGCGCCCTTCTCCGGAGGAAGCCTGCGCGAACGGAAGACGAGCTGGTAGCTTTTTTGGCCTTTCGGTCTCCCAGCTGCATCTCGACGTTCCTTTCGATGTTTTTGCGGATGAAAATCGATCGACAGGAACTTCGTGAGAAGATTCGGTCGACGGAGGATCCGACGATGTCGAAGATGTCGATCGATGGTTCAGCTTGAACGTCTGTAAGATTCGTAGACGCCTACATGGCGAAATTGTCGATCGATGGTCCAATTTGAACGGCAGTAAAATTTGTAGACGCCTAAACGACGAAGACGGTTATTGAGGTTGATAGTTGATAGTTTCCCAGTCGTCGATAAGACAAGTCATTCTTCGTCGAGAGACGAACGCGAAAAAAGGGATGAATTTCAAGAAAAGATTTACGGGGCAACGCGCGATAAAGGAACGAACTCGGTGGAAAATTTACGGTGATGACGAATTACGTTTCTACGGAGGGGTCGTTTGGAAAATCCAAAGTGGGATCCTGATCGTTTCCAGGGATCCTACGGATTTCTCATCTTTTTTGCCAAAATGTCACGGTTTCGAAGTCACCATACGTGTTCTAACGAGCGGATGCGCTATAAATAAGCTCCTGCATCTGTGCGTATGACTCGCGTTACCGTTTTGACAGAAGTTGGGGGCGGACTAACGAAGGGAGACTCGACGCGGCTTGCCTTGCCAAAAGTTTCTCCGCGATGCTACGTGATTTACGATGGTGCCTTTTATGACGCTGCTGATACGATATTTATACGAAATTTCTTCCGATGAAACTCTTAACGGATATGCAGTTCAATCGAATGCAAAGCACCTATCCAAATAAGAAATTACCGTTAGATTTGTCAAAACGAAGGATACGAGGAATTCCAATAAAACCCTGAAATTTCATCAGTTCCCCGAAAACATCGGAATCCGGATCATCGACCAATCGATCCTCTTTTAGGTCGAGAAAGCTGATCGCTTCGATTCGAAATCGCTGCCACTGCGTTTCCGTGGCTCGGTCGCCAGAAAGAGGCGGAACAAGGACTCCTTCTTCCTCCTCGACGTCGGCGACGACGCTGATGGTGGCGGCAACACGCAGCAGCCACTTATAAATAGACGTAAAGCGTAGATGGATTAACCGTAGGGAATGCAGTTGGTTGCAGGAGCGCTTTAAAACGTGGAAGAGAGAGACGTTCTCTACGTTCTCCGTGGTGGCTCTCTTCTAACGACGTGCGCTCATTCGGTTGGTCGGTCGTTCGCTGGCGCGCACGAGCCCCCGTCGCTGCTTGCACCTCCTAACGAGTCCGAAGCTTCAGTTAGCGGGACAAAGTTGCGTAGAACGGTTCTTCGATCGCTCGCGAAATCGCCTCTTATCCCACGGACGCGATTCGTTTCTTCTTTTCTCTTCCTTCTTTCGTTTCGCACGCGAGCAAACGGGCAAGCGCCATCCAGCAGCCAACGACATGCTGGCGGCAAGACACAGGTGAGAGAATCGTCCGATTACCTTCGATACCCCTTTCGATGAACTCCGTCGATCGCCAACGATTTCATTCGCGCTAACTTTTCGTTTTAACACGAGTTAGGCCCTTCGATGTCCTAAGAACGGCCGATATTCAACGAGAAACAAGACTTCGACAAATTCACCAAAATCCATCAAACCCTGACCTAACTCATTAGCCGCCGATGTCCCAATTTCGGGACACGGATTAAATTTTTTGGACCAATTGTTGCACATCCCACCAATTCCCCCCAAAGAAGGACGATCGTTTACGTCTAGATGTACGTAGAAACGATGGTATTAACAGCTGAATCGGCTTCGGTTGGCATAAAATAAAGACCTCGTCTAATCGTTCTCGACTGAGTTTCCCAATTTTTATAACACAGTAGGTTATGGGTTAACACGTCGAATGCCACGCGAGATTTCCAACATTACTGAATTCGACACCAAGGATCGATATTGGTCGCCGTCTTCTTATCATCGTGGGGGGTGGGATGGGGGGGGGGGGG
>JAITYT010000759.1:1685151-1709119 GCA_025433975.1 Liostenogaster flavolineata
AGTCGCTCCTGTCGCTGTTCTTGTCGTTGTTGCTGGTCTCCCAGAGACCCGATCCAACCTACCGGTGCAATTCCATGAATCTAATCGATGGCCAATCGATTTCGAGATCGAATCGTTCGGACTGGGTGCGTGACTCGTGTTGGTACCAATGTCGCCGACGGAAACGAGCGCGCGCTCCTGTCCTCTTCTCTTCTTCTCCCTCGCACCCTCTACATCCCCCACACCCTTCTCATCCTCCTCATTTTCTCGCGCAACCAATTGGAAAAACGTCGGACGACGTTACCGTGAAATATCGCGAGCGTAAACGGCGGATGCGAGCAGGTGCGCGCACGCGACTTTATTGCCATCTCGAGCCACGCGTGCACCGACGGACGGACGGACGGACGGATGGATAAATTGTCCGTATCGTGGAGGTTTGATCTTCGAAATTCAAAGTTCTGGTGAAATCCCAGATTATAAGCGAAGAAGTTATTACATTAAATTCGAATATTCGAAAATTTTGACAATTCTTTTTTTAAGAATTTCTATCGGACCAATCGAACGATCGACAAGCGACATCAAAGATTCAACGCTGCGAGCCAGATTTCTTCGAAGAAGTCGCGTCGATATACATACTTCAAAGAGGCGGTGTGGGAGCGGGTTGTGCCGGAAGCGAAACGCATTCCGGTGCATCCGAGCAACGGCACATCGCTCGACAATGCCACGAGCTCCTCCTCTCTCTCTTTCTCTTTATTTTCCAACGATCTAATCTCTCTCTATCTTCGTCTTTTTTCCTCCTTCCTTTTCTGCAATCCATTCTCTCTCTCTCTCTGTCTTTCTTCCTCTTTCCTTTTCTGCAATCTACTTTCTTTATCTGTCTCTGTCTTTCTTCTTCTTTCCTTCTCTGCAATCTACTTTCTCTACCTGTCTCTGTCTTTCTTCCTCTTTGCTTCTCTGCAATTACTCTCTCTATCTGTCTTTCTTTCTTATTCTTTCTCTCTTTCTCCTTCTCTCTCTCTCTCTCTCACGCACACATAGACGCTCCCTCTCATTTCTCCAGCCCGTAAAGGCCCTTGTAAGCGTGGATGCAAAACGCATTGTTTACAAAACAGAGAGGCGGCGTTCGTGTCGCGCCTCCCGAGACGCTGATTAGCATTAACCCATTAAGCAGCAACGTCCGCGTCCATCGAGAGCGACCGGCATATTTCCCGACATTTTCATCGTTTCGCGCGACTGCGCGCGCATCCGATCCGGGTCCCTGGCCCCAGTGACGTCACGAACGAAGACACCGCGGAGGAAAAGACCGTTCTCCGACGATCGATTTTCTTCGTTTCTTCGATTCGAACGAAAATAATTTTTAATCCTTGGTTCCTTCGATCGAGCAGAGCCCGCCTGACGATGCAGGACAAGAACGTCGATCTGCACGTGAGGATCAGGCCGAGCGTGTGCAGAAGACTCTTCCAGGACGAGGAGAACCAAAACTCCCCCGAGGGGACGAATCCGATTGCGAAGAACGACACCGACGAGTCCTCGGTCGAGGCAACGCGAGAAGGGGTGAGTCGAATCGTTCGAAACGACGGCAAAGTCGCCATCGAATTTTATCGAATTTGACAAAGGAGAAAAGAAAAGAAAAATATTCCATCGAATTTTTCGAATTTTATCGTGTTCTTCCGATAGAGATCGACGATTTGAAATTGAACGGAGAGGATGTATCGATTAACCCCTTCCCATTTAGCTCGACGAAATCCGGGTCCGAGCTGTAGGGATCAACGCGCAGTAAACAAACGCAAAATAAAAAAAAAAGGTTGAAGGGTCGAGATCGGTCACTACTATCAACAGTTTCATTGTCAGAAAAAATTTTTCCGCGCCCGATTTTCCGCCCGGGAACCTGGCTCGTGGTATTCGTCTTTGAGCCAAAATCTTCATCACGAGCCAGACTCGTTAAAGTAGGGGTTAAACTTCGACTTTCAATTATTAATTTTAAACAGCGCGAGTAGGAAATATTCTCGAACGTTAAAAAAAATGAAGGAATTTTTTGCTTTCAGAACAACGACGACGAGAGGCAAGGACGCAACGAAGGACACAATTCGGGCGCGGAGGACGACGATTCTTTTCTCCAGGAGGTTCGATCGAGCAATGAGGAGGTAAAAACAATTCTAACCCTTTCCACTCCGAATTCTTTTTCATTCTTCTTTCGAATAACTTCTAATTATTCTCCGATGGCTTCGAATGTAGTTGAACAATATGATAAAATATACGTATATCAGAATTCTCGTGATTCTTAAATGTTATTCGCAAGAAAAGGAGATAAGCTCGAAAGTTCAGTGAATATAATTAAAAATGGAGTGTCTCAAAGTAGGAGCAGCCGCGAATGGAACGAACGTCGAGTGACACTCGACGTAGGAGTGCGAAGGGTTAAAGCGACGCGTTTGCCTTCGTCATGGACGAGAAATAGGGAAGAGATCGATCGACCATTTTTCGCGCGAAAAGAAGGGTTAAAATGTATCCTTAACTTCCAAAGCTCCGAAGAAATTCGCCCTCGGTCGATTACGTTTCGTAATAATAAAATATATTAATTTAAATTTAATATTAACACATTAAGGATCGCGAAGAAATCTGTAAGGCACACGCCTGGGGCCACAAGATTTTGGGCAAACTTGTACGTCCTAAAATCGTCATAACTTTGTTATTTACGAAGCAATTTTTGTGAAACTTTCGGAAATTATATAATAGGACGCATTCTAGGCATTATTGAAAAATCAATTATGTTTTTTAATAATTATAATAATTTTTTTACTTAGAAAAATAATTTATACGAATTTTGTAGAAATTGTAAAGTAGGATGCATTTTAGGTCTTTAGATATTATTTAAAAAAATTGTCTTATAATAATTATCATACAATTCTATTTAAAAATAAATTTCACCAAGGATTTAACCATTTTTTCGTGATCCATCCGTAACAAACGGGACGCGAAACACGAGGAAACTCGTGAGCGGTCCTTAATGCGTTGAACTTAAAATAAAAAATAATTACGACGTCGTTTCGTTGAAAACACGTAAGAATGAAATTGCACGCGACGTCGAACGTTCTGTTCCTACGAATTTTGACGATCGAAGCTTCGAAAAAAAATCCGCGATTATTCAGGCAGCTCGATTATCCCTCCACGTATGCGATTGCAGGCGAAGAAGAGATGGAACTTCGATTTCGAGAGGGAAATTCCCCTGCCTGGGAATTTTGAGTGGGTCAAGCTGGACAGGCACGGAAACGAGATACCGACAAATTCGGAAACGGAGAACGCGTCGCCACGGACACCGGAAAAAGATGAGGAATAGGCGAACGAGAACGCGGAGCAGATTTCGAATAGAAGAAGAAACGAAGGGAAATGTTTAAATCGACGTAGGAAGAAAGGAATAACGAGAGCGACTCCCCAAACTTGTTAGAAACGAGATCGAAAATCCCACGACCTTCCAAATCGAAATCGAAAGTTCTCGATTTCGATGGAGCGCCACTCGTCCCGGAAGATCGACGCGGTTTCGACCTTGAAGGAAGAAAGAAAGAAAATCTCATGTAGGTAGACTCGAGGCAAGAGGAAGGAAAATTTGAATTTTACGATCGACAAACCTTCGAAGAAAATGAGAAAGAATAATTTTATTTCGACGAATCGTGTTCGTTAAATTGCGAGAGAATTTTTACTTTTTTTCTTTATACGATTGCAGTTTTTTCAAATTAGATGTGAATTTAGCTCGTGTCCGAAAGACGCCTCGATTCGATCGTAAAAGAATTCTAGTCAGCGACGAGCGCGTTCGCGTCTCGTCTGGAAAGGAATCCGATGCCAAAGCGAAAGAAAAGCGTGCGCAAGAGCCAATTGGAAAATTGCTCCTTCCACCGCGAACGAAATCTTAATTTGGAACGCTTCGAAAGGTCGCGTTCACGACTTAATAATTTAATAATTTAATTTAATTCGTATTTAATTTATTCGCGCGCGAAAGAGCGATATTTATACACGACGCGGTAGGTGCGAGCCAACGAAGGGAGGAAGGAAGCGAAACGATCGTTCTTCTTTTTATAATGTAAATACATACATACGTGCGCGTCGATCGTGTGCTCTCACGCGGCGTATGTGTACGTAAATCCTTTGTATAATTAATTTACACGAACGTATATCTAAATTATTTCCATAGAGTTTTCCATCGAGAGGCGTTGTTTGAAAAATTTCGTAAAAAGAACGAGGAATCGGTGCGATTATTTATCCGACGCTCTCGGAGTCTGTACTTCGCATTAAAATAAAAATATCGCCATTTTTCGGAGAACAAAAATTTCTTTTTTAAAAAATTTAAAATAACACCTCTTCGTGGAAGACCGTACGTATCGATCTACACCGATACGTACCAACCATGTGTACGTTCACGAACGCAAATTTAAATCCTTTGTAAAATCGATCTATATGGACGTAAGCGTGCAATACGTACGTAGACAAACGTATATACGTAAACACTTTGTATAATCGTGGGCGCGCGTACGCGCTCAAGGAAGACGCGATAAAATATATTTCCACGTACATCACGACGCCACGAACGTTTTATCTAGCACCTTTCATCGTTAACATCCTGTCCGCGATACGCCGTCCTCTCTTGGACGATGCAAATACGAGCGAAGAGCGATGACGATACGCGCAGGAAACGAAGAGAAGAAGACGCCGGCGAGATCTCATCTTTTATCTCTTCCTCTCTTCTCCTCGCTTCGCCGTTCTTCCTCGATCCGCTTCTCTTCGCTTCTTTTTCTTTTCTTTTATTATTTTTTTATTTTTATTTTTTATTTTTCCTTTTCTCTTCTTCTTCTTCTTCTTCCTTCTTTATTTTTTCTCCTCCTCCTCTTCTTCCGCCTGGAGGATACGAGAACGAGAGTTCGAGTATGCAAATATTCGTCGAGGTGTCGCCTACAAAAGCCAAACTCGCCTTTCGTTTCGTCAGCCTGCTGCTGCTGCTGCTGCTGGCTGCTGTTGCAGCCTGGCGCGGGCCGTGCGGCCCATCGGGCGCCTCTTCCCCTCCCCTCCCCTCCTAACGACTCGCGCACGACCCAATTTCGCCGTTCGGCGACGAGATGAAACATCTGTCGTTCGTTGAGTTTCGTAACGACGACGACGACGACGACGACGACGACGACGACGACGACGAAGACGAATACGACGAAAGATGCATTCGTGGTGATCGGACATCGTGAAGATTCTATCGTGCTTTTTCCAGCTTGGATTTCGTCCTAGGAGAGGAAGGGGTGGGGGAGCTTTGATTCGAGCGACTGACGTCACGATAGTTGCGTCAGTGAACCGAGTGACGTTCGTTGCGTCGTCGAATCGTTCGATTCTTCGATGTTTAAGTTCGAACGGAAGTGCTTCGAAATGACGAGAGTCGAAATATTCGATTTTTGGTTCTCACGATTGGACTGTTTTTTTTCTTTTTAATCATTTCAATCGGTGTCACGAATACGAATCGCGAAGATTTCAAGAAAATGGCCGACGAATCGTTCAATTCTTCGACGTTAGGTCCGAACGAAAAGTGCTTCGTAACTACGAGTCGAGATATTCGATTGGCATGAAAGTATTAATTTTGTTTCTCACGAACGGACTGCGTATTGTTTCTTTTTTTTCTCTTTATTTAACGATTTCCATCGGCGTCACGATTATGAATCGCGAGGTTCTCAGGAAAATGGCAAAAGGTCGTCGAACAAAACGAATAACATTGTATACGCTTGCATAAATTTTGTTCTTTGCGTACAAAATTGTCTTTTGTTTCGCACTTTCGAAGCCGAAATTAAATCTTTGCCAAGGCAATCCATCGAATAATTTACTGGATTTATAATTAATAAATAGACATACTTATACATTCTTAATTTAATCAATATTTTTTTTATCTAAATCTACCGATATCTTTGAATTCGTAATTTAAAAAGGAAAACGATCGAAGAGCCGAAATTTCTCGAAAAAGAAAGAGAATTTCCCAACAAAAAAAAAGATCAGAAATTATTAGAATCGTCCCGTAGAATTTCCAATAAGAAGGTACGACGTTTCGAAGTCGGACGCGCCTCCGAGTACGAGGAAATCGATGTTTTGCCTTTATCTTCCCGCGCGATGTCCCGAACGTACGGCGCTGCGTGACGTTAATTTCTGAAATTAAGTATCGTCTCGAGCGATCGACGCGACGAACATAAACGTAGATAAATACGCAATAAGCTTGCTGCTGCGCTGGATGCTCGGCTGGCTGCGTGCAGCGACGCGAGAAGCATGTCGGGAAAAAATAAGTAATCGACGCTGCGAGGCATTGAAACCCGCGAATCGAGTGCCGCCGCCGTCGAGACATTGCAACGGAAGAAAATAAGGCACTTACAATGTCTTTTTGCAAAGACTCGCTGGCGATGCGTGTCTCTATGAAAAGTGAAATTCGGCGCAGCTGCGGATACGCGCGATCGTATCTTCGTAAATGTTCGCCATTTAAATTGCAACATTTCGAAGCGAAGATCAAGAATCGACGACGCTGCAGCGACTCGTTCGTTCGACGAGTAAAAAGGTCGCGGTGAGTAAAAAAAAAAGGACGAAAGAATTGGTATCGACCAAACTTGCCAACTTAACGCTTTGCCGGTTGCACATTCGTCCTATCGCCGTTAGGTTGCCGCCGGCGAGTTCTACTAATTTTAGTAGAATTTTAGCGCTAACGTAAGACTTTAACAAAAGACGATCTGATAAATTGGGAAAGCGGAACAGCGAAAGCAATTGTTTCTCTAAAAATAGCATCTACGAGATATATACATATATTCCTATAGAAACTTTGTAATGTTAAAATTGCATCGCTGTGGCGAAAATAAGTCACGCGTACGTGACAGCGGCCGGCAAACTTAAAGAGTAGATAAGTGGTTCGATTCGATTATTGCCTCTATTGCTTCTGCTGGTATTGCTTCAGCGCGCCAGACCCAACGGAGTCTAATTTGTTCCGCGCAGATTCTCTTCGGAATCTCTATCTAATTTAAATTATTTAAATTTCTAAATTGTGCAAGGGTCGCGACCTGGAGGATACTAGACCCAATTGTTCGATCCTTTGGACCTTTGGTAGGACGCGTTATCAATCCTAAACGAGCAAAGTCGTTGAACGTTCTATAGACGATGTCTATGCTGTTGATAAAGTAACTCTCGTCGTCTCTAAAAGGTGCCAAGGTGCGTCTAAACGTAGTAAAAGAAGAGGAAAAAATTGTACAAGAACATTCGCGTATCTGCGATCGAGACAAGGCGAGTTCCCCCTCCCCCCCCCCTCACTCCTGGATTCTGTTTATTCCGGCGCAACATTTGCGTTTCGAGTATCAAAATGTCGTTCCAGCTGCTTCCAGCGCCTCGTCGTCTTTCTATTATCGCCGGCCTTCGCGCGCGACTTCCTTAAATTCTACGAGCAAAGAATTCCAACCACCTGTTAAACGAGCCGCGCTTAAACGCTCGCACGCCCGCTTTTATCGATAATAATACGCTCGAATGCGTGGTTTGACAATCGCGATCCAAGAAACGTCAATTTAGCCTTGCCTCGAACGAAGACAAATTCGTCACGAGCTAAAGGGCATCGTTCGATCCTGAAAGTCGACGGTATCGAGCGCATCTGAACGAACGAAATCGGTTGGACGACCCGACGAGTATCTAGGTGGACCTAGCCGAGACGAAGAAAGGGCCGAAAAGACGAAGGAATCTTTGCGAATAGGCCGAGGCTGCTTTTCTCACCCCTATTGTCTTGAGACGAATCCTTCCTTCTTGGTCCTCGGGACTCTTCGAAGCAACGAGCGAACAAGAGGGGCCGATTCCACGAGTATCACGATTTCCCTGGATTAATCCGTTGCTCACGACGTGAGAAGGCAATTCGAGCACCTGGCGTCGTTTCTTAAGGATTGCTTTTTTCGGTGGCGATGATCTTGGTCTCGGGTCTTGCTGGTGGTGGTGGTGGTGGTGGTGGTGGTGGTGGTCGGTGCCCATTGCCAGAAATTGCACTTCCGTTCCGCGAATTCCCACGGAAGTGAGCACAATCGCGACGACAAAGGATATTCGCGGTACGAGCCGCTACCTCCTTCATTGTTCCGAGGCTGCATTGAGGATTCTTGGCTTGCTTCGAGGCGAGCTTGCGCGAGGGTGGCTCCTGGTGTCGACCTGGCACGACCGTCGTCCGTGGAAGGACGCCCAGGAGAGGAGGAAAGTCGAAACCGAGATGAAATTTTATCAGCCTTTTATGACTTTGGGTCGAATCGAATGCAACCTTTAGGCAGTGACACCTGCTGTCGACTCGACTAGGATTCGAGTTAACTCCGACGTACCTTCGACCGACCTGGCATCGATCATGCCAGTTTAATGCCCGTTAGGATTTGAGTCCTGTCCGAAGATCAGAGTTCGAGAAGTAGTGCTTGGAAGATTGATTCTTTTCAGCTTTCTTTCAAAGCCTACATTGAGTGAATTTCTACGAATGAATACGATTAATGATGATTTTGGGTCTAAACTTGGTTTTCTATTCTTCTTACGAAACCACGAAAATAATGATCATCGTCTAATCATCTAATCGTTAGGAACAATAATAAACTAGTCGATAAATTGTTCGACCTTCTCGAGTTCGAGTTTGGTTGTCTTCCTTCTTCACGGTGTCTGTTAAAACCGCATCTACGAATCGGACATTCCTTAATCGATGCGAACCAATATTTTTGAAATACATTTTTCTTCGAGGCAATTACGTAGACTTCGGTAGAAGTCACGATTATTAATGGTGGCATCGCGATCTCGTTATTGCTCGTTCCTCGCGCCATCGCTCACGATTTATAGGATCGTGCCGCGACATTTTCCAGCCGTTAGGCCCGTGTTCGCATCGTGCTATTATTTAGTAGCCGACTCGTTCCTCGCAGACGTGATTCCTAGCGCGGATAACGGCAGTAAGGAATGAACTCGTGCTTGGGAAAAGAAAAGGAAAAAATAATTACGTAATAGCGATTACGACAGCGCTCTCCTAACAGCATTAAAGCTATCGCGGAGAACGAAGGTAGTCCAGGTAGATCGATGATCGTGTCGCGTAACGTGCCTAGCCTCTCTTCGCCTCTTCGTGACGCGAATTTATAGATGCACGGGAGACGCGTCCCTCCTTTGAATCTTCACGAGCGAATCTACGAGATCGACTACCTCGATTCCAGGCTCTACCTTCGCTTTCGCGTTCGAAAGACGCTGTCGTTATCTCGTCCAGCCCTTTGCAACCGCGACTGTTTGAAAAAACGCTCCTAAATAATATAGTAAAAAATAATCTAAATGAATCACGCTTTTTCTAAATTGTTTTAATTGCTTTTGAAGATTCATCGTTAAAAATAAAGTGGGCAAACCTTAACGATTAGATGAAACTTCCTAGACAGCCCCCAAAATTTCTTCAAGATTAAACATTTTATCCAACGACGCTAATCCAAACCCTGGATTTGCTCGAAGAGAAGCTTCACAACTTCGCCAAATGATGTCACAAGCTCCAACGATCAAATAGGCATAATTCTACATCAAAGTCGTCCTAACGAATTCATCGATACAGCGTAGAAACGTCGATCTTGCAACCTCCCACTGTCTAATACCAAAACCCAGTTCCTGTCACTGCAAAGCCTCGTGAAATAATCAGATCGATCTAAAAATACTCCAACAGCAACCTTCTCGACCCAACAGTCCCCAAAAACCACCTCCAAACTCCTCCAAACTCTTCTAAAACGAAAAATACTTCAACAGCAACCTTCTCGATCCAACGGTCCCCAAAGCTATCCACCGAACTCCTTCAAAACGTAAGTGCAACTTCGAGGAGACAATCGGAGTATCGGCCGCGATATCTTTCCAACCTTTGCCCAATCGCGACGTGGGTGCTAACCAACGAACCAGAAAGGAACAAACCGCGCCGTTGTCGAGAAAAAGGAAACGCACGCGTCGTTCCAGCCGATTTATCGCAAGCTCCGTCTCCGCGTCCAGCACCTTGAGCTCGATAAAGGCGCGATAAATCACCTTTATCGCCGGTTTGGTTTGGTGCACGCGACACGATATCGTTTACCCCCACTCCGTGGCCATCCCCACTCCGGGCCCCGCCACCCACCGCGTCACGGCGGGGCCCAATTCGATAGCGAAATACGCGACTACCGACGAACGAAACAGGTGATTCTTTCGGGTGCGAACACGTGGCTTGGCTGCAGGCTTGCCGAGCGCCAGTTCTTCCGCTTGCGTTTCTGCGTATGGGGTGGGAGAAGAGGAGGAAGGACGGCTCGCGAACGGTCCCCGAGCGTTAGAAGGGGTTAGATGGGATTAGATAGAGCTCGATAGATCGGACTTCTCCTTTATTTCTCCCTTTTTACGTCCTTCTTCGAAGATAAGGATACACAAGAAGGATACGTCACGAGCTAACGACGACTTGGATTTGTCGCGCTGATGGCGCGTGTCCCTTCTCGACACCCTTAACACTTTTGACTGCCAAGATATTGAAAAATGTCCTAAATCTTACGTAAGAAAATAAAACCTTTGCCAAAATATGGATTATGCTAATTTTTGGAACAGTTACGTGTCACCCAAATATGGGTGGCATGGCAGTCGACGCGTTAAGAGGGTCGAGTTCCAAAGATTTCGTCCGGTGTTTTCGTAGAATGCTCCATTTCAGTGTAAATTCAATTGTTTGAAAAATAATTTCGTTTTTTCCCAACATAAAAAAACATAAAAAACAAGGTTTTTTTATTTAAAAAAAAAACCAAATGACTTTCCCAATAGAATGAAATTGTCCCCTCCTAAAGTGACGGTGAATTTTTCGATGACATATCGTCCTTCGCGTTTCTCGAAACTTTTCCAAATGACGACGTATCGTCGTCCGGCACTAAAGGTCTTAATTATCGTCGTTAATTTTCGCGATACGATTCCTCGATCGGGAACGTATCCTACTCTAGGACCCATCGATCCTAGAATCGAACGGACACCTGCTTCGATTTTCTCTGCGTTTCTATACCCAAAAATGACGTTAAATCAATCAAAGTCAGCGCTTTCGTTCGTAGGCATTGGCAGACGTTCCTGATTGAACAGCAGGCGCGATCGATCGAAAACGAGGAGATAATCGATTCGAGGGCAACTTCGAAAGAAACGTATCTAAAACCACCGATCGCAGATGGTTTCAAGCGAGTGGCGTTCGCCATGCGCAATGGCGCCGATTCGATGGATCTCAGGGATTTAACGATTCGATCGCGAGTAACTGGCGTTGCCAATCTTTTCGTTATCAACGTAGGATAGAATCCTGCATAAAATCCTAATCCTAAACATAAGAATCCTAAATAAAAGAACGTTCACCATTCATCCATAATTCGACGAATTACAACCTTGTAACAATTTTACAACCTGTAATTCCATTCGGCAATTAACGTGAATTATGATTGAACTATACGTGTGTGTATGTTTTTTTGGGTAATAAATCGTATAATTAATCTAATAATAATTTACTATTCTAATAATAACGATCTAATAATACAAATAATTTTAATAAATCGCCAAAAACGAGTGTAATAATTTTTAAGATTAATCTCAAATCGCCTCCTCTCGACCTCTTTGCGAATATCGTACGACTACGTCCAGAGGTGAAAGACATCGAAGAGGGATTTAGTTTCGCGAATCGCACCGTATTACGACAAACCACCTGTGGGAATTCCGCGTGTCCAGAAACTCGTTTGAATTTAGCTCGAGCACCGCACAAACCACCGACCGACCGACCGACCGACCGACTGCCGGCGGTCCGGTTCACTGCGAAAGGTGGGAAGGATTGTTTTACGCGTGCTCGTTTCCTCTTCATTGAGATGCATCCGGTGCCACCCTCACCACTTCCTGGATGCTGCGTGGGATTTTCGTTTCCAAGAGCGAGCCGCAAAACACGAGAACTCGCCCTCGTCGCGCCGACGATAAATTGAATTAAAATTAACTACGAGATGCAACGACCAGATGCAACGAGAACGAGAACATTTTCGGGTGTACGGAGAAATTTCGAAGATTTCGCCGCTCTGAAACGACGTATTTTAAATATCTACGTAGAATGGAAGGGTTCAAAGTCACGAGAACCGATAATCCGATCTTGAGCAAAATGGCGAAAAATTCCGAAACTAAAATCCTGAAAAATCGCAAAAATTCGAAGATGTTTTTTGAAACTTCGAGTGACTTTTTTATAGTTTTTGATGCGCAGAATTCGTTTCCACGAGTCGTTTCTCGATAGGAGCATCGCAAAAAAAGATATAGAAATTTCCCATGAACAAAATTTTATCCAAAATCGCGTAAAAATTGTTCCAGGCGATTCCCCCAATCGAAAGCTTTAAATACGCATATTTCACGTTTCTACGTTGAATAAAATCATTGAATTAGTTACGACGAAGGTGTCGGCGGCCCTCGGTATCCCAAATCGTAGTCCCAAAATTCCCAATGTATTAAAAGATCTCATAAAGACTGTCGAAATCAATTTTTTTCAATAACTTTTGCCATGTATCTAGCCTAATCTCGGAGTGGTCGTGCTCCTAGTTGCATCGCGTTCGAATTCACGAATCGGCCAGACTGCGGCCGTACGCTCTCGCCGCATAGCGGCGACGTCACAAACGAGCGGACGATGCACCGACTCCACGCACGTATGGATGCACTCGTGCGCGCAGCTTTCGCGACGCGACTTTTACGATTTATCATTCGCGGCGAGCTCGTGGCGAGGTAAACGAATTCATCGTCGAAAATTCGACTTCGATTTAAATCGTTTCATTATTTTGGTTAATTTAATTAATTTTTTTTAATTTTTTTTTTCGAAGAGACATTAAAAGATCGAAAGTCTCGCAAGTGTACATCAAGCGTGTAAATGTGCCTTGAACCGTAAATAAATTCCGATACTGACGAGGAAGCGGGAAAAAATCGCGATAAATTATTCCAGTCTCGTGATCGCACGATCGATTCGAAATAAAAATATATTATAAAATATATAGATATAAAAAATATATAAATCATATTTATTAGATACTATATTTATATCATCAATATTATTAAATATTACTTATAAATCATAAATAATAAATATATATTTCTTCTAATTAAACGATAAATAGAAGTCAATGATTGCAGGCATAGCTTTCGCCTAGAAACGAAAATATTACTGGAAAATAACGAATTCCGATGTAAATCGAGCCACTAGGCTCGAGGGACGGTAAAACGACGCATACGTAACGCGCTATCGTTCCTAGGAACCGAATATAAAGGAAGGACGTAACTTCAGGACGGTATCCGTAATTATCGTTACGCATCGAGATTTCGTTTAATTTCGTTCAAAGTCCCTCGTGCACTATCCAAGCTCGAGACTCCGCGGAACAATGAAAATGCTAATATCGGAACAAAGCGGAAGGTATTCCGCGATCGCGATAATCGACGCGACTCTCGACGCACGATACGTAATTTCCCCCCTTGTAAAACGTCCTTCCTTTGTTTCACGAGAAAATTTCGAAAGGAAACTTCCACGCTGACGATGGAAAACTTTCGAGTGCCGTTCAAAAAAAGAAAGAAAGAAAGAAAGAAAGAAACGCAGAAACGATGGACACGAACGAACCCAGAAATCGCGAAGAAAATATTTCGGGCTTAAAAACGTCAACTAAAAATTCGAAGCTTTCGTTCGAATGCAAAGGAGTCAAAATTTGATATCGAAAAAAAACAAAAAAAAATTGCAATTGTTGGAAATCAAACGAACTAGCGAAGAACGAGTCAACGAGACGAGTAACTTCGAACGCTATTGAAAAATAATTAACTTTATAATTGTTATTACGATGATACGAACGAAGAGACGCAGGTGCGGTCGTCTCGCGTGCGATTTTACTCGAAAACAATCGAATTTAAATGAAAGAAAGGAAGGAGAAAGAAGAAAGCACTCGTCGACGTCGTTTTCCGTTTCATCGACGCCAGACTGTCTTCGCGTCTCGAATTCCGCATGCGAGCTGCTTTAGCTTTAAACTTTTCTCTCTATCTCGACGTGACGCGTTCGACCGCAGAGCGTCTATCGTACCGCATAAAACGGCAACGATAATCCAAGCGGTATGCAAATAGGTTCACCGTGCGTAACGCGTCGTCGTCGTCGTGCAAACATGGAAATCCGTCGAATACACAGTCGAGTAACCGCGATAAGATTACGAGCGTTGTTTTGGAGGCTGGACTTATTTGTTTCTCGCGACTTTATCAGGCCGCCTGGAGCTTCTTCCCCTTCCTCGCGCCTCCCTTCGCCGTTAACGGCGATCGATCTGTCGCGAATCTCTCGAAAAAATCGTACGAATTACGTCGAAGAAGTCCAATCGCAAATCGAAGTCGTTTTTCCCTTTCGAAGGGAAATTTCTCGTTGTCCGCGACGTTTTTGGGTCGCCATTTTAAGAAAGTGTCAGGTCGAAATACGATAATCGAGGCATCGAAATTTGGCATTTCGTTTAAACGTACAAAATTTCTCTTATAATATTTCCGAATCGCAATTCGAAATCGTTTTTTATGCTCTGAAAAATTGACTTTCAAGGGAAATTTTTCGTTGTCCGCGACGTTTTTGGGTCGCCATTTTAAGAAAAAGGCAGGTCTAAATACGATAATCGAGACATCGAAATCCATTTAACGTGTAAAGTTTCTCTTATAATATTTACGAATGGCAATTCGAGATTATTTTTCGCGCTCCGAAAAATTCGCTTCCGAAGAAAATTTGTTGTTGTCCGCAACGTTTGCGAAAACACGCAACTCGAACTACAATTGTGAAAGATTAACCCATCGAGTAGGTTCGCATGACCCCATTACGTAACTAACGTCTGCTAGGAAAAAAGGAATGGTTTACGATTACTCGCTTATTTACTATCGATACTATTCAATCTAAAAAAAATTAGAAAATATTCTATCATAAAAAAAGGGAGGGAGGGGGGACGATAGAATTGAGAAGTCGGAGACAACGATCGAAACGTCAGGTAGGTGAAACGATCGAAAGGCGAATCGCTCGTGGCGTTATCGTTTCGAGCGTGAGCGCGACTGACGGCGAGACTACGAGCGTCACGAGGACGTCACGGCTCGAGCGATTGGTCTATACTCCGCATGGTTACGAAACGGACCAATCGCGTGCGGCGAGGCTGACGCGCCGTTTCGCGTTCAAAGGACTCGTTCATACGGTGAAACTCTACGCGTTCTTGCGTTACGGATCGCGAGATATCTCGCGCGTATTTCAGTCGCGCGGATTTTTTCGCGAGATGCCAAGCGGAGATAAATAATCCTTCCTCGTCAAGATGGCCGCCGTGGTCTCGCGTGAACCTTAGCGCGATCCATTTCACGATCGTTCTTCGAAAGCGAACGCGAAAAGGAGAACGAGATTAAAAAGACGCGGTAAAAAAATCGTTCGAGGAAAAATCGTTCGTCTCGAAGAAAATCTTTTTGGAAAAAAAAGAAAAAAATTCCCTCGCGATCTCCGAGAGGAACGAAGTAACGCAAAAGTGGAGAGTACGATCGGTTTTATCGCAACTACGGTAAATAAAAATCGGTCGCGGCGATCGATGCGCTCCGCTCGAGTCGCCAATCACGCGCGAGCGCCGGCCAAATACGTATTCCCCGTTCGCGACGAGTCGAAGAAGAAAACACGAGACTGAAAAACAACTGGTACGCGTTGGCGCTGCGCGACGGGTAAGGGAGGGGATAGAGGCGCGATCGACATTCTGCTCGCGATCGCGGCTCCGTGGTGGGAGTCGATAACTGTACAGGCTTCGTGCGCGCGGTTGGCGCTGGTACGCAACTCGCGTCGAGTCGAGCGTAGGACGGAGCGAAACAAACGGCCGGTTATTTCGTTGCCGTGCGGCGGCGGCAGCGGCGGCGGGAACGAAAAGGGGCGTGACCGAAGCGAGCCGAGCGGGAGCGGAAACGGCCGAGCGCCGCGACGCAGTAGTGACGCTCGCAGTGCGAGGCTCGCTCGTCAGTCGCTAGAGGGCGCTTGACACGCGTAGGACGCGTCTCCGCGCATCTTCGTCTTACTGACACGCGCGCAGGCACAAACACACCTACGCAGTGTGCTCGTACTACGGAAGAACGCAAGGCAGCAGAAACGACGGTCGGTTGCACGCGACGCGTGTAACCCGTGTGCCTTGACAGTCGGCCATTTTTGGCGGGAAATAACGTGTGCTCGACTTCAAGATCGGGGAAATCGTCTGAGAAAATTTACACCTACGGATTTTTTGACGACGCGTCTTTGCGCTGGGCTGGTGGTGGGTGCGGTGCACGCGCGCGCTCGCGCCGTTTCGACACGGCGACGGTGGCTACGTCGTGGATGACGTGCTCGCGACGATAAGACGAATTTTGAAAATCGAAGAAAGTGCATTTTTGTTGGAAAAAGCGACCGGAAGGGGAAGCAGGAGGCGAGGAAGAGCGGCATCGTCGCGTTTCTACGTCGTAAGGTCGGTGGTGCGTCGTAGGAGTCGTCGGTGCTCTCTCCTCCGAAGAACTGGCGCGCAAGTGCGCGCGACGTTGCCGCATCGTCGCTCGCGGATCGAAAGGCGCGAGAGAGTCGAGCGTAAATTCGTGGAGGACGCGAGAAAAGGACGTTGTTGAGAGGAGGCGCAGGCGGCGCGCGCGCGCAAGAGAGAGACGCACCAAGGGAAAGAAGAACGGTTTCGAGTGGCACGCGCGCGCGGTGGCTTGCCTGCTGCGGTTGCCGCGTTGCCAGATCTTCGACTCGCTTTCGCATCGGCCCTGTGTTCCGCCGGATAAATCGTCGGCGCTTGGTTCGAACGGATTTTACCCTTTCGTCGGGTCGAGTCGCGCGGCCATTACGTTCGAAATTCGGTTGGCGACGTTGCCACACGCTCTACACTCCCACGACGTACTTACGAGCCGCCGCTAGTGCGCTTGTGGCGGAGGCAGTAGTGCTTGTGGTGGAGGAGGAGGTAGTGGTGCTCTCGTAGTGGAGGCAATAATACACTGGTATTAGTGCCTGGCGTTGGTAGTAGTGGTGGCGGTGTGGCGGTGTGGTGGTGGTGGTGGTGTTGGTGGTGTTGTTTCGTCGCGTCGATTCCAAGAACGTCGTTGGAAGAGGCAGAGGGGGAGGAGCAATAGCGCGTCGTCGTGTCGTCATCGAACCTCGAGCGCTCGACCAATGTCGCCGTTAGTAACGACCGTTTGAAAGGCGCGGCGCGCGCTTTGAATTCAAACGATAGAAGACGCGCTCTTTCGCATCAGCCGCAGACAAACCCAACACTAGGAGTAGCGGAAAGAGAGAAGAAGAAGAAGAAGAGGAAGAAGATTTATAAATTTTAAAGAAGAAAGGAAAAAGTAGAAAAAGAAGCGAAAATTGCTGCTGATAGACGCGCCATTGAGAGACCGACGAAATATGAGCGCTCGAGTATTGAATCCGGCGATGATGACGGAAATGAGCCGGAATTTGTGCGGTGGACGCACGGTGCCCAACAGAGCTGCCCTGGCTCACGTCAGGAGGGATTTATTCGGCCCGGTCGATCACGCAGCCGCTAAGGCCCTCGCGGATAACGAGTTACGGGCCCAATCCCTCCTCGACACCGAGCGATGGGGCTTCGACTTTCACCTGGAGATACCGAAATCCAACTCGAGATACAAGTGGGAGCTCGTGACATCGAGTGACGTCGTACCTCAGCCCTACGCCCTCAGAGGTATGCCCTACTTGAGGAAACACATGTCCGGTACGCCAAGGAAGAAATCGTCGTCTTCTTCTTCTTCGTCGTCGTCGTCGTCGTCGTCGTCGTCGTCGTCGTCGTCGTCGTCGTCATCATCATCGTCGTCATCGTCGTCGACTTCGACTTCAACTTCGACTTCGTCGGCCGACGCAACAACAGCAACCACCATTGCCGTTGCGTTCGCCATGGACGATCACCATTTGGTCGTCACGACTCCACCAGCGTCCCCAACGACGATAGCGACGATGGGAACGATGACGACGATGACAAGGATGACAATGACCACGAGATCAGCGTCGAGTAAAGTTCGTTCCTCGACGAGAGTCGAGGAGGCGGAAAGAACTCCACCCCAGCAACAACAACAAGAGCAGCAGCAGCAAGAGCTCCTGGATCTGCAGCAGCAGCAGCAACTCGCGCGCGTACCGAAGATATGTGAGACAACGCCAAATGGGCAGACCCTGTCCCTGTTCGACCTCGAAACAAGGAAGAAGTCGAGCTACTTGAGAGAGCCAACCACCCCCATCCTGCCATCATCCGGAATCGCAAGAAAACAGTCTTCCATCACCGGTGAGTGTTATTGAATACCCGACGGATTCGATCGGCGTTGCTGATCATGCCCGTTCTCTCTTAGAGGAGGTTCCTTGGGTTCCGATCTCCACGGGGGTTCTTTCGATCAGTTATCGGTTTGTTATCGTCTTGCCAAGTTCAGTTTACAGTGAACGACAAGTCGAAGTCGAGGAAAGATAGATCAGTTAGTTGCTGTTAAGATCGCCGTGATCACTGCTTGCCCGTGTCAACTTTTAGGCTATCTTCGTTACCGATCCAAGATATTCTCGTTGTCTTCCTGTTTGACTTGGCCCGCGTATTGTCTCTTGGTGTTTCTACTATCGAACTCCATAACATGCGTGTCTGTTTAAAGACGCGATAAAGGGAAAGGTGGCGCTCCTAGAAGCACGGATGAATCGACACGTCGTTCGGGGAAAATCAATCTCCAAAGAGTCGATCAGAGTCTATCGTTGCCTGTAAAACGTGTATCGTGTCCTGATCGCGAAATCGCTAGATCCCCCTACGGTCCGGGGACCTTCTTACGATTTTAATCGACTCCTCGAAGCGGTAAAATAATTCCCTCGAGGAAGAAAACGAAGAATCGGTTGGTTACCGAGTCAGGGGGAAGTTCGTTTCGGTGAATCGCAGGCGACGCGTCGCGAAGTGTTGTAATTCATCGCATGTCGACGTATGCATCAGTACACAAGTACAACAAATGCAACTGCGGAGGCACGAGAAGTCGACGAGCCTGTAATCGATGTCGAAAACAGGGAAATAGAGGCCAAACGATTTGGTAGAAATCTCGTGACTCGAGAGTCCAATATCGTCGATCTCGAGATAACGAATCTATTCCTATCCGTCGGATCGGAATCGATTCTCTCTTTACCCTCAAGATCTCACCGATTACGTAAATGCTGATTGCGTAACAATCGACGAAGGCGATGTTCGTTTTTAATTGATTTTTAGGCGCTGCGACCTTTTTTTGTTTTTTTTTATTTTTATTATTTTTTTTTATTTTTCTTCTAAGAGTACCCGAGGACAAGACTCGAAGCACAGCTGGCAAATCCATCCGGCTTTCGTTATTACGCGATCTTTTTATTTTAGAATTCCCATTTCGATCGTAATCGCGCCAATTGCAGCGCCGCGCTCTTTCCGACTCATGCCTTTCAAATCGATCGATTTACAATTGAGATTCGCTTCGATATGATTTAATTGCTTCTTCGTTCTACGTCGCTCGAGATGAACGGACGATTTTTCTTCTTTCTCTCTTCCTCGTCTCGATTCGGTTGATTTTTATTCCCCTGCTCGAGCAGCGTTTTTCGAGTGGTCGATGCTAAAAGACGAGACAAGAATTTTTCTTCTTTACTTTGTGGACTTGGAATTGGAATTGGAATTCTGCCTTTGTTCGGAGAAAAAGAGGAAGAGATAAATCTTTGACCTCTCGGTTCGAACTTTCACCGCTTTTACGTTGCGTCGTAAAGATCCTTTTCGTTCTTCCTCATTGTTATGAAAATCTCTTTGGAAGAGCGTGATTGGCTTCATCCGACGAAAAATATAATATATATTTTATGTATATAATAACAATATATAGATATTTATTTATTTAAAATGGAGTGTCCTTTTTGTCCAATTTAAATTGGAGTTTATGCGACGCCAATATTTCGCGTCGAGTTTCAGCTCGTATTTCTTTGAAAATCCGTACAATGTGTCTGTTTGAAACTGTGTAAGCTTCGAGAAATTTTAAAATTCGCGATAAGGCGCGACAAACATTGGAAGAACGAAACTCTTTGTGTCGAAAATACTGGAGGGATCCTCGGAGAAGCAGACGGTCATGGATTATCAGGAATATCTCGAATAAAACGATCGCGTTTGTATTTACCAATTTCGTAAATGGCGGATGAAAAAGTCTCTTGAAAAAAATGGTGTTTAACTTTCTTAGATCGCTTTAATTTTGCAATTTTTGTCTGATAACCTTCCGTGTGTCGAACAAACGACAACGTGGCTCCGCGAAAGGAAATCGTCGGTGGACGAGTCGAACGATCGCCTTGAAACCGATAGAAGTAACGGTCGAAGAAAGATTTGAAAATCGAACGGTAATTCTTTTCACGAGTTCCGACGGGTCCGCCAATCTGGTACGGTTGAATTATCAGGAACATCGCTAGTAAAACGATCGCATTTGTATTTACGAATGGCGGATGAATAAATAACGTAACGGTCGGAGAAAGATTTGAAAATCGAACGGTAATTCTTTTCACGAGTTTCGACGGCGTCCCGATCTTGTCGTCCTGGTAAAAGACTTACCTGTTCTATCGCATTGCCTCGCATTGAGTTTCTCCATTCTGTACAAGAAAATACGACGAATCTAACGATGCGGGCAAGTAGCCGACGGGAAAGCAAAGTATTTTCCTCGAATAAAGAAGAGTTTCCTCGAGTTTCCTCGTTCTGAAATATCTTCGTGCGCATTTCGACCATTTATCATAGTCGATAGGACTAAAGATGAACAAAAAGGGGACAATTTCGATGTTCCTTTTCCTCGAACTCCTAAATCGAACGACAAGAAAAATAACGACAAGAAACGTTAAAAAGAAGCAACAAAAACTCCTCGATGCGCTTGGATGTTTTATCTCGTGACACGAATTATTCCTGCTAATTCTCTCGCATTAGGAGCACAGGAAGCGCAGCCTAGGTCAATTTAATTCGTTCGACTGGCAAGGTCATCGTCGTCTTCGTCTTCGTCTTCGTCATCGTCGACGTCGTCGTTATCCCTCGAGTCTCGGAGAGTCGCAATTTACGTAAATACTTGATTACCAATCCTAAAAGAACGAAAGAGAGTCGCAATCTCGCTCGATCGCATCTACATTTACTCCAATCGAACTCGGTTGTTATTTCTCTCCTTCTCTTATTTTCTCTCCCCGTTTTTTGTTCTTCTTTCGTCCTCCTCCTCCTCCTCCCTTCTACCAGATTCCGTATCTCGGTATCTCATCTTCTTGCTTCTCTTTCTTATCCTTTTTTTTCTCCTCGTCCTTACTTCAGTCGTCGTAATGGACTCGCTACTGTGCGCATGCGAACTACAAAAAGAATGCAACTTCGGTCTCTCTTTCTTCTTTTTTTCCTTCTTTCCTTCCTTTTTCTGGTCCTTCCAGGTCCAGAAAAGTGCCCCAGGTATTCCAACATCAAACAACGAAGCTCTTTGGGTCCTCGAGGCCTCCTTTCCTCGCTACATCTCGCGTCTGGATCACTGGCGCGTTATCCAAAGCCGATACCCCTAAAACAGACGGCTTTAAAACGTCCCAGGGATATTTCTTCGAGCCCTTTTCTGATAACGAGCATCAGCCCGGAGTGTCCCTGTTCGTTATCCTTTCTCCCTCGTCCGCCACCGTGTTAAAAGCTAGGAGCTTCTCTGGCTTTTAGCCCCGATTTAGCTTCCAGCTAGCCTCTCGAGGCTAAAGGAAATCCGAAAGACCCATAAGAAACGGTAGAACTCCGCCACTGATCCACAGAACCCAAGACAAAAGCAGAGGTGATCGCGTTTGCGCGAGAGGTCGCGGATCTGACGCGGCGAGGACGAGGTTTCGAGATAACGTTATCGTCGATTGCATCGAGCAACGGCTCGATTCGCGGTGCGTTTTCCGCCTGTCCGCTTTGCGTCTTCGCTGGCTGCGACTGCGTCAGTCGGCTCTTGGGGCGACACGAGACGCGGTAATCGTCGTCGCCTGGCACCTTGGCGACGACCTCGCGTTTCAACGACGACTTCGGTATCGTGGTATCGTCGAAGGTCGATGTCGAGCTCATGCCAGTAGCACGTACCTGCAATTTCGCTCGCTCGCTCGCTCCCTCGTTCGCCCGGTTTCCGTTTCAATGACGAATGCATTTGGCGCTATCGTAATTCGTAATTCATGCGGACGCGCGTTCACGCGTTACGAAACGCGCCGGGAGTCACGATAACGAAGCCTCGGCTGTGTCCCTGAACGATGATAATCACGGACTTCGAAAGGAATGCTCGATATGGATCGAGAAGTCGCGTCGCCCTTCTTGGGTCCAGGTTGTTTGCTGTCTTCCCTGAGTTTATCCGTTTCGTTGGGAGTCTCCGAATCATCACTGGGTGAAAATCGAGGTACGAGTAGACGCCATCTTCCCTCCAGCTTCCGCAATCATCTCGATAGAATGGATTCGAAATTGAATTGAATCGCGAGAGATCAACGGGACGTTATTAACATTTTTATCGTTGCGACATTCGTATTCGTCCGACTCGAGGTAAACCTGCCTCGTAAGTTGCTCGTTTTGTCACCGTCGGCTTTTTCTTCTTCTTCTTCTTCCGCTTCACACCTTTGGGACCTGGCCCAGAAAAAGATGATTGCTTTCATCGAGAGAAATTGCACCTGATTCGACGATCGATCCATGCTGACGCATTCCCAATCGTTCAACGAAACAGTCGACGACGAAGGATGATATCAATAGACACGACAGTAACAGCAATAGCGTTAATAATAATGATAATTAAAATCGACGTCGCGTCAGAGGCGGCCATCTTGCCTCGACGATACCTCACGGTCTAGTTCTTCTCCCTCCACACCCCCTTTTTTTCTATTTATTATTCGGGCATGCACACCACCCACGCGACGCGACTATTTCTGGACGTGACTCCTCGTCGTGTGTCGTCGTCGACGCATACGCAAGATTTCTCTTTCTCGTCGCATGGACGTCGAGCCCCTCCTCTCTCTTTCTCTCTTTCCTGTCCTCTTCCTCCTTCCTCCTCTTCACTGCCCCCCCCCCCTTCCCATTCCATTTGATGCGCGCATATACAGCACGCGACGGCGACGGCGACGGCGACGGCAACGGCGACACGGGCCTCTGTTTATATTTTTGCGCCTGCATGCACCGCCCTGCCCTGCTGCTGCTGAAGAAGAGAGGTGACGCGCCGCTTCTTCGCGGAGGGAATAAATTTGAGGCGCCTTCGACGACGGATTTAAGAGAGCTGCAGTTTCTAATATGACGAACCAATTCGATCGATCGATGAATTTTGATGGGATTGGGAGAAATTTTTTGTGTTTTTTTTCTTTCTTTTTCTTTTTTTATCTTAAAAAGAGAAGAGAGGCACGCGTTCACGATGGCGCTTGCTCGTAATAGATGATAAGAATCCAACGAGATGTTGCAATCTCGACAAATCTCGATTTTAAAGAAAATCCGTCCAATTTAGGTGCGCGTTAATGGGAAGGGATTTTCGACGAAAGCGACTCGATGATTTTCGAGTCTTTCGCATCAAAAGTTTCTGCCGCCGATATCTTCATCCACTGATGTCAAACTTGCCTCTAGCGTGTTCAATTTTCCGACTCTCGGTGTGAACGCGGCTTAACGTCGGTGTTTTTCCATCGGACGCTATTTCTACACAGCGTTCCGCGAACGACAACGCATAGAGTCTTCCGGATTCTCTTATCTTTTTATCGTAGCCTCGTGAAACTACGTTCAGGAAATAAATATCTCTCTCCCCCTCCCATCTGCCATTCAATTGAAAAAGATGAACGCGCCTGACGACAAATCTAATGCGCGGCAACGCGATCGAAAAATCAACGATCAACATGGCGAACGATTTCTCGTCTTTTTTCATTTTTTCCTTCGATCAAAAACGTCCCAACCCGTTCGACGTAACCAACGATCTCTTCCGAACCTAAAAGCATCGACAACGTCGAGCGAAGCCGTCTCGTTCAACCTTGCGCACCCAAACACACACCAAC
>JAITYT010000759.1:1712302-1727616 GCA_025433975.1 Liostenogaster flavolineata
GGGGATACGCGTTATTTCGTTTGTCTCTTGCGATGCAAAATTCTAACCTTCGATTCGTTATCGAGGTGGCCGATAATAGCGCTGCGGTGACATCTTTTCGAGTTTATCTTCCCTGCGGCGAGATTTCGCAAGTATATGCAGCGGGCTGTATCGTGGACGAGGTCAAGTTTGGTGCTGCACGCGATTAGAGAAAGACTCTCGATCGCGGATAAGCGTGAAACGACGTACCAGTGTTATCGAATGGCACTTTCACTCCAATTTTCGGCTTTCTCCTTGAACTTCGATTTTACGCACGCGCGCAACCGTCGATACCCTTGTAATACCACAAAACGCTCTTACGAGCGTGCAAGAAGATTTTAAACGAAACTAACCTAATCTTTAGGTCCGCCGAGCTATCCTAGACCCAACGTCGTCGAAAATTTTAAAATCTTTGCAAATCTGCCGATATGGCGGACGAAAAAGCCCGATACCTTTTTGCTAAAATACGAATTTAATTAAGCGACGTTAAAAGCACGTTCGCGTAAAATCCGACGTAAAATACGCGACCCGACCCAAGGTTCCTCGAGTCACCCCGTGTCTCCCGTTCTCTCCCCCGATTCTCGTCAATAATCGCGCGTTATCGTTCTTCTTGTTCACAGACTACATGAAGAGTCGCAAGCGTACAATGAACGGCAGCGCGAAAAGCGTGATGGACCCGCCGGAGAAGGTGGCGCGTAACGCGGGCCAGATACGCAGCTAAGAGTCATCGACATCTTCCTTCAGCGTTGCAAATCTTCCGCCGCCTCTCTTCGGGGAACGCAAGAGAGGAAATGGGAATCAATCATACCGTAAAGGAACGAAACGCCGCTTTGCCGAGGATAAGGATCGACGGTGTGTCAGCAACGAGAGACGGAAAAAGGGAAAGAGTTTCGTATTGGACAAGTGGAAATGGAGAAGAAAGGAAGAAAAGTGGGAAGAAAGCAGCAGGACAGGAGGGAGAAGCGGTGAGGAACGACGGAGGTCCGGCAAGAGGCGCGAGATCCTTTGGCTGTGCCATTCACGTAGATTTATTTGCCGCGATTTTGACGGCAAGCACGGCGAACTAGATCCAGCCGGCAGAAGCAGAAGGGCATACAAAAAAAAACAGTGAAAGGGGAAGAAGAGGTAGTTCGTGATAGTTTTTACCTCGTGGAGTGCACGTCTTCGCGGATCAACAGTTGCATACGTTGATAGTCGACGACGACCATTGATTAATCAAATCGAGAACGAACATTTGGCGCGTTGGAAACGCGCCTGTTTGAGGAAAAAAAAACAAATGGCTAAAGAGAGCGCGAGAGAGAGAAAGAGGCGGACAGTTAGAGAGTAAAGACGCATAGATGGTATGGGATAGAACGTATCGCGGTCGTCGATATTTTTTTATAATTTACGTGGGGTTTTTTCTTGCTTAGAATTAAGTAGAGTAACAATCTTGATGATAAATTAGTATAAGGATGATAATAACAATAATATTGATTAACGGTAACCCGATAGTCGCCACGGAGGTGGTAAAATTTGGAAAGCTGTGTGTTTGCGTGTGCGTGTGCGTGAAAGAGAGAGAGAGAGAGAGAGAGAGAGCAGCGAGGTAATAAAATAGAAAAGAACGGATAAGAAACGAGATGAGCGGTATAGTTCGAAATTAATCATTGTAATATATCGATGATTTGTCTCTAGTAAGTAGGGTAATAAAGGCATAAGGGGGTGGGGTAGGGCGAAGCAAGATGCGAAAAGAGACGGAAAGGAGAGAGTTTCGGCCTGGGATCCGGGCTCTTTTTGTTAAATCATAAGGAACGGCACAAAGTAGAATGGAGAAAAGTAGGCTTACGAACGATCGTAGATATTAGACGATTAGACGATAAGTAAAGATTGTTATAAATATCTCACGTTTCTAACGCGTGTCCGACGCTCGAGCTGGTTCCAGGGGATTTTTTCTTTCTCTTTCTTCGTTAATCTCGTTGGGCGTCTGCCCATCTTCTTCTTTGTTTCGCGGTGCGCCTCGCGAACGTTCGACGACTCGTGACGACACTCTCGTCGAAAGTTCGCGAAAACGAGAGCGACGAACGACAGAGAAAAGAGAGAGAGAGAAAGAAGAGGCGCTATCCCCTCCGTCCCTCGATGCGCTCGAGCGCCCCGAAAGAAAGAGAAAGAAGAATGAGGGAGGTAAAAGGGGAAGAAGAATTCCCTGTTACAACGAGGGACCAGCCTCGTGTCAAAATGCGAAAGGATGTAAGTTAGATTGTAGTTCGTTACCCAAGTTTTTAAAGCATTGATCTCCTGTACGAATTCAAAGAAGTACAGCCGATGCCAAATCACACCCACGCGATCTTTTTTTCTTCTTCTTCTTAGTTTCCTTCTATTTTCCTTCCTTTTCGAGACGTTCGTCTCACCGTGTTATTTACTCTATTTTTCCCCTTTCTCTTTCTTTCCCTTGTCATCGTTCGCGATCGCATCGATGAAAAATGAAAAGCGTATGATCGCGAGATCCCGCGCGACTTTATCAGTCATGGCTCTCCCGGTCTCGGGTAAAATTACAATAAAATATCGTTCACGATTATTTATTTCTAACCTATAATACTTAATTTAATTTAGACGATCAAGACGATCCAATGATCCTAAGATGACGAATGAAAAGTTCTCTTTTACGTTGGAGATCGTCGTGGTCGTTCCAAGTTGCGATGCTTGCGCGAACGGTGACTGCGGTGGTCATGTGACACGAACGCGGTCGAGCCCGCGAAATTTCAAACGCGCGAGACGACGTCCAAAGTGCCAAAGTTCTTTCTCGCGTCGAAGCAACGGGAATTCGTCGATCGCGCGCCTCGAGAAATCGTTTTTGACGACTCTGAAATATCCAGAAAATTCGAAGATGTCAGATTTTTTTTTTTCATTAACGAAAGAAGGCACAGATCCTCGCGTCAAAATCGAAAAAATTAGCTGACTTGAATTTCGACTAAGAGAATGAAAAGAACGTATTCAAAATTGATTTAAAAAGATATCAAGAATATTAAGAACAACGAAAGGATCTTCGGTTCTTGTCGATCTTTACGAGTAAAACGAGATTTAAAAAGTACGACACGGCCATTTTGTCAATTATTGACGGAAAACTAAAATGGCGAATCGGCGATGAATTTCTTTCGTTTAACTTCGTTCAAACATCCACGAGTTTAAGCGGATATTTCTGCTCGATTCCTCCCAAAGGATTTCTCGAAACTCGCGTGAAACGAACGACGAATTCGCAAGTTCGTTTCTGTTAAATTCAAATTTCGTTCTCGAAATATTCGAGGCTTCATCGTTTCGTGGCCCAACACGAGCTAAAGAACGAGCGCGTCGACGAGAACGCGCAACCTTTTCGAGTTGTTCTTTCGTACAGATTCGGAAAAAAAAACTTTCTTACCGCTTCGAAGGCTCGTTCTCTCGCTCCGGCTCTTCTTCTTCTTCCCCCTCTCTACGTTGTTTCATCGACGCTTCCTCTTCCTTTCTCCACTTTTCTCTTCACTTTCTTCCCTTTGAGATTATAACCCAAAAATACGACTGGTGGTTACAAGCTTTTTTTTTTTCGTCCTCGAAGTTCGCGCGCGTGATAGCAGCGCGAGCTTCGATCGGAGCAAAGTGGAATACCGTCCGGTTGGCATGAGTTTTTTTTACCTTGACAGGCGCGAACGTTGATATTCGAAGGCGTCGTTTCCTGTTGTTGGCGCTTTTACGATAATCCTTCTTCCGCGAGAAGTGCCATGGCGAGATGTTGAATCAAAGAAAAGAAAAAGAAAAAACAAAAGTGTCCTCCGCGGAGAGCGGCCAATCTTGCGTATCGAACGAGATAGAAAAAGAAAAAGAAAAAAAAACTCGGACGATCCATCGATCGTCGATTTGGCAGGCCCGATCGAAATCGTTCGCGTCATTCAAATTTTCCCCCCTCCCGCTTCCTGTTTCCCCGCTCCTGATTCGCCCAGGAACGAACCAATCGTGTAATCGGCAAAATGGCGCGAAACACGACTTGTCCCTGGAATCTCGTCGGATCTGTGTGCAAGCAAAAGGGAATCGTAATGCAAACGCGGGGTCTGCCACGGACTATAAAAAAGAGAGAGAGAGAGAGAGAGAGAGAGAGAAAGAGAGGGAGAAACGAAGAAAGAGTCGTAAAAGAAAAAGAAAAAAAATAACGAAAGGAAAATATCTTATGTCTCTGTAACCCTGTGATGTATTATTATGATCTCAGTAAACGTAACTTAGCGCGTACTTCTTATTTGTAATTAGATTTATGTTCGATCGCGACGTTACGTCGAAATTCCGTGTGCGATTTTATGCGTGCGTGTGTGTGTGTGGTTATACACGTACGTTTGTATGTGCGAATGCGAGGAGCGCGAACGAACGGATCGAGTCCAAACGTGAACGATAGCGTGGAGAAAAGTAAGAAACCCCCCAATGAATCATATCTACAAGTGGTATTCGTGGTGTAATAGTAGTTATTTGTAACGACAATATATATTATATATTATGTATAATTATATAAACCGTAGCTATAAGAGAATTTAAAAAACTAACCTACATAAGTATAAATCCAAGGAATATTGTTTATTAAAAAAGAATTATCTATTCTCGATGACTTATTTCTTATCGTCTGCACGATAACGGATGCCCAGTTCTTACCTCGTTCCTTCCCCCTCTTCCTTCGATCGATTCGCCATTTCGAAAACCTTCTCGATGGGACAAAGGGGGTTGTTGATCGCCTAGCCCTTCGATCTCGAAAGACACCTGCTGCTACGTAGAAGAGTGGATTCGAATTCTCTGGAGCGTTCTTCGTAGCTATCGGGCTGGAGCAAAGGCGATAGTAACGGTAAAGCATCAAGGTACAAAGATAGCTGACTCGATTTTTCTTCAAAAGGTAAACAGTCGATGGTCCAAGTATTTTTAGTTGCTTAGTTAATGGTTGATTATCTATAAAATCAGATTTTGATCCTCCGGAGTGCATACTTCGTTGTCATGGGGTTAAATTACTCTTGAAGTAACAGCTGAAACGATCAAGATGAAGAATTCAAACGTTATCGATATTCGGGTTGATATAGGCTAGGTAAACTATCTAAAAAGATCAGCTTTCCTAGCCATCGGATGGACACCAATAAAATCACAGGCCAGACGAGAACGACGATGGAGACTGCTGGAAGATATCATCGAAGAAGTGGCGCGAGGTCCCACGTTGCGTCCGCCATCACGCTCGATCTCGAAGGAGAGCCGACCAGCAGCGGAGAATCCAACCGTCGCCGAGGAAATTCGTGGCAGCTGCAGGTGCGCGAGACGGTCTCTCTCCAACCTGCCGCACGACACGGCAACAGGTGCTCTGGACCTTCTTCGCGAACCTCCCTTCTTCCCTCTCCTTAGCTCCTGTTTGCTTTATTTTGCGGCGCGTTCTTCCACCTACCGATCATCTTGCGGTTGTAACGGTCAAATTCGACCTTCGAGAGGAAAGGTGACTGCAGTGCCAGCAACGCCGAGCAACGTTCGCCGCTTTTTGCACGAACGATACTTTGTTCGGTCGTTGCTAGCCTAAGCTAGGAAGCAGAGATTCTCTTCCATCGTTCATCGACGGCAGCTGATTCTTGGACCACTTGGCAGTTGGACATTTGGGGTTTTTGGTAATTAATAATTGATTGTAGTTGGTAGACGATAATTGATCGTTGATTGTTCATCGTTGGCTGATGTTTCTTCATAGTTGGTAAGTGATAATTGATCGTTCATCGTTCATCGTTGGTCGTTGGTCCTTCGTAGTCGATAGGTGATAATTGATCGTTGATTGTTCATCGTTGGCTGATGGTAACTGATCGTCGACCGATGAATTTCAGCTGATAAATTTCCTCGGTTTTTCCGAGACACTTGGTCTGGGATCGCTGAAAGTGCGAATCGGTACAACTGCAGGTGCAAGAGACGCGAGATGAGCGGCGCCTTCGCCACGGACAGCCCAAGAAACTTCACCGAGATGTACCGTTAATTTTAAGAGCTCTATCGACCAGCCTCGCAAGAATTATTTTCGTATTTTTAAGCGTGTCTTCGAAGATAAGCAAACTCTTCGATCGATCAGGAATTCGCCATCGTCTTTAAGCTTCTTTGTTCGCGTTGCTTTTATTTCCGACCTCCTACCGATTTGACTTTCTTTCTTGCGTCCAATTAATCTCTCTTAAATTAATCTCTCGCCAAGACGGAATTCTTTCCCCCGAAAGATGGCGAGTTTGGACACTGTTTTCGTCCACCAGTTGGGCAACGGAATCGAGGAGAAAAATAAGCCAATTCCCCCCCAAGTCCTTCATAACCCTCGTAAGGCAACGAAGAAGCGCGCTGTACCCCGAATTCGCGAGGCGAATTTGCAAGTAAATTAACGGAAATCGAATTAGAGAAGGCGAGATGGAAAAGGTCCGAGCATGAAATACGCGTTCGCCCATCTCGCCTAATTGGACGATAAATTCGCGCGGTCGATTGTCTCTGGCCTGAATTTATGGTATCTTCGTTACGAGGACGCAGCTTCCTAAGCCATCGCCGGAAGCTGCTACCGTAGCTCGATCGAATTCGATACTAAATTCGACTCGTTCGCATGGAGAACCGATGAAGAACCAATAGACCGTCGAGTAGACCAAGAAACGTCTCTTCGCCGATCAAAAATTGGAAGAGAAAATTCCAAAGAATTTCGACAAATTTAAACGTCGCGAGATTGCGATTTCGATCAGTGACGTCACATAATAAAATTTCAACATGGACGAATGCAATTTTTCGCTTTCGAAGATTCGACTACGTAATTGCAATTTTTACGTCAAAGACAAGTGGTTCTAAAAGTTCCAGATGCAGTTCGAACAAATCGAAGTGCCAAGAGGAAAAAAGGCGGTAAAATTAACGTCGATGCGAGCACAAGTATAAAGCACGTGACTCCATCTATAGGGAAAATGTAAATGCTGACCGGTAGTTCATCCAGTGGGAGTTGTTGGGTGACTTTTTCTTTCTTTTTTTTCCTTCGGGGAAAAGCGAGAAGCGATCGCGAAGGGCTCGTCGCGATCGAAGTGTTGAATATTGAATTTTTTCTTAATTTTTTTTCGGTACAATTAGTCGATCCAAATCGTCAAGTCGAATCGTCAGATCGAAGGATTGCATTACTAGTGTGGTTTGGCGATAATATTGGCTTAGAAAAACACGATTTTACCTTTGATAGAAAAAGTATCGACCGATCGTCGTGCGCCGTTCGATTTAGGCAGAAACAAGCAAGAAGGATTTTAAGAGAAACGCGATCCTTGTGTTTTGTAAGTTCGATTTACCGAGCGCGCGAATTGTGCAGCTTGAGACTTTTATTTCGCCCTTGACATTTCGAAAGGAATCGACTGTCGGCCATATAATCGGCGCAAATATCGAAATTATTCGTGTACCAAAGGCGACGAGCTAGTGAAACTCGGTCAAGCGTTGGGATATCCTTCGATTAATTTTTCCAAAAGTTTTCTTACAACGGAGACGTTACGACGTAAAGGAACGTACGATCTTAACGTCGAAACGAAGAAACGAAACGAATTCGTTCGTAAGGCTGAACGTTTACCGCGTCACGATTTTACTTTCTCCTTGTTGGTAATCTTTTGCATTCTTCGAGCCGAGAAAATATAATAAATTCATCCAAGCGTTTGTGACGTTTATCGGAGCTCGTATTTGCATCGACCTTGGACATAAATTACCGGCAAAAAACGAAGAATATTCTGCGCCTATTTTAATAATTCCCGCAGCATGGCGGCAATCCATTAAATTATCCCCTTGCAAGATCTCTATATTGAACAGAGAAATCCACGAAAAATATCGTTCGAATTTATACGATTATCAAATTCTATCGATAACTATATGTTTTTTTTTTTTTATTGAAGAGAAAAAAAAAGAAACGTTTTAACAAGAACGTGAAAACTCGAAGCTTCTCCGGAGGCTTTCGAATATCGTTAACCTTTCTATTACGATCCAAAGAAGTTTCGATTTCGCTTTTCGCATTCCCGATTCGACCGAATCTAGCGCTAGAACCGCGAAGAAGCCGTTAGCACGACACAGGTGAGATTACGAAAGAATAAACGAAGCTTTCGACGGATTCCAATCGCTCGTCTTAAACTCGAGTCGGTGTTCGATCTTTCTTTCTCTCTCTCTTTCTTTCTTTCTTTCTTTCTTTCTTTCTTTCTTTCTTTCTTTCCTTCCTTCTTTCTTTCCTTCCTTCCTTCTTCTCGCTCTTTCCCTCGAGTTTTTTTTCTCTCCTTCCACTGGTTCGACCTCCTTGCGCGCGGACGACGCGGGCACGCGCACCTTCACTACGCGGTTACATGCTTCTATGCAATCTCTGTTGCTAGGCGCACCTCGGCCCACCGACAATATTTTTAGACGATACGCTCACATTTCACCGCTCCTTTCCGAATGGGACAGCCTTACTCCGCTCGGTACCGATCGTCCATCGCGAGAAAAACTCGTCGTGCCTCGACGAGTCCGCGGACTTACAACGAGATCGAAGCCACTTCGAGATTCATTTTTTCCCCCTTTTTTTCTCACGCTTTCCGGATCGAATGGACGATCTCCTACGGTCGACGCACCCGAGGAGACAACGCACCAAAACATATTTAACGAGTCTTCGGCTCAAAATTCACGACATGGAATTTATTAGAACCGATTTAAGAGACGACGTATATATACGTCAGGCGTATTCTCGAGTTTAAATTAATTCTCGCGTAGAGATAAATCATCCGCTCGGTTCTTTCCACTCTCTGGGGTCTTGCCTACTTCCTTCCTGATCCTTTTATCGATTCGCGATGTCTCTTTAAGAGTTACGACGCTCGGAAGAACGGACGAAGAGTCCGTCAGATCTTTTTTTTATTTTCTCGCGTCTCTCTCGCGCCCGCCGCTTCGATATCGCGTCATCGTTCCTCCGCGTACGAGAGACGGTGTATCCGACCTAGAATCGAGCTTCTTTCTCGAGCTTTTCTCGAGGTTGGTGGCAAAAGAGCGCCTCTCTTCCATTGCGATCTTCGAGAGCGAAATCTCGTCGACGCTTTCGACGATGATAACAACGGCGTCGTTTCGTAGCTCCAGCGATATCGTCCGGACCAGGAGAGCCTCCCACTGGTGCCATAATCCTGAAGTGACCTCGATTCGAATCGGTATCGCGTTCGAAGCGCGACGGACGACTCGTCGATGCAACGACGAAAATCGAACCGTCGCCCGTATGACTAATTTTTCTGCGTCCTTTCGGTTTCGTTAAACTGACCTCGATACTCGCCTTCTTACCTCGAGAAAGGAGTTTTATGGTTCCAGGAGTAATTAACGCCGATCGGTTATTTCTGAAAATAACGCAAGATCGATCGAAGCGTATAAACGTGAATATAAAAAGAAAAGGAAGGAAAAAAAACCGCATCGTCCTTCCGGACATTCTTGGCAAAGAAAAATTCATCGATTAAAAATTAATTTTTAAAAATTAAACTTTTCCCTGCTATCGTTTTTTTATAGAGACAATGAACTTCAAACCATTTCATATTTTCCATTTTGTTCGACGACCTTTTACCGTCTTCCTGGCAATTTTACGATTCGTTGTCGTAACAATGTCTGAAGTCTTTCTTTTTTTTTAATTAGAAAGTCCCAAGCTCGCTTAAAAATTCACCGACTGATTTCTACAATTTATTCAAGCATCCAAGTACCTTAACAGCTCTACTTACGTTACTAATCGTCTTAAAACTACTCACGTTCCAGTTCTGAACGTTACTCGCTGACAGAAGTCATTAAAAAAAAAGAAAGAAAGAAAACATAACGGCATTTGTTTGCGAAATCGCTTTCTTGCCAGGCCAATGCGAGAATTTCTCTCCATTTTGCGAGGATATTCGCGACGATTGCGACGAGCTCGCGGCATAACGAACGGTTCGTTTCCGGTTTATTGTTCGCGGAGCAGAGCAGGAGGAAGAAGCGGAGAGCGATCGCACGCACGGATCAAAAAAATTCGCGAAACGATTTCACCGACGTTTACACCGATTGCGTCACGCGTGTCATCTTGCACGCTCTCTCGTAAGAGAGAACGCGAAAATCGCGATGGCGGAGACCGACGATACGCTCCAACGATGGAAAAATCGCGAAGAGCCATAATATAACAATGCGATCTGAAACGCTTCTTTCCATCGTTGCGTTACGCGCAACGGTTACTCCGTTCGCTTTCGAGACGTTCCTTCGCTCGTTTCGAAGCTCGAGGCAGCCTCGAACTCGCGCTCAAAAACGATATTTCTCGTTTAAAACGACTTCGATTCTCGAGGACTCCATCTCGACTTTTGTCCTTTCCACTTGTGTCCCACCTCGACTTGCGCGATCCGACCGCCGCCATTTTCTTTCCAAGAAATCGTATTAGGTTGTGCTCGGAAAGTAGTTTCGTTTTTTATTTTTTTACGTTATTTTTACGAAAAATTGTTGGGAAAAAACGAAATTGCTTTCCGAACAACCTAATACGATAGTACGACAAAGCTAATAATACAAAGCTCGAACAGGGCGTCGCTTTAAGAGAATTTACGAATCCTTTGCCGTAAGCGCGACTTCGTCAGCCAGCTGTTTTTGACAGGTGTCACGCAGACGTGGTTTGACCACTGATGGCGCTACGAGATTCGGCCTGAATTGCTTTGCGGCGCGTACGACACCTCCTTTCCCTTCTTTGCTCCCTGTCACGATTCGTAACGTCTTCGGATCAGCCTGGGTGCGTTTCTTTCCAAACGTTGGGATCGTCGTAGCATCCCGAGGAAAATACGTCTAGGCCATGGAATATCTACCGATCGATATTTCCATTTCTCTTCCGATCTGGGCATCTCTGAGCGAATTTCGCCAGCGGCGGTGGAGAAAAAGAGTAGGGGGAGGGGAATATTTTTTATTTCACCGTTTCGAACCAAACTAAGAGCCAATTAACAGAATTAACGAAATGTCCACTTTTCGGCAGACTACAAGATATATACACACATATACGTATATATATATACACTTGACGAAGGAGTAACAATTTCGATTGTCGAATGCAATAGTCTCGTGCTTTACGGTAGGTCCGGCTGTGGTCGGATCGGCGGCATCTTACGGGAGAGTTGAAGGAGGGGAGGGGGAAGGAGGGACTCGCCGGTCGTTCCACCTTTCGGTAAATTTTTTCATCGGCGTAGAATTCCGAATGCCGTTTGTTACCATGGGAATGGAGAGGCGCGCGCAATAATCGTTCGACGTAGAATTTTATCGCTATCGACGGCGACGCTAACGCGGGATGTTACCGGAAAGACCGGGGACTCGATCGTCGCAAAAAAGGCAAGCTATTTCGCGATCGAGAGGCTAGTCCTCGTCGGATAGACAGTCCTCCGCCTCGTAGGATAGGCTCGTCGATGGCGACGGTGGCGCCGCCGGCGTTCGAGCGCACCGCGAGCGTCGGTAGCGCAGGTCGCTGCCGCTCACGTGCTCCTACCAACACGCCGTTCTATCCTCTCTTCGACCATATCTCGCTCGGATAAGAGAAGAAACGTTTGTCCCTCCTCTTCCGGGACCACCTCGACCACTCTTCCGTCGAGTTCCTCGCAAGATTCGTCGGGACTTTACGCCATTTCTTTCCACTACAATTTCAATTCTTGAACACCTCTTCGTGGGAGATTAACCGATCGCTCGGTTTGTTTAGCACGCCACTTGGAAATCCGTGCTAGATATTCCACGAAGGCGGTCAAGGTGTTAAAACTCGGGGATCCCAATGACGTCAGGATGACAAAATCGACCGATTTGCGTCAATGGCGAAAGCAGTGACGTCAGAGTGCGAAAGGAAGGCAGCCGATGACGGAAGCAAGAGGCGTCCTTTTCTGGTAGGAAGGAAGGAAGCGGAAAAAATGCAGGTAGAGGCTCTTATCGACCGCCGAGAGAAGACGTATTTGCTACGTTGGGTGGGAGAGATTGGTACGAAGCTAACGCCGATGAGTTTGGCTTGACATCGACGGGATGTCGATACTCGTAACTTCTTATTGTTTTCTCGGAAGTCGGTGACTCGAAGCAGCATCCTCGGCTTCTTCGATCTTGGACTTTCGACTGGCTGTTCGTTGCCGATGACAGCATTGTCCAAGTATTGTCTTTGGTTAATGACATGCCGATGGTCGACGTGCGGAACAACAAAGCGCGTAACGTGCTAATCATCGAATGCTTTACCTTCCTAAAAAAAAGTCTTGGAGCCACGTTCGTTATCTCGGTGAAAAGCTAGAGATTCCAGAAATATCGATATTTCTCTTACGATCGCCATCCAATTGACTTCTCGAAGGAACTCGTGCTGATCGACTACCGCTAGGCAAGGGGCGTCGTCTGTCGAACGCGCTACGCGATCTTATTACGCCATCTCTCGTAAACGAGTTGACTAGTCACGATCGTGGTGACGGTGACGACGACGACGACCAGAGACAAAGATAACAACGCGACGACGGTGTTCGCGCGCCGAACGGAAGTCGATGACGTTGCGCGCGGCGCAGATACCGTTCGACCGCGTTTGAGGCCGCGATAGCCCGCTTCCTGGTCGACCATTTCGAACGTTACCAACGAACATCAAAGAAACACGAAAGAAAGAAAACGATAAAAAGCGGCGATTCCCCGAAACTAATAGACGTTGGTATCGAAGAAATATCATCGGGATCCAGCGACAATCGTCTAACCTAAATTCGTTTAGGTCTGAGACACCAATTAATCATCGAAACAGAGGATGTTACTCATACACCGTGTCCTGGCAGTTCGAAGTTGAAAACCGCAAAGAAGCCGCAGAAAATTCAGGGTGATCGTTCGTTGTCCTCGGAACGACGCGAGAGACGCAAAGTCGTTTTCGATGCATCGTTGATCAATCCGGAGAGGTGGAAGAGGAGGAGCAGGAAACATCGAAGATGTACGAGAGGGAGGTGGCCGTTACGCGAGGCACGTTTTCGTCAGTATTTTCGGACAAGCACGAAGACAACCACGACGACGACGACGACTTACCCGTAGGTGAATCTTCCTTGGATTGACTCTCTTACAAATTGCGGCACGGGTGCAACGTACCTGTTGTTTACCACATAGCGGGTTCAAAGCCCGGTCAGTGCAACGGTCCTACGTCTCCTCCCTTCCCGCCCTCCCAGCGTGTCTCTCGCCCCCACCATCGACTCGAACGGAGAGATCATCCATCCCGTACCCTACTGCTACTACTATCACCTACCTACCTACCTACCTACCTACCAACCTACCGTCGACCGTCTCGCGAAGTTAAGGGCAGGGAAGGCTCGATAGTAGGCTGCGGTTCCAACTCCTCGTCTTCCTCCTTCTTCTCCTTCGAGATAAGATGGACGAGAAGGAGGGGAAGGGGGGGAGAAGAAGGCGCAAGACGAGGAGTCGGTCTCGTGCCGCTGGCAAAACACGAGCGCTCTTCCTCGACGAGGAAGAGAGACGGAACACGCCTCTTCAGCGTGGCTCCATTGGCTACGTGATCGGTGCTCCCTTTTGAAGGATCGATCTCGCCACTTTTCTCTCTTTCTCCTCCTTCTCCTGCGTTCTGGCCTCTTGGAAAGGTACAAAGTATCCAAATGCATCCGCGATTCCTGTCGCTGAACAATATATTCGCAAACGAAACAACGTTTGTTTTCTTCTTGTCCTAGGGACCTATGAAACTCGTCCAGTAAACAAGTAAAAAGGATTTTAACCTGTAAGAATCCAGCGCTACACGGAATACCTACTTTAAAAAAATATGACGTAACTTTCCATCGCCATTTCTGTCGTCTCTCGACTTTGCTCGCCTACCATCTGATGCAGCACGCATTCGTTTACGCGTCGTCGGTCGCGCGTTCGCTTGTTTTCCACGAGGAAACAGTTCCACGCGGCCTCGGTGAGGCTAAACAAACGAAGAGAGCGATCGACAATGAGAGACGCTCTTTTCCCCTCGTAAGAAGTTTGGACCTCCTTTTTGCATCCACGAGTGTCTCCACTTGCTTTTTACTTTTAATCCGTCCTTATCCCAAACCCAAGGATTCGATCGGATAACGGTTCGATGAACGAAATTGGTGACGAATTGTCAACATTTTTAAACGCTACTTTTCCTATAACTTCCGGTTCTATCTCACGGCATTGTGACACGGTCATAACCTCTATCGTTTTATCATGGGTGCTTCTCCAGTTGACACATCGCTAGACAAGGAAGCAATTTTATTCCCCTGAAGTCCTCGCGTCGCCCTTCCCATGGCCTCGGCCAGAACTCACGCGATCCATCCATCCACCTCTGGCGTCTGCATCTCTACCTCCATTAACCTCCCCTCCTTCGATCTCCCCACGCCGCGAACTTGAACTTCTCACCGTTCGAAGATGTAGTAAAACTCCTTCGATCGCGAAACTCTTCCTCGCACTCCTATCCAACGAGGCGAACCAATTAACCTAGAACTTTCGAAACATCGAGAAAAGGGAAGGTAGAAGAGAAGGCTAACCTTAACGACGGATCGCTAAACGAGCAGGAAAAGGAAGAAGGGGGTTGACGAAAACGACAGGACGGAAAAGAGCGCTGACCAAGAGAGGCAAGACGAGGGGAGGCAGGGTTGATAGCGGCGACTCGCCGGCGCATCCGAAGATCATCGGGTCCGGGTGTAGCAGCCAATCCGTGCGAGGCTCCGTACTACGGCGTAGTACTCCAGAGGGACCAGGGTTCAAAGCCCGGTCAACACCACGTCCGACCGTCCCTCTCTTCCTCTCTCCTTCTCTTTTGCGAACGTCTCCCCACTCCTCACTCCTCACTCCCCACTCCTCACTCCTCACTCCTCACTCCTCACTTGGTGCTCGTTCCTCACTCCTCAATCCTTACCAGCGCGGCGCGTCTCCTAGCTCTCCCCCCCCCTCTCTCTCTCTCTCTCTCTCCGTGCAGCTCGGCCATTTCGCGATCACCGTTTCCATGAGCAGCACAGTGCAACGTCACCGACACGACGCGCCTTACTGTCCTCGTGCGTGTAGCTGACTACATACATGCACGCGCGGCATACACGGCTCTTCGCGGCCGTAAAAAAAAGGAGATACTCCCTAGCGTTTCAAGGACCTTGTCCCTATCCGAGGAATCTTTTTTTACGTTGATATTACGCGCGACGTTATCAACGCTCCTCGGTCTGCCACCTGAACGACGCATCAATGGGATATCTTTAAGAAGAAGAAGGTCCGGTTGGAAGTCGAGTACGAAAGGAGAAGATTCCTTTTTGCACTCTTGGTGCGAATATGATAAAAGATAATTCGAGCGTCCCTGGCATAAAGAAGGAGCGAAGTCGAGCTCGAGAAATTAGAAGGATTCCCCC
>JAITYT010000759.1:1737078-1755449 GCA_025433975.1 Liostenogaster flavolineata
AAAGAAAAAATGGAAAAGAATTGGGAGTGCAAAGGGTAACAAGGGAAATATCGTTTCGATCGAAAACTTTGCTGACCCTTTTTTTGTTCGATAATGTTCTCCGATCGTTCGTTCGTCTAATCAAGATCGTTTAATCGTCGCATTCGAAGAGACTCGTCTTACTTTAATCATAGCAGTCGCTCGATGATCGTCGAGTGCTGTTTGAAATGTAGAAAGGAACAAGGAGTCGTTATAACGTGTTTGGGTCTCGAGTTTTCTAGGGACTCGGTAGACTGGGTCATCGAGGCGAGCCTAACGGCAAGAATGTTGAGAAGTTTCGAGGGGAATTTTCCAAGCGGTGATTTAAATGCTTCTTTGGGACTCAGTGCGGGTTGTCAAACGCACGGACAAAGTTGCGTTGGTTTCGGTGTAGATCGCGTGGACGTGGATTTTGAATTCTAAGATCCAAATCGAAAATATTTGACACCAACAATGGACACTTTGGTAGCTAATTTGCCCTAAAGTAGGACAACATTGTTGCAAGCTCGTGAGAGAAGTCTCGACGATCATTGGGGTTGACAACCTCTGCTCTAGATGGGCATCGTCACAGGCAACACTGTAATTACGTTCTTCTTCTTGGTTCGACTCCGATTGTGAGCCACAATGCGGACAAGATTTTATCCATCTGCTTTGGGTGTAGCCACTTTGTGTCGATCCTTCAGGGAGAAAAAGGCTTCCCATTGCCTGTGCTACCCTCGTAGCCGGTCAACGACCGAAGAATAACCTGCATCTTCCCGAGTTAGCCCGCTCGAATCGTCTTGTCGTTACCACTCGACGAAGTTGCTAGCGCGCGAGGATCGAGAGCCCTCGTAATGAGCCTGGTGTTGCGAGGTACGTACTTGTTTCTTCGCGTAAGAACAAAGAACGCTCTCTTTCTCGCGATCTACCCACGGTTCCTCGGCCGTTCGACGATGGTCGAGAGACCGAGCGGTCGTCGAGGCTGGCCTTGCGCGCGGGAAATCTATTAAACACGATACGTTCCGTGTAAATCTAACAGTGTGAAATTATCCGGAGAAAAAACACCGTTACTATAAATATATTTATCAATTAAAATTCGTGACTTTGAACACGTTGTGGTACTGAACTCGCGTTAACTCGTTCCGTGTCACGTGTATCACCGGTGGTACATTCAGACACATTTATTTAATGCGTTGAAAATATATGTTTTTGACAAATTTAATTCTGTAAACAAATATTTCTACTAAAAGATTGAGGCATAGTGGTGCACGACATGATAACTACTCTAAACAAGGTAACTGCTTATCGATTGACGATATAATGAAATATTGTGTGATAATATATCAATCTTTAGTCGAAATATCAAATGGTCTGAACGATAAGTCAGGCAAAAAGGGCATGGCACGGAACGTGTTAAGTACAAAACTTCCTACTTCCACTGCTACTTCAAATTTCAAAAATTCAACGCGTTGACCAACTTCAAATTATCAGGCGCTACCGTATCCACCATTAACAACGTTTTACCGAAAGTAGCACGAGCTAAAACACGAGTACTTCGATTCGAATTCTTCCATAGCATGAATTACAAACAAGGTAACCCGTTAGGTAACTCGCTCTAACGATCAAGAACGCACAGCTCTTGCGATACATAAAGAGGGATAGGTTTGGATTGCGCCTAAAGGCTATCGAACCCAAGACATCGACCGGGAGATAAGATCGAACGCGCGAGTTCGAAAGATAAGATCGAAAACGAAATGGAGCGTCGCCTGGAAGGGTCGAAGGCACGGTGGGTCATCGACGTCGAGATCCTCTCCGCGAGGAAAGAAGGACGCGATGCCCGGAGGTCGAGTCTCCGCTCGCTGGACGGGGGAAGAGTTCCTCTTTGTTTACTCGAGAACGAACGGACGAAGCGGCGTAAGCAGAAGCGAGGATAAGCGTAGCAGCGCGCACGGCCGCTTCGAGTAAGAAACGGTAATTGCCAGGCAATGACTTTGCTCTTGAAATTAGCGAACGCCGCGTGGAAACCGCTGGCATAAAGGAACTGACCAGTTCGGCGAGAGAGCCGCGATTCCTCGGGGAGGATGTGGGGGATGGCAGAGGGGCAAGGCGAGAATCACGAAGGCAAGGGAGAGAATGGTAACGATCAACGGACAAGGCGCTGGAACTCGAGCAAGAAGTCGAACGAATATGTAGGAGGAGGAACGTGAGAAGGGTGTTTGGTAGGTAGAGGATTTGTCCTGCTTTCCTTCTTGGTAGATGTCCCGACGTGGGGAAACGCGAGAACTATGCAATGAACAAAATGGCCGCGTTTGTTCATGAGATTGGCAAGACCATCGACGCACCTTTGATGATTCCGTGAGATATTTTCAACCAGGGGTCGTAATATCGATGATCTTTATCGTTGTTCATGATCGTTATTGTCATGGGTACTGTCTTGATCGTTGCCACTGTTGTTGTTGTGGAGGTTCGAACAAATGAGTTAACGCAAATTCGCTAAAGGGCCTCGTGGCGCTCGAGAATTTACTGGCCAACTCGAGGTACCATTACGTAAGCTACCATCAGTATGCAACGTACCAACGATGCATTATATTCCGAATTAAGTGTCGGTTCGCTGGACGTACCGGGTGTTTCGTATACGCGCGCTATTAATCCTTTCGAGAAGAGATATCTATCGTTGAAACCGGACCACGCTTGATCGATGCAGGTTGGAGCAGATTTACGATTCGTAGACGCACCTGCCTGTTAAAAAGTACCGAAAAGCGTATCGACAACGAATCGATTTATCGGCTATGCCGTTCAACCCGTAATTTCCCTGCAGAAATATCCATCGACCGTTATTTCTATCGATCTCTTCCCTTGCTCGAGTCGAACGCTTAGGGAAGATCGAACGTGGAAAGGTGCTCTTTGACCTCTTTTCCTAACCCCGATAACCCAAATTGGAGATGTTACACCTTTCATACCTGGAGATTCATCGAGAATAAATTGAATGAAATTCATCATATACAGCTCGAATTGGACGACAGATTTTTCATCCTTGATGGAAATTTCATGATGACCTAGGATCGAATCGCGACCGGGTCGTCGTTGCGAAAACGTCCAGGAGAAAGGTAGAGTGCAGTCAAGGAGCGGAATCAGGAGGAGTGGCGGAGGGGAAAGAAAAATGAGACGTCTTGTCGTATCGCTCTCGCGAATCAGGGAAAAGCGTATATCGCAATAAAGGGATCTCCCGAGTGCTACCGCGTGTGAGGAATGGAGAAAGGTAGGGAAACGGAAGGTGAGAGGGAGAAAGACGCACTTCCCGGTTTATTAGTGCAATTATAACCCTTTCGTTCGCAGCTGCGACTCTGATTGTGAGTTACGATCTTGGCATCAGGTGTACGTGACTGCGTGTAATCGACAAAGTGGTACCTGTAACGATGGTAAATCCATCGGATTCGCATAAAAGGGGGCAACCGTTTACGGCATGACGTTCCTCGCGTGGGCCCCGACGCGCGTCAAATGGCAAGCCTCGCGCGTATCCGTCCGACGAACACCTCGTCTAAGTCCCCCCATCACCGATAGACGTCGTGAGAAACTGTCCACGTATTAAGTTCGAGTCTTTCCAGAAAGCTCACGCGTACAGGACAACAAGATCAAAGTCGAGGTCCAGGTCGCGATAGTTCTCGAAGGACTTTTTCCTAAGATTCGATGTTGATGTCTCTTCATCAAGTTCATGGGCAGCCTCTAAAGGACACCTGTTCGTTATCGGTGTGTGATCCTTCTAAATTGTTCCTCTCCCAGTCCTCGCTTTAACCCATTTCCAAAGCAAACATCACCGACGCGCGCTTGGGGTTTCTCGCGCTATTGAAACGTTCCCGACGCGTCTATCGTTCGCTACTCGCTCTCGTTCCAAGTCCGTACACTTATTCTTGATTCGCTCGATCGCTACTGGCGTCTCACATCGAGTTCGCGCATTGAAGCGAACCCAAGCGTTCCGAGTCCCTCCTCGAAGGAAAGAAAGAGAAGGAGAGAGAGAGAGAGAGAGAGAGAGAGAGAGAGAGAGATGAGGAGGGAAGGAAAAAGCCAAGCGTATTTTTCATCGGTGACTCGAACTCGCTGCACCTACGGCGCGCATTAAACGCACGTACATCAGCCTCGGGCTCGAGCGGCTCCAGCTCTTCTCGTGGTAATCACGATAATCGCCAAGTTTATCGATAAGTCCGCCTGTCATTAACGAGGATCGGTTGTATACTACCACCACTACCACCACCGTCGGTACCGATGAGAAAGAACGCACGATCGCATCTGAGTCTTCCCCGCGATGAAAATACGCGGCACGCTTTTTCGCGATAAAGACGACGGACCGACGGACGCCCCTGTACCTCGACTGCGCCAGAAATAGCCGAGGCGCCTTTCATTCGTCGATGGAATCGATTCTACGTTGTTCGAGCTCGTTGCGCCTCTTGGTGTCTTATCGGTGGTGGGAATAGGGTTGTCGAATGGTCTCTGATCCTATCGATACCATTTTCTAGGATTTCTTCCAAGTCTGTGAAGTCCCTTCCTCAAAGAATCCTACTTTTCAAATAGAAATTAACGTTAAAAGAACATATTTCATCACGGTGCTGCAACGAGCAAGAAGACTCCTACTCCGACTCCTCGTTAGACCCCAAAATGTTACGCAAGGACACCGACCATTGTTTTTCCGCGCTTCCACTGAGAAAAGTATCGGTTGACCTGGAAATGGCTCTAGAAAACGGTAGACCCGCGGAGAACGCGTTAAGATCCCACACGACTTTGGCATCGAGTTTCCGTCTTTCATTGTGATCCCAACAAAGATCTCATTCACGAGCGCGTAGCCGGTGCGTATCGCTTCTACGCTTAAGTCGATCGCAGGGCCGCACATTCGGGGGAAAATTAACTAAAAAGGGAAAAGAGAAGGAGACGCAAGAACGCGTTTCGAGTGCCTGACGGGAATTCTAAGGAGCCTAAGTCGTAAAACTCGCGTCGTGGTTACGTCGACCTTTCGAGAAACAACAATCCGAAATGGGATTCGTTTCGTCACATCGAAATGTATTTTTACATCGCCTGCCGCGTGATCGTTCTACCGACTCTGGAAGTCGACAAAAGATGGGAATTCCAACGACTGCAGCCTTACTGCGTTTTAACAAATTTTCGATTCGATTCGATTCGATTCGATTCGATATTCTTTCTCTATATCGATTCCTCGTACTTGCTTATAAATGCCTAACGGATACTTCCAACGACCACTCAATTAGGAAACAGTAAAATTATGATACAGACCGGATCTAGGTCGACAAAGATGATGTCAAAACAGAGGAGACACGTTCGAGGAAAAGATAAATTTCAAAGAAAATCCCGAACAATTCACGGATTACGTAAATGGGTTAACGAGCGCGGATCGACGACAGCTCGATAAGTCGAGGGCAATCGCCGTGGCAATCGTAAGAAGACTGTGTAACAAGAGAGATAACTATTCTTCGCAACGTCCTCGACTGAGACTCCGTGAGATAAGCGATATCGTTGTCTCGCGAAGACGACCCACGTAGGCCCTTACGAGACGAGAAACGTCCTCGACGAGTCGGACGACCGTGGAAAACGTTGATACAGCTGCCGGCAACAGCAGCACCAGCAGCTGATCTTCCTACTCCAGTCCCCCGATCTCGATCCGCCCTCGGCGAGACTCTCGATCTGCATCACCATTTTTAGTCACGATCGAGAGATCCTTCGCGAGCCCTCCTTCCCTTTCCCTAACTCCTCCTTCTCCCCTTGCATCACCCGCTGCTACCGTGGCCAAGGCCGTGCTTAATGGCACCTTCATATATTTACATACGCACACCTATGGATTCATTATTTTCAGAAAAGCAATGTTAATAGCTCAAGTCGTTGGGCAGAGCTTGTAATCGACTGTCTAGAAACGTGAAAGTATCGTTAACACCAACCTTGAGTTCATGGCATTGTCCTTATTTCATTGGGTTAGCGCGTGGATCCTGATGAGGATAATTTTACCGGTTGGTTGTCTCCTGACGCTCTTCTGGACAGACCCTGAAATTCGGCAGGATTATGACGACGGCTTCTTATGTTTCTCATCGTTCGAATTAATAGGAAGACTCGACGTTGATACTACGTGCTACGAGGATCGAAAGTCGATGCACTCCCCGCTCGTAGTCGTGGCAAAAATGGACACTCATTGCGTGAGGCAGCAACAGCAGTAGTAGCAGCAGCATCAGCAGCAGCTAGATCAGCTAACAGGCAGATCGTTACTATCGTTCTCCTCTCGTTATCCGACACCATGAGTACACGAGTCATCGACATCTAGATTTACCTTCGCAGGAGACGTTCTTGTTGCCAAGGGAATTCGATCGCACGCGCGCACTTCGCAATTAAAATCCGCCTGTAACTTTGCACTCGTCGTGCCTCACCTCGTAGACGTTCCAAGTCCGTTGTTTAAAATTCTCTCTTTCCAGCCGATTCTTCTATAGGTGATCCCATTATCGCGTCATTATCGCGTTTTCGTAAATTCGCGACATCCCAAGCCACCTCGATCGAGACCAAGTCTACTCGTTTGACTTCCTAACACTCAAGTTTCTCAAGCTACCGATCAGACCCCGCACCACCAAACCCACGCCTAATTAATTTTCCAGGCTACAGAAGCTGTGCTTCGTCGTTCAGTTTGCGTCTTGTTGATTAAACAAAGACGGAGAACGAGTAGCGTCGACGAAAAAAAAGAGAGAAGTTGTGGGGGGGAGAAGGGTGGTCTACGAGAACGAAGAAAAGGAAGACGAAGAGTGGTAGAAGAAGAAAAAGAAAACGAAGTAGCGGGAGAAAGAAAAAGGAAGAAAAGGAAGACGAAGAACAGACGAAGATGAAGAAGAAGAAGAAGAAGAAGAAGAAGAAGAAGAAAGAGAAGATGGAACGACAACATCGTCGACGGCGAGAAACCAGAGAAGAAGAAGAAGATGCAGATAGACGCCCTACGAATATTAAAGCTAACTTCGCGCTCCTTACGTTCCGACTGGCTTGTTTTCTCTTGGTCCTCTCTCGCCTCCTTTATTTTGTTAGTTCACGCCCGAAGATTTCAGCTACGGTTTATCTCGACTCTTTCTCTCGTCCCTCCTTTTTCCTTCTTCTTTCCTCTTCTTCTTCGTTCTTCTACATCGCTTCGTTTTTCTCGTCTCTCACTCTCACTTTCTCTCTCTCTCTCTCTCTCTCTCTCTCTCTCTCTCTCTCCGTCTCTTGTCTTCTCTCGTCCACTGAAGGCAACTCCGCTCGTCCAAGAGTCGTCTGGTCCTCTTCTTCTTCGCCCCTCGCCCCGTCGCACACCCGTGACTCCCTCTTTGTCCCGTGGCCGTTTCTCCATTCCCATCTTAAGTCGCTGTCATGGACCGACGACAAAACGTCTGACAGCCAATCTGAGCGACCTCGCCAGCCGATGGACGATCGTCTTTTTGATAGACTCGAATACCATCCGTTCTAATTAATTTGCATCCCCGTAGTGCCGCGTCTGTCGTCCTGTCTTCTCTTATCCTTACGCGAGAGGTCTAAGTGTCTCGAAGATCCTAACTCCAAGACGGCAGAAACGCTGAGTGCGAATAGATCCCTTTGATCAAATTCAGGTGCCAGCGGTTTCAGCTCGACCATCTTTCGACAAAATAGCCCAGTGCGCGCGAGTTACAAATTCCACAGCTCTTAACGGCCTAAAGTCTCAATCCCGAAACGATGCAAATGCCTGGAATTAGCAATGATGGGTAATCTTGACGATCAAGACGACTTCCCTTTCTTCAAAGTGACTTTCAAAGTAAATCCCAAACACCATCCCAACGATCCCAGATGCTAACGCCGAAGAATAAAGAGCATCAAACTGGCTTAACAATTGGCTAGGATTAGGAACATCGTCGACATTAACATCGGACGAGGAGCGGACAGTGACGAACCAAGGTGGGAGGGGAGCTTCGAGGCCTCGATGAAGGATATATTTACGTTGGACTCGAGTTGCCAGGAGGAGCAACAAATAAATCGTTTGTTCGATGACGCGCAATAATCGAGGAACGAGGTACACGCATCATGCATGGTGAATCGCTCCGAATAAGATATTAACTGGTGATCTTCTTTGTGCGTTCGTGCCATCTGTTGGTCGTCGATTAACGACTCCCGTGAGCCGTTGCAGCTTGTCATTTTATAACGAACGTTTAAGATCGATTCCAACGCACGGCATGCCTCTGAACGAACGAATCTCGCCTCTCCTCAACTTCTTCTTCTTCTTCTTCTCCTCTTTCTGCTTCTGCTTCTTCTTTCATTACCTCGTAACGAGACGATTGCTGGTGCTGCTGGTGCTGCTTTCGATCGTCCTTAAATAACTTATATAACAATCGTACTCGAACGACGAGCATGCCGAACGGTTCATCGTCGACGATGTGCCAATAAGCGCATTGTTATTTGACTTTGTCTCGTTTTATCGCTCGTAAAACGTTCGCTCTCTATCGCGAGGGCCGTCTTAGCCCGTCTGCGATCCCACTACGCGCGTATTTTCTTCGAGGATCTCTGAATCGGTGCCAAGCGACGGAGGAGTCTTTCTTAATGGAACAGACAAGACCAGCTGTCAGGCTTCGCTGACCGTCGTCGAATCTTTGAAAATAGTTTTGCGTACGCTTATCGACGACGTGTCGAGCCTAGCGAACGAGGAAGACGCATTATCGGCGACTCGAGCGAGACTCCAAGGCATTCCAGCTTCCCTGTTTATTCAGGAGGAATGTCGAAGTCGTATCGTGAATATCGGATTCGATCGATGGCGAAAACGAAAGTTAGAGTTTCCATCTGCGTTCAGGGAACTTTCTTCGCGATCCTAGCGATGGACACTTCAAACGCCAACCTGCTCCGTCTGCCTAAGTCTGATAGGTCCGACGGGTTAAAACGATCGAACTTATCCATCTCGAAGCTAAAGGATCCAAGTACCAAATGATCCAATGATTCCTAAACCGCAAAGTCATACCTAGGTTTCGACAATTACTCTAAAAAAAAAGGAAACAACATCATTGTCCCCTCTGGTACGTGTTCAACGTGGCTGGATCCTTCTCTTCTAAACGTCTTGTACTCGATAGAAATTGCGAGTCGTACGTCGGCGCGTCGTAAAACGTTCCGCACGAGTCGGTAGAAACACTCGGGCAACACCTCGGACGACGACAAACGCGTTAAGCTGTCCGATAGAATTACGAAGTGCTCGTAATAATAATCGCTCGACGTATAACGAGAGCCACGTAACGAGCAGCGTGTGCCCGACGTTATTCTTTCGTATCGTAGAAATTACGACGTCGAATGCCGTTTACTCGATTGCGCCTCACCACGCAAGAGTACACGCCTATGCACGTATCAGGAGGAGCGTTATCTCGTGATAAATCGCAACAGGCACCAAGATCGTATGACTCGACGATAGAACCGCATCAAAGGGCCAATCCTGGCCCTATCGTTCGAAAGAAGGGACGAAAGGTACTGCCTGGAAATTTCGAAGTTTCCGGGCCAGCGGGGAAAATTTGTTCGAGCTAGAGGTCCGAAAATCTTTAAACCGATGGAACGAAATTGCCTTGTTTGAAAATTAGTTGCTTGAAAAATAGCGCGTTACCTCGTTTTAACTCGATCTGAACGACGCCCGTACGAAGAAACGCGGAGTTTGGTGCGACCGTAACGGAAACGTTTATAAATTAAAAAGAGAGGCAGAGAGCAAGGAATAACAACTCGGAAGGGCTACTGGTTATTAACGCGATAAATATGTTTGAAGAAAAATGATAATAATAAAGGGAAAAGGGGAAGGGGGGAATAATAAAGAATTTAAAGTTGAGGCGAGAGGGAGAAAATAAGATAAGGTTGGAGAAGAAGGAGGAGGATGGGAAGGGGAATAATTGGTTATTGGTCACGGTGCCATAACGCACGTTAATTGTTACGATCCTGGAAGACTCCTGGCCACGGCAGGACCCTGCGAATCTCTCCAGGCAAGATGATAAAAAAAAGAAGGCCAGGACGCGAAAGGGCGAGAGCAGCAGGACGGGATAATGGCAGCGGGGTCGGGGAGGAACGATGGAATATTCTTTTCAGGCAGCTTACCATCCAGCACCACTTCGCATATTTAAAATGCAAATCCGTACGCCAATAAATCTCTCGTACATGGTTCGAGCAGTTTGCGAGGGAGAAACCCTCTTCTCTTTTTTATCTTCTTCTTCCTCTTCTTCTTCGTCCACCACTTCTTCTTCCTTCTACTTCTTCAGCCCCGCTACCTCCACCATCGTCTCTTCTTATTCCTTGACTTTTTTTTTCTCCTTACGCGTACTTCACGAACTTCTCTACCTTTCCCTCTTCGTGCAATGTTGACCCACCTAGTACAACTTCAACTTCGAGCTAAACGTACGCTTATAGATGCGTCATCGATCGTTTTCAATGCCCCGTCGTAATTCTATCGAATTCTTTCCAGAAAAATCCAAGACAAAAACGAGCTACGTCTTATTCTAAAGCTACAGGAACGTACAAAGAGTCGGATTCACCTGGAGGATCGCGAATTAAAGCAAAAAATCGCGCTCGTTCGAATCAATTCGTCCTGAAAAGGGAAGGAGTCACTCGTCGTCGTAAAACGTGCGGTAAAACGAAGTGGTGGGGGGAAATGGCGGCAGTGGAGGGGATCGGAAGGGAGGTTAGAGCGCGGGGGCGGTAGTGGGAAGTTGGTGGGGGATTCTGCGCGTCTCGGGCCCGTGATTTACACGTCATAAAGGGCGGCGGGCCTTACAGTAGTGGGGGAAGCGTAGAACTACGTAGGTACGTAGCTACGGTCCCTCGCGGATTCGAGATTATGGCGTCTTACCGAACACTGCGAAGGCAAGATCTGGTTATGTTTTACGTCGCTTCGCGAGCGACGAAAGAGATGGAGAGAGAGAGAGAGTCAAAGACGCGAAACGGTAACGTCGACTACAACGACGCGCCATCGTGACGAAGGACGACCTAAGGACGGGCCACTTTATCGTCAGGGTCGACGCGTTAAACTCCAGAATCGTCGTCTTCGTCGTCTTCTAAATTTTTCCTCTCGAAATACGGGCTCGAAGTGCGCGGGGGTGAATTTTATCGCTTCGTCAAGGTCACGAGCAATAACGAGAGAAGCGAGTTTACGCCTAGATGGAGGCTACCGCGAAAGGAGAAATAATAACTTTCGTGTCATCGCAGCACGGCAATTTTCTCTAACGATGAATCCTTAGAAATTTTTGATCGCTTGGACGACATAGACGATACTTACCGGATTGCATCTCGAACTTCAACGAATTTCATACCACACTGCGTAATTAGCCTGAAAGACGACATAGTCATACGACAAGAATCCCTGGTTATCGTCCGTAGTTTGGGTTAAGTTAGACCTTGCCAGCATTGACTTTTGGATTTCCCAAAAACGTTCCTTCTTTATTTAGAATATGATAAATTCGTTCTTTACCGCGAATATAAAGAGGCTATCGCTTAATTCCCTCGCAACATCTGCGACTGGCCACTTTTTAGAAACGGAACCCTGCGTCAAAATCCATCAAAATTACGCGCGCCGTGGCAGACGTTAAGTACCGTTTCGACGTCCTTCCAGGCACGAAATACTACCAGCAGGGGATAGGCTAGTGGTAGCACGAAAAGGTTGCAGCTCTGATGTGTAAAGTCGAGAAAGAGAGAGAGAACGGAAGGTAGACAAGCGAAAGAAAATAAAAGGAGTAGGGGGGGAGGACGAAGCCAGGTCGAAAGGGCGAAAGGACGAACGGTGAGAAGAGAAGAAGGAAGAAAAAGAGTGGAAGAAGAAGAAGAACAAGAAGAAAAAGAGGGGAGAGCGTGCTTCGGTAGCCACGAAATCATACCGGAGCAAACGCGATTACGTCAAATCGAAACGCGCCACGGTTCGTAAAGCAAATACGAAACCCTGCCGCAAGATCGAGGATGGAAGACGATCAAAGCCGAATTCCTCCATCCTTCCTACCCGAGTCCTTGCGAAGTCTTCGCGGGTACACGGAACTCGAATTGCCCTCAAAACCCGTTGTTAAAAAGGTTCATGGGTTTCTTGCCATTTGTACGGCAACGATCGAGCAAAATACTGCAAAATAATCAAATTGAACGTATTTCTGGGTCCAACGCGCACGGGGGAACCCAATTTTGTGTTCTTCCACGCGGACGTGGTTATCGGAGGATTCCCAAAACTTGTCGAGCACGAAATTGTATCGCGTATGTTTTCTCTCTCTGCTTTCGTCAGTTCGAGGAAGGAAAACAATGTTAAAATGTTTACATTTAAATCTTATACGTTAAATCGCATTACATCTTATAGAAGTTTTGCACTCTTCTCCCCCTCCCTCCATCCTCTTCACCACTCTTGTCAAAGGCTTTTTCCATTGACTTCACAACATTGCGAGATCTTCGATCGATCACGAATGATCCAACATCGAAGAAAACGCTTTGCGGAAAGATATTCCTACTATCGGAGAATCTCATCGGGGAGGGGAAGGGGGAAGCGATAGAGAGCCTCTGTCATGGCGTAAGATTAATGAGAACCATCAGATATCGAAGAAATTCGAGACGACCGTTACGCGCAAATCGAACGAATTCTCTTCGCTCTCATTCTCTCTTTCCGCTTGTTCTCGTTGATTTCGGAATCTTAAAAATCGCTCGATCAATCACGAACGATCCAACATCGAATCGCTTTGCCTAAAAGCAGCGATCGGAAGATAAACAATTAAAAATTCCCATCGCGACGCGAAATCGACGAAGAGCGACAGGTTGGCACCGATATCGAGAAAAACACGCGAATCGTTGAAACAAATCGAAAGGACTCGTAAAAGAAGGATCTTCGAGATCTTCGAAGATCCTTCGAAAGGAATATTATCGATAGATCGTCACTCACCGATTGGAAGCTCCTCTTCTTGCCGATGGCCGACCAGGAAAATCTTTCGGCTTAATCGATCGATCGTCGACGCATCCTCTTGGAAGCGTCTCCAATATGGCGCATCCTGCGTTTCATTTTCGCTCGAAAAGGCAACACTGCTACGATTTATCGAAAATGACGATTTTTCATAACTTTTTAACTGACGCGAGCGCGAATTTGATTCGTCGAAGGGAACAGATCGGGACGACATAACCACGCGAGTCAAACGAACGACATCTGTCGCGATGTACGCGCAACCATACTAGTCAAAAAAGTAAGTAGTTTTTAATCACTCGATTAAGATACTTCTCGAAGTACTCGACGTCGAAATTAATTTGCGATAACCTCGAAAAACGAGGGAACTCGAATTTTCCGCGATGACTCGAGATTTTATGCTCTTGCGACAAGTCGATACGAATTATTACTAAAGTTTGTTATAAAGATCGATTTTTTTGAATTCCGTCGATCCATTGACTCGTCCGATTTTAATCCGTTCGAACAGTTTTAGCAACGACACGAAAGCACGTAAAAATCGTCGAAGGCGATTTTAAAAAATGGAAAATTAATTAAATCGATAGAATCTCAAGAAGATGTCACGTGTTTCGTTAGGAGCAATTTTTTATCCACGATAGTTTAAAAAAGCAACTGACTAGCGTCGTACTTGAGAGACAAGAAAGATTCCTGCTTTTCCACGTAGAAATAGAGAACTATTTTTTACCCGCGTCATCGCTTATCGTTTACGAAATATTCACTCGATCATGTTTTCAACGTAAACAAATATTGGGAGGCGTTTACATATCCGCGCTGTCCCAAGAAAATTTCGATCGAGCTCTCGTTCTCGTTTTTTACGAGTCTACGCGTTCGAAGTCTTCTTCTTATTAGACAGACGCGTCTCGTTAATAAAAGACGCGATGGTTCTTCGATAACCCGACCGACGATCACTGATCTGTCGCTTTGTTCAACGCATCGATCGAGAAACGACAGGCGCGTTCTACGTTTTGAAATTGTCGATCGCTCGCGTAATTCGACTTCGATCGAATTTTAAATTTCACGAATATTCGACGATCGCGTCCTTATCTTAAATAATTCCACGAATCGACCTTTTGCAATGACGAGAAGCCAGTAAAGAAGGAAAAAGTGGAAAAGGAATGATAAAAACGACCACCTCGTAAGAATAGAAGACGAGACGAAAGTTGCTTCAACCTCTTAATGCAGTGATAAAATCTTGATCGCTCTTAAGACGAGCTTGAATGGAAGTTGGTTAAAATATCGTTGAATCGGTAATTTCTTTCCAACGAAAGAAGCACGTTTAACTGATTAACCGAAAGGAAGATTTTTCAAAAATTTCGATCGATTTCAATCTAGATTTTATCCGGTGAAAAAATGGCGCGAATTTGCCAGCCAATAGGATTCGATCCGATTGACGAATTGGAATTTTTCGCAATACTCGATCCTCCACCACTGGCGCACGCCGTAACTAACCACCCACGCGACCTCGTTAATTGGCTAGGTGATTTTTCGTGAACGATTGAAGTACACTTTTCGTGCATCCGACGGTACTTCTAGTCGCCTTTGAACGCGTAGATACGGGTTGCATCGTGCGTGCAACAGATGTCGTTCGTTTGGAGTCGCGTGTTATATCGATGTTTCCTCAAGTTCATCGGCCTTTACTGCTTCGTACGCGTACGTTCTAACAAAATGAAAAACGCGGCCAAAGCCAAGAATAGAAAAATTAGGATATCGTTTTTCTTGGAAATCGCTTTTCTTTGCTTTTCTCCCTTTCCTCTTCTTTGATATTCCTTGGCGCGAAATGGCGACTAAATTAAGTAACTTCAGCATTAAATCAAGTAAATTCCAGGTGAAATAGGTCAGAAGAGTGAGGAAACAACGGCACGAAGTGGGTCGAAGTCTAATTGCCTAACTGATCGATAGCGAGTCTCCAGGTTATTTCTTAATATCGATGATTCGAACGTTCGAAGATCGTCCTGATTTTATGCTGACGTCACGAATTGACGCGCTTAGTTCGAAACTTTCGAGTTTTCTTCTTCTTCTTCGCGAATCTCCAGGCAAAGGAAGGCGAGCCGAAGTACGTCGGAATTTTTTACAGTTTCCTTCTTTATTGATCGCCAAAATTTTACCATCGTTCGATTTATCGCTCGTCGAGCATTCGTCTATCTCGTGGCAGCAACGAAAGAAAATCAATCGAACGTCTTATCGCATTCCAGCTTCGAAGAAACCTCGTTTACGAATAGCTCTCGAAAAGATAACGAAGAGAATGTCCATCCAGCAAAAGCGTCATCCACGAAGCTGCGTAACAAACTTGGAGGGGCACTTGTGAAACTAACGATACTTCGTGGCTTCGCGAAACTTTGCTACCGTTTGGCGCCTGTAGCGACGTGTGCGCCTATGCGCGCGCGTAAGCGAAATTCAAAAGTTCTGACGACACTCCGACGATCTCCATTTTCTGTTTCGTATCAACGCCATTTTCTACGACTGTTTTTTTTTTAATGGAGAAATAATACTGATTGAATAAATTGAATTCAAACCGAAAGAGAGGTGGGAAGGAGGAGAGACAATGATATATTTAATAAAGTTTTGGGGTATCGTACCTTTACTAACAAACCGCCTACTTTGAAACTCTGTCTTCTATAAGTTCACTGATTTCAACCCCCTGCGAGTCGAGGCAAATCCTACCTTTACGGTCTTGCAACTTGGGTTAGAACTTCGAATCGCACCAACCGCGTCGGGAATTTCCAAAATGGAAGATCCTCATGTCTCGACCGCGATCGACCCTCGACTTCGTCCCGAAGAAGGCCGAGGGCCACCAACTCGAAGACTGCTCTTAAAAACGATTAGAAAAGCGATCGTTTCAAAGAGAGGCTCCGAGGAGTCTCAAAGGCTGCTGGGACGCCTTCGCGTACGTCCGTACGCACGGTAGCAAATCATTGTTTCCATTTAACCGGCTCGAGACAGCATCGAACAGAGGAGCAAAGTCGAGTTAATTACAACCTTGCATCTTACGGGGATCTCGTGTTACGAAAGGATAGAAAAGAGACGGAAGAGAGCTTTGTCTCCTAGCGTTAGGAGAAGACGAAGATGAAGTAAACAAGAGGAGGACGAAGGAGGAGGTGGAGAAGGGCCAAAGGGAGACGAAGAAGAGCCCGAAGATGACTTCAGGATTGGTGGGAGGTTGCGAACTCGATGGACACGAAAGAAGAGGGAGATTCGACGATTTTAATCTCTCTTTCCGATACCTCCTTCTTCTGGACTCCCTCCCCCTCCCCCTTGATCGTCTCCAGCCTCCGAAACCCGTCCTCTTTGAACCGGTAAAGCCTCTCGCCCCCTCCCTTCAACCACCCTTAGCTCGGTCCTCCTTTTTCACCGAAGACTGTCCCTCTCTTTTTCTCTCTTTCGATGCAGCTCGACTCGGTTCGCGACCCTTTTTGCTTCTGGCCCCTCTTCCGAATGCTATTACGTGCAGCGGCTACCGCGCGGAACGCAACTACCGATTCGAGGCCTCCTTCCTCCCTGGAGGAGGCGGAGGATCGGAGAGGGAGGAGAAAAGGGCCCGGCGTAACTCGCAATTAGGCAATTTAAATCAACAGCACCGACCCGACACAGCGATCCGCGGTTTTCGTATTAGCGCAAGTGCGATGCTGATGATGGAGCACGAGTCGCGATTTTTTAGGGAGTTTTTTAGGGGGATTAAACGGAACGTTCCATAGGGATCGAGATGACGAATGATTTAAGACGAATACATCTTTTTCATGTGGAACGTCTAACAGGTGTCCAACGATTATTCCGATGCTATCGGCTTAGTTTGCTTAGAACGGCGGAATGCTTATTATATTTTCGTACCCATCAACTGGTACACCCTAGCGATGTCGAACATTTTCATAAATATCGTCTACTTTCGATTCTCGTGAAGAATTCGCTGAAGAAGTGGTAATATCTTCCAGTGGACGCTCTGGTACGTGGGGTGGATGTTAAAGGGCAGACAGTAATCGATAGTCAAAAAGGAGAACCACGAGGAATACGAACTGGACCGATATTATCGTCGAGCAGACGATAAGTTGGTCGATCAGGAGACAAAGCGTCGTACTTTTGGCGAGCAAGTGGACGAGGCAAAAGGAGAATCGCGATAAGGCCTCGAGGGACACGACGATATTCTCGATGCCGCATTATCCTCGCGTGCCCCTTCCACCAAGCCATACATTCTAGTGTTTATATTCTCGTTTGCACTTCTATTTGATATCGCTCGCCTATTCGCCGCTCTGCGCTCCGTCCACCTTGCCTACTTCTTTTCTGAATAAAGCTCGAACTGGGAGAAGCGACACCGGTTGCCTCACTCTCCCTTTTCTTCTTCGCCTTCTCCTCGGGCTCCTCGAGACTTACCCTTCCCTTTTCTCTCTTTCGACTCTCCTCCGTTTCCTCCTCTCTCATTTCCCTTTCGCTTTCTCCTAGGTTCCGTTTTCCATCTTCGAGCTCGCGACACGCGTCAAAGCGTATCGGATACCTTTTTAGACGTCGATGTCCTTCTGCCTCTACCACTTCGCCCCGCTGGACGCGTTCTAGGTTACACCTTCGCGATGCTATCCGTTGTTCTCGAAGGATTCACGCTTCAAACTCATTCCCGACCGTGCCAAACGATCAACGTCTTGAATCCTTTTATACCGGATGAATACAGGTTAGACCAATATCAAGAAAAGACTGGAATATTGATCTAGCGCCGAATAGTCGACATCTTAAATCCTTTTATATCGAATGAATACTCGTTAGACCGATATCAAGAAGAGACCGAAATATTGATCGCTAGGGATGTTGTGTAACACCTAGACTTCTTTTTCGGTGTTCGTACACCACACAAATGAACGATAAAGTTTAACGAAGTTCGGCCGACAGACGTCTCCTTTTTAGGACTCACGGCGTGCGATCTAGCGGCGGTATCGCTTCATAATTTTCTATATAAACGAGAAACGTTCCAAACGGCCGCAATCGTGGCACAGATAATGCAGGAACGGAGATTTGATCCCATCGGACGATACATTTACGATACGTCGACGTTAGATAAAGGTGCTCGAGAGTATAAAAAGCGCAAGGTATACCGCGCCATAGGAGAACGACGACACAACGACGACGACGAAAGATGAAAAGGAGGATGAGAAGGAGGATGACGAGGGGCATCGTACCAACGCGAACCGATAGACGCCAGCTACATGGCGAGGAGGAGAGTCGATGCACGAGCCATCGCGTACTACGTCTTACCATACTGTACATTACCACGCTCTCCGCATGGTCGAAGCCAGTGACGCGAGCCGAGGAACGAGAGAAGCGGGAAGGAAAGGAAGAAAACGAGTCGCTCCATGGAAGGAGGAAGAGAAGGAAAAGGAGAAGAAGAGAGAGAGAGAGAGAGAGAGAGAGAGAGAGAGAGAGAGAGAGAGAGAGAGAGAGAGAGAGA
>JAITYT010000759.1:1761780-1786785 GCA_025433975.1 Liostenogaster flavolineata
CAATGTATTTAATATTCTAGTAGTGCGCTTCGCATTGCTGTACCACGATACCAGCGCGCGTGACCTGACGGGGATTTCTTTATAAAATCACGTGGCACTCAACGTGTTAAGCAAGAGCCGAACTTTTAAACGGATTCGAGTTCCTTTTACCTGTTAAGAAGTCTAAAAAAAGACAAGGATAAGGGTGAAGATAAAAGACAAGATAGGAGAAAATTGTAGAAGCGACACGATCAACGATGAATCCCTTGTCTCATCCCTGTTCAACGTGTCTACATATTCTCTCCCTTTTTCAAAACATCTCGGAAGCAACAACAAGATTGACCGTGGTGAATCCTCTTCCGATAGCTGAAAGAATCGGGCAAGAGGAACGGCGACTCGATCGCCCGTAATGGCGAACCGTCATCGTGCTATTAGGGAGGGTAGATCGTCCTGACTGCGATTGGATCGCCCGAGCTTCCGACTTGGCTCTCCTCCCCGTTCAACACGCCTAGGTATCCTCTGCCTTTTTCCAGGACGTCTTCCTGCAACGTATTATCATCATTAGTCGCGGGAAGTCGAAGAGACGGGTGTTTCATCGTATTGCAACGCGTACTCTAACGTAATAATGGCCATGAATCGCGAGCATCGTGGGACACGCCAGGAAGATCTCCATCTCTCGAGATCACTTTTCATCACTGTCCAGCTTTTCGTGAGCGATTCCTCTCTTATCGATGACACCTATTTCGTATATTTTCTCGATCAGAGAAGCCAGTAGGACGATCTAAACCACTGAAATGGTATAGCAAAATTCAAAGCAAAATCGCAAAAATTTCAATTTCAATCTCAACATCGAACATTTGACATTTTCGATGAAAGAAAGGTACTGTTAACCCTTAGAGCGCGAACCGTCGATAGATCCACTCTCTATTAATGCGTATAAAGTGCGAATATCGGCTCCTAGGTAGACGATTATTAAAACCGCTATAACTTATTACATTTATATCGTGTCCTTTTTGTCCAATTGAAAGTGCGAATTCTCTGCTTTATTTAACTTGCTTTTATTATTTTTATCGTCAATTATGAATACATTTTATAACGCAGAATTCAAACTAGTATTTTGATGTTGTTTTTTTCATGTCGGAAGAACGGGATTACCCTTCGCATTTTTCGCTAGTATTTCAGGAAGAAGGTTAGCACTAAAAGGGTTAAGGAAAGGAGTCGAGTGGGCATGTAGCGATACACCCACGAGTTGAAACGACGGAATCGCGAAGGCGAGTGCAAAGGATCTCGAACGGCTCATTTTCTATCCAAGCGAAATAAAATCGTGCCCGAGTCGTCGAGCGCACGGAATATAAATCTCGACTAACGTTCGAAGGGGAATGCCGTTGCTACTTTGACCCCGTCGCCTCACAATGGATGATCTCTGGTCGATCCTATTTCGCGCTCCTAAATCGTGACAGCGGCAGTACGTGGAAGAGAACATAAGCTTATGGAAAACTGGCGAAACCGAAATGTCGACGTCGAGTTTTGACGAAGCCTTCGAGCGAACTCCTACGATCGTCTACTAGGCGCTATCGTAACGTGTTAGTCGGGACTGATTCGAATTAATAGATTACCATAAATTTGCTAAACAAATACGACGAAGTCACGAGGTTACAGCGTGCGACGAAAGACCACGCGAATCGAACCAACACGATCGAACGTATTAGAGCAACGTTCTATTATTTAACGTTTGAAAACGTCAAGGTCTCTCCGGAATGAGTCGCACGTGTGCCAATTTGTCTAGTTTGTCGAGTTGTCGCGTCTTCTCTGCTCCGAAGTTTCCGAAAAATACGAGCTGTACTCGCTACGTCCTTAAGCCAATATCGGAAGGTGAAGGGCTGAGGCAGAATGTTAAACCGCAGGATTTCTTCCAGCTAATTCTTTGATCGTCTCTGCTACGTTGTCGTCTCCAATTCTTCTCACTGAAATCCGATAAAAATACAAGATTACCGGTCTCGTTCTCCTAACGTTCGCTGTTTATCAATCCGACATGCGTCTGTTAAACCTTCGGAGAGCTCTCGGCAGTCTCTGAAGTCACCTCTTCTCGTCAACCTCCAAACTTCCAAACTTCCAAACTCTACCGGGCAAATTCGAATCGTTGGATAAAGGGGTGAGGAGGGGAGCCTCCTCGATAGGCTTCCGAGCACTGACCGTCTCTTCCTATCCTTCCGACTCGGCCGATCGATGTCTTATCGGGATCCTATCTTGTACAAACACGTGCCACCTGGATCGCCACAACCCACGCCATTTTCTACGATCGCTGCCCACCTTATTTCGTAACTTTCCACGAGAGCGCTTTATCTTGTGTGCTCAGTATCCCGCTTTGCTTTGCTAGTCTCCGTCGATAGGCGCGAAACCGGCGACGATGACGGCGACGTTACACCTTCCTCCGTATCTCTACCGGAGTGTTTACCGTGAAACCCTCGTACCACCGCCAATTTTACGACTTCTTCTCGAAAGGTTCTTGATAGGAACGATGTCCACTTCGACGGCGCCATTTTCTTCGGATCTTTCGGGAAAAGTTCGGCCCGATTTGCTTCCTCACTTGCAGACCAAGAGAGCTATCGTGTTTCCTGGTCTGTAGGTACCTCTAGCTAACTCGATTCTCTTTAAAGTCGAGTTTTGCAGTCGAGATTAAATCCGTGGAAAGATCTAAAGTTTCTTAAATACCATTCGTTAAAGCTTCGGTAGGACACAAGCTGGTCTCTGGTGTCGCGAGTTCAGCTCGCTAAGACGATCGTATTACGTCGAGGAGAAGACAGAGAGAAAGACGAAGCGAGAGAGAGAGAGAGAGAGAGAGAGAGAGAGAGAGAGAGAGAGAACAAGATCCAAACGCGGACCTTGGAACGACCTGGAGCCTTATAATCCGGGCTTATAGTTCGGCCGAGCTGGACGTGCTTTAATATGATTTAAACTCACCACCGTGTTGGCTACCGTGTTACGATCGTCGACCTCGCGTACCGGTGGCTACGCGCGGCCCTTCCGAACGAGTCCTTGAGAGAGGAAGTCGAGCGCCCTGAGGGGAAGCGCCGTGCGCTGGCCCACGAGGGGCCCAGGAGGGGAGAGGAACGAATCGAACCGTCGAGCGGCGACAGAGCCAACGACAGTGGTGATGGTGTATGGTGTGGTGGTGGTCTGGTTGGTGTAGTGCCTATAGCGTAGTGGTGACGGTGGTGTAGCGATGACGGTGAAGTGGTATAGTGGCAGTGGTGATGTTGCAATGGTGATGATGGTACTGGTACGGTATAATAGCGGTGTGTAGTGCTTCTGGTGGGAGTATACCAGCAGTGGGGATATCGTCGAGTGGAGGGGAGGATACTACACGCGTGCGTACACGCAAGAAAGTGGCGTAAAATACGTAGGCGAGGCACGTCTTTTTGCCAGGAGCGCTCGGTCCCTTTTGAATTAAAAATTGTTCTCGCGGATCCATCGACGAATAAAGTCGCGTATCGAGACCCATTGTCTTCCAGACACTCCCGGGAAAGCTCGTCTTTCCTCTCCCTCCTTGTCGTGACGAATCACGAGTTTTTAAATCGTGGAGTTAGTTTAAACAGGCCCCCGGCAGGTTCGACGATAGCCCCGAGAATCAAGCGGAGACTAGCGACGAAACTGGATCAACGAGGATCCAATCATTTCTGTCATTTCTGAGTCTACGTAGCTGGATGAAGACCCTTCGATCCAGCCGTCCATTCACGACGTATCTATTCGTGAAAACGCAAAGCCACGCGACGATCTCGAGGGACGATTATGAGGCCCAGTGACGTCACCGCCGCCTTTCGATACCGCGCTATCCCCTCCGCGCGGCTCGAGCCCACCCTTCGAAGCAGCCGCCGCGTGGACGGAGACACAGGGCGACCTGGAAGGGAGATACCTCACTGAAGGCAACGCGCGACGGCAAAAGTGACGAGGCTCCGGCAATTATAACGAGTGGCGCAAAAAAATGGCGCCCTCAACGGACTACCGTTTCTCTCTTGCTTCTTCGCCACTCCACCCCCCTCCCTCACACTCCTCACCCACCAGCCAGTTGTTTGGGTCCCCCTTTTGGGTCGAACCACCACCACTGCCTCCTCCTCCACCTCTTCTTATTCATGGAGCACCTCAGGATTAATCGAGCTAGCCCCTCCTCGTCGTCTCCTCTCAATGCGTCCTCCTTATCTCCGCTGTTGGCGCTGCGAATCGGCCCTAATTTTCCCGATGCGCGAACGAGACATTGACTGAACCTTCCGTGGCGTCTACGCGTAGCAACGCGGATCGCGCACCGTCGTTGTATCGACGACAGGGAAAACGTTCGACGCGGAAGGCACGCTCGACCTCCTCGACAAAAATATCCGCGTTCGCGCGAGCGCCGATCGAACGCGTCTCGTCGACAAGGACCGAAAATCCGAGGACGAGTAGCGTTGTTTGTAGCAACGAAGTCGCATCTTGGCTCCATCGAGCGTTCGCACGTTTGGAGAGCGTCGATTTACGCCCAGACAAGTGGATCAGAGCCGATCGATTTCGATTTAACATAGGACAAAATGTCTGAATGGTCGTTCGTCCACGAACGAAGCCTGTTGCTGGCTAGTGGACGTAAAACAGTTGGTCCAAGAATGTCGATTTGGTGTAGGGAAAGGCTTCCATGCAGCGAAAGCCTGCTGGTAGCCGATAGCTCCATCGAGTCATTAGGAACTTCGCAATGAAATCGATCGCGGGTTCGCCATGTTGAAGGCATCGTGAATCTGGCCAATTTTTCAGCGACAAACCTGCGATCCGATCTCGAGGAATTTTCTTTCTGGAAGGAAAGGATTGAGGTTAGACGCGAGATCAAATGGACGCTCGCTTTACGGTGTTGTAGTGGAGTAACGAAATAAAACAGTTAGAACCGCTATTTGTGGTGCTCTATCACGATTGATATGCAAACGAATGCAATTTGGCATTTTGTGAGCAACGCACGTAATCTTATCCACGCGCACTCGCTAAGCGTCCTGATCCGACCTTCGCTCTTGCAGCGCCATCTAGCGAGAATATTTAGAAAAGCAATCTGGAATTAAATCCCGCGCGAGCCGATAGATGACAGCACGATGCTCGTTTAATTTCTAATCGTAATTTAATCGAAGAGATTCGAATCCATCGCTCGTTATTTAAACGACTTAGATCTAATCTAAATGCGCTTCTTATCAAAATTGATCGAAAACTGATTACTTTTGACTCACTGCACAAAAATTCCACTCGATTACCTGGAGACGCGATCGGTCTTTCGCGACACGTAAATGCTCTTTATTTTGAAAAAATTAAGACGCGCGATGCACCACGTAAAACGCCGTTTCACGTATGAGATTTTTAAACGCGTAAGAATTCCATCGCTCCTGTTCGTAATGGAAGCTGTACCAGCAATGACAAAACAATATTTAATTAATCGAAGTTAATCAATTTATATTCGTGTTTTTCTCTGAAATTCGTTTACGAAAAAGAAAAAATATCCGAAATAAAATTTAATATCGAACGAAGGGGAATTATAGATATCAACCCTTCCTTCGATTAATGCGTTCCGTTTACAGACGCTCGCTTGATTCACTTCGTATCGAACGAATTGTGCGATTTTTTTTCGCGCTTCCAACTACGTAAAAAAACTATGGATCTTAACCGAATCGACGTGTAACGTTCGATGTGCCTTTGCGCCAACTGCAAACGAAAAATTTAAATATACGCCCTTCGGAACGTAGATGACACGATGGAACAAATAAATAAGCGCTTTAGAGAGTCGAAAGAAGGATCGGTCAGTGACATCGCGGATTCTATTCGTACGTACTTTTTCGCTTATAATATAATAATCAAAGTTGCGATATACGTGCGTCTCGCTTTCTCGATTCGTTTCCATATGAAAAATATTTCTAAATATTTAACGAGTCTCCGAAAAATCCAACAAGGTTAGGAGGAAAAATAAAGTGAGGTTAAGGACGCTAACTGTCATTTTCTTTGAAATATTGGTGTAGAATACGTTTCACTCGAAACTGGCTTTTTTAATAGGAAGGTTTCTGCTTTCAGAAGCAATTCGTTCTTGCCAAGTAATTCGTTTGGATCTTAATAATTTAACGATAATTTTGTCTCGAAATTACACAGTTGTGTTACGTTGCTAGGTGTTTGCATTACACCGTAAAATTACGTGGCGATTAATGCGTTATTATTTTACTAATCCTGTAGACACATGGCAAGCATGTCCTTAATAACTTGAGACGTTAAAGTAAAACTTTCTTCCAGAGGTTTCATTCTTTGTTCGAGAAAGATAATATAACGTATATCTTCACGACTCGATAAAAACCTTCTACGTACCTTGTGAAAACCTCTACTTACAAAGATCTCTTAAATGTTAGAATGTCTAGATGTTATTTTTGGCATACGTTAGGCATAAATGTTATTTCAATGTTTTTCCAATCTAGAATCTCTAGCAGATTCGATCACGTCGATTGGCGAAAGTCATAGAATATTGCTGAAGGTCAATAAGACGCTAATTGCATTTTTGCAAGAAATCAACGCAAGACAAGCGATGGAAAATTTGGAAGAGTCGTCCGCTTTACCCGATCAAGAACAGTCTAAGAGTAACGAACAGATCGATTAAGCCTTCGGTGTCGTATCCATCCCATAACGCAAAAAGAAATGATATTACGGTATTTATTTATTAACGATATTACCTTTGCTATACCTTTTAATTATAATATAGTCGTTAAGGAACTTCGTTTATAATTTCATATGTCCTAAATGTATAAATATAAATTGTTTCTCGAATGCGAACACTTTTTATTCAATTATTCCAAGTTAAACTTATTGTTTCCGCAATTACGAACAATAAATTATTTACATAGTAATAGTAATAATAATAATATTAATAATAATAATAATAATAATAATAATATAACAATAACCATAATTACTTTACTAGGAACGTACGGCACGAATAAATTGTTAAGATTTCACTTGTTTTTTTCCTGGTATCACAAACTCTGAAGACACGTAAAAATGCAACGTCGTACGCTGGCCAACAGAATAAATAGATAATACTTTACAAACGATCGTACTGAATCGTAATAAAATGACGTGAATGTGACCGTAAGCGTGTTTATGTAATTACGTTATTAGGCGTCCGTTACGTATTTTAGCACCTAATGCCTCTTGTCTTCACTTGTACTCGGGATCTTCCATGTGTTTACGTCTTGGATCTGAAGCATCTAAAGTAACTATCATAGGTGGTACATTGTCTGGCCTTTGCGTTTGTCCAAACGTATAACCGGTCCTTTTCGTGTTAGCGGTAAATTGCGAAAGTATTTTTAATTGTCGGCAACTAAAAACAACGTTTCTAGGATTACAAAGTCATGTGGATGGTGAATCGCGAGTCGTTCGATCAGCGTACGAAGGAAGCAGAGATAGGAGAGACGATGTGCGTTTTGCATGCGAACCTAACGAATATCCTGCGCCGAGCACGTCGATTATTAGGACCGCGCAGTCCGGTCGGAAAGAAGCATTATCTCGAAGAAGCCGCGCATTGTCATACCCCTCGGATAGATGATGGAAGCGGTTATTATTATCGCGTTCTAAAACGTTGACATTTTTCGAAAATCGAAAGAGGTTCCTACGTTCAGGTTGTATACGTGTGATAGAGGGTTATTCGAAGTTTCAAAGCAGGAAAATGAGTAAAAGATACGTGGCAGGCTAATTATGCGACACGGGATAAAGGGGAACCCATTGACACATATTGTAATTGTTATATCGTGCGTCGCGCGTGCCTTACAAGATGTAACGGAAGGTATGTATGTAGTAGAGTGCTGCAGTGAGAAGTGCAGAAGTATTCTCCGAGTTATTTGTTTTCTTTACTCTTCGTTTCACACCTGCACGTATTCTGATCGAAATAGTAGCCGGTGGTGCACTCTTGAACGTTGCGACAGAGGCAATTGCACTGATCGGGATTCCAAAGTTTCGTTTCGTTGCTGTTCCTGCACTTTTGTTCGTCGTCGGTGTTCGTGCAGATGCATCTACATTCGTCCTCGATGTAAATCTGCTTCACGGTACAGTGCTGCGAGAAAAAAGAAGTCCCATGTCAATAGGCGAGATCTGATCTTTTGGTCTCTATTGAGAGAGGAATTGGGAGAAATTTGTCTTCTCTCGACGCGAGAGACCGTGCCGCTAATTTTATCGTTCGAATCTTTTTCACGATCGAAACGCTAGAGGCTTTGAAAGAACTCTCGACAATTACTCTACCTTAGAATCTAACTGGAACTCGAATCAATCCGTCCTAGCGCGAAGTCTAGTGAAGATGTTAGACGAACTTCTTCATCGTGTCGCGCGAAAATTGCGCAAGTCGAGGGACTCGCGAGCGAAGATTATCGCGCGCGCGTAACAGGGACTGCTGGTTTAAGGAGGAAGAGCCCAATTACGTTTCAATTATCGGCTGTCGTCAAATTACCTCTCGCTTGATTCTGCAGTTGCACTTGCATTTCGTGTGCTCCTCGAGCGGCACGATTTCTTTCTTCTTGTACCTCGTTCTCATATCCGGTCCAATTTCCACGACTACCACCTTAAACAGACGACGAACGACGCATCTTCTATTTTTCTAACTCCTCGATATCCTGATATTTCGTTAAATTAACGCGTTGACGCCGACTTGACCCACCGGTGGGTCATTCGTCTTGGTTCCGTGGGACAGTGAAATCGAGCGCCGCCACACGGAACGGACACTGAAAATCCTCACCGGCGTCAACGTGTTAAAGGAGAGAAAAGTTAGACGATCTCGCCCTAGCGAATATTTACCTCGAAATTCCGAATCTCCGTCTCGGTTGGTTGGCAGGATAACAGGTCGTGTCCGCAGCATCCACCGCATCTCTTGATTCGCGTACACGGCGGATAATAAGTTGTCGACGGATCGTCGACGATTTTAAGCGAGACCGGCTGCAATTCCGGGATGCACTTGGCGAATTCCGCGCGCACGGCGTTCGATCGTTCCGTATCGCCTAATCTGCCTGAAACAATAACGGCTCTTTTCTTTACTTAGCGGCAATCCAACGTATCGCCGACGATAACGATCGGCCTCCGTTGCGGACGAATCTCGCGGATCGATCGTCGAAATCCTGAAAAGAATCGCCACGGTACACGATATCTTCGACATTTGCCTCGAGTTTCCCCTTCTTCTAACCTAGAGGTATGGAACAGTTGCGAATGATCGACGAGTTTCGTTAAATCCATCGAATTTATCGCGCTGTTTAGAAATTTCTACGTGACGCTGCGATTTCGTCGCGCACAACTGCGACACCATGATGAGCGAGAGACAACATGCGAAGTTACTTGCGAACGGTTACTTTGCTTTAGTGAATCAGTGGAGTCGCGCCTTTGAAAAATATCTTGACAGAAACGTTTGTCTCCATTGGTTCGGTAAAACCAAACGAGGCAGAAGAGAAGTCTCAAATTTCTTCCAAGAACAAGAAGTTATTCTCGACCACGAATTTAAAGTCATCGGCCCCTCTGATACCTATGAGAGAAAAAGGAAACGGTGAGAATGAATTTCTTATGGTAACTTGCAGATGATTAAATTAACCGTAATTGGTCCATTTCGTGCTAAAACTCGCTACACGTACTTGCTCGATGAAGGACTAACGATAAAGATCGAAACCAACCATCACTTTTTCCTAGGCAAAAACCCAAGAATTCGAGCTGTAAAAAGAACACCGAGACAACCAGCGACGCTGGCAAAGCGGAAACATACGAAGAGGGAAATCAGACGAAGTCCGAAACACCGATAGATTCCACGGCATTTGGAATTCACCAGGACCAAGAGGAAAGTCGTGCGACTCGTAACAATGATGCAAAAGAGAGCGAAGTTCACCGGGACCAAGAGGCCAGTGATTCGATGCGTGGCAGCATGACAGAGGAGGATAATGATCGTACGTCGTACGATTTCCAGCAGAGCGATCTCCCTGATCTTTTTAAGCTTCAAATTGAACCGACGTTCATAAAGGAGATCAAGGAGGACATCAATAGGACAAAATTGGAAGAGGAAATGGCACGGTCGACGAGCGGAGCCATTAAAATGGAGTCTGAACAAAGGGATATGCCTGGCGACGTCAAGACCAAAATGAAATACATGACAGCCTATGGAACGGTGAATTGTGTATCGCAGTTTTTTAAGAAAGGCAAGTTTCGCTTTTTGTACGATTTTATGATAACTATAACAGCGTACTCGCGCTTTTATATAACGTTAACACGCGCATTAAGTAGTTACGCCTAGCCAAATATTGTTTCAACGACGCTAATCTTCGTTAAGAAGCTGAACGCTGTCCCGTCGATGAGAAAATTAACACCGTGTAGTAGACATTTTTCTCGTGAATGTCGGTCAACGTGGCTTCTTCGTTTGCACATTTATTCGTCGCTTCGTGACCTCGACATCATGAACGCGCGTCTTTCGTATTTTTGGCAATTATTTTCCTTTCTTCATCAGGACCTAGAACCAGCATGTACTCATTGGTTGCGATTTTTAGGGAAGACCGAAGTGACAGTAAGGACTGGTATTTATCGACGTCGGTGCGAGCTTCAAATTGCATATTCGGAAATATCTTACAGGGATTCCAGCTTAGATTCCAGCCTCGAGGAAGCGACAAACGCGCCACAACCGGCCCGGATATCCCCACCACCGGCCATCGTCGATCAACCAACAGACTCACAATCATCGGTCCAGATAACGCCCAGAACCGATCAAAAAGCAGACCCACAAAAGTTGTCTAAGTCCCCAATTGCTTATATTTACAATTACAAAATACACAAGATCATTTACAACAATTTGAAAAAACGCGATAATAATTTGGTTGAGAAAATCGACGATAGTTCCGATCATGAGAACACAATTGTAATTGATTTTTAATTGATTTAATCGATTTAATTGATTTTAATTGATTTTTTGGGGATGTTACATTAAGCCATGTCTTTCAAGAAAATATTGGGTTGTTCGGAAAGTTCGTGCCGATTTTATTATTTATTATTTAATAATTATTTTTATATTATTATTTATATTATATATATAATAATAATTATTATTATTATAAAAAAATATTATATATATATATATATAATAAAAATAATATCGAAAACTGGCACGAACTTCTCGATCAACCCAACAAATGACGGTCTCGTTGCATTAATTTCGAGAATTTTGGAAAAAACCCGTAAATGTATATTTAACTATAGAACGTGTTCAAGAATCATCGATTTATGGTACGGGTTTTGCGTTTGCTGATAACAATACGTTTGTGTAAATAGCTTTGCAATCGTCTAATGCCGCTTTGGTTCAAATAGCACGAGAAAATATTTGCTTTCTTACGCCGTTTAGTGAATTTCATTGCAGTAGAACCAAATAAACGATACTAATTCCTATGTCACTACATTCGTCGCGTGTTAACGTGTAATTTTGAATAATGACTATGCGAGAAGCTTTCCAAGCGTACGTCGAACAAAGCATTCCAAGTTACGATTCGTGCCATGTGGCGCGAAATTTTTATCTTAATTATTGGTAACGAAGTGACAAATTTGAATCCCCATTATTATTATTATTATTATTACTATTATTATTATTATTATTGGGCCAATAAAGTGTATCTCATAGTATCAATCATCGCATTGAGATATTCCCTAGTATCTTTCCGGCTTATAAACGAGGAAACAATGTTACGATACAATGAAACTTACTTTCGAAGAGCAGTTCGTTCTTCTGCTGATCCGTTGCGTTTATGAAGTCAAAGAATTCTTCGATCGTATTCAGCGAGTTTATTCGTCGAGTCAATTGGAGCATTTTCTGAAAAAACGAAGAAGAATATCAGAAAAAAGCATGGCGGACTTGGACGAAATTCCAGCAGAGTGCGAATGCACGTGTCGCTCGAAAGAAGCATTATCTAATCGGGATTGAGAGAGGTCGATGACGAATGTTCCTGCTTCCTATCGCGATTAGCGCGTTTGACCGCGTAAAAAGCCAGAAACGCGGTTTAATTTGCGCCTGCGATTCCGTTCCCTCGAGAAAATAACGAGGAATGACAAAAACGCACGTACAAACTTTCGTAAGAGGAGTATCGCTTATTCTTATTATTATTGTTGTTGTTGTTACTGTTGTTTGTATTATTAATATAAATTCGTATAATAATAATTCGTGTTCGTAAAAATATTCGTATAATATTAATATAAATTCGTATAAAATTAATATAAAATAAATTGGAAAAGAGCCAGACGGAAGAACGAGAAAACTCATAGCAGGATTCTGTCTTACGCATTCTTTTCACTCGGCGAAACATTTTCTCACGTACCGTAATGTTTGGTGACGCACTTGCAACAGCTTCGGTGACTTTAATTTATGCTTTACTAATTGCATCCTACCACGAAACGTACGTACGTACGTAAAGTACGATAAGAGCATAGCGATTGTTCGATAACAGGAAGAGGAACAAATGGGAAACAAAGTGTAACGTATTGTTCCGATCAACGGTAAAACGATGCGTGTCTTATCTAACCGATGATCGCACGTCGGCCGTAAAACGAAAATAAATACGGTGTTAAGTAATAGAATTGTAAGAGCGATGTCCAAAAAATAGAAAAAATGGCGATAAGACGCTTGCAAGAGATTCAAGAGTTCAGCGACTGTTCGATAACAGGAAGAGAAACAAATGGGAAAGAATGTGTAGCGTAATGTCCGATCAACCGGAAAACGACGCGTTTCTTACGATTCTTCCGATGATCGCAGGTTGTTCGGAAAGTAATTTCGTTTTTTTAATGAAAAAACGTTGTTCCTTATGTTTTTTCATGTTGTTTTTACGAAAATCTGTTAGGGAAAAATATAAAGTCGAAGTTTTATATAAAAATCTAAAAAAATCATAAAGTAACCTAATAGAAAAATAAAAATAACCAAATAGAATTATAGGAGCGACGTCCAAAAGGTAGAAAAAATGGCGATAAGGCGCTTACAAGAGATTCGTTGTAACGCATCTCAAACTTCCTACTAGGAAAACATACGTCTTCTTAGCTTCGCGATCTAGCGAAGGTTTGAACTTTTAAGAAGTCCAACTTTTTAAGGGGACGCGGGGCTATCGATTTTTCATTTCTTTATTTTTATTTCGCTCGGACAGGGCTTGGTACGATGAACGAATAAGAAGCCTTCCAAGATGAAAACCGGTCGGGACTGTGAAAAGGAGATTTAGGAGAAGAAGATTTACGAACTTAAGCAAAAGCGTCGGACAAAGAGATTCTCGCTTTCACGTGCAGAATTTCATAAACTTTCGATAACGTTCGAGTCAAATTCTCAAGAATTATTCGTCGCGTTTCTCGCACGGTGTATGGAACGCGTGGATGCAATTTATCCCGAAAGAATTATCATAAATTTTATGGAGACCGCGCGCTCATTCTCGGAAGGCTAAAAACCCTTGTACGATCGCTCGGATACCTCGAGAGTCACGATCGTGTTCAAGAATGTGGATTGCCGGGTAGGAAAAACAAGTGCAAAACTTGATACTTCGCCTGGGGTATTCCCGATATTAGCTAAACTGTGAATCATCGTCGTCAACTTCTTCGATTTTCTATATTCCTGTGACTAAGATGGCGATCCTGTTGATGGATACTGGGTCAACGATCCATCGAGCGAAAAAGGACGTGTTGTCTGTATTTCTAAGAAAAATAATTCGTTTTTGGAAAAGGTGCAAAATTGTCGACTAAAAAAGAAAAAGGTTTATTATCGAGCGAAGAGTATTCGTTGATTTTGGTCGTTTCGCGAGTATCGATAACGCGTTTCCAGATTCATTCCGATCGTCGGTAACTTTCCTCGTGACCCGTTAAACGTCGTGTGAAGTCGTTTCAAAATTCGTACGTCGTGATTTTGCGTAACGTAGAAACGTGTCGAGTGGTTTGTACTTTCTAAAATGTCATCGTCCGCGAGTGATTTCACTCGCTTGCATCTCTAATTAAGCGTACGGACGTTCGCGCTTATCTTCAAATTCTTCCGATCGGTTCCGTCATTTTATCGTTACCACGGATCACGTCGAAAGTCATTCGTCATTCGAGAAACACGCGATCGTATCTAGCGATATCTCTTAATTGTTCGAAGGTATCGTCCATAAATTTACACTCTTTCATGACGTAACGCGGCGCGTGTTTCGGTGCCGACCAGGATTCGGCCGTGAAACGATCGATCAATGCGAAAGCCGTTACGCTAATCCAATAACCAAGTAAGACGAGTTAACTCGCTCCGAATGCACCTGGGACTGTTTTTAAATGATAGACGCAAACTCCGTGCGAAGGTCGTAAAACGAAGAATCTGAAGAAAAAGTGCAAGTCTTTTGTCAAATCGAAGCGGACGACGGAGGAAGCAACTTGAAACATAGAATTGCAGTTGATGATCGCATCTGACTCAACAGAGGTGCGAAAAAAATGCAATACGCTTTTAATAAGCGATGTCAGAGATTAAATGTTTGAATAGCCAGAAGCTTCCAAAGTGCGAAGTTAAGTGCGATATTTTCTCTGCGACTGTTAAACTCCCAGGATAAACGCGTATCACAACGCTGATGAAGATACGTTAATTCTGAGTCAACCGTAAGTCATATCGAGAAACCATCGATAATTCGTTGCGGTGTTAAAGTCTGATGCAAAATTAGAGCTCAATTCAATCGAAATTAACGCCGATAGCGTTGCAAAGGAAAGGGGAACGAAGAAGCCAGCAGAGAAGGAAGCTGTTCCACCTAGTCGTTGCTACAGAACGATCACTCGCTCACCTTCGATCGAATTCATCAGTTACGGAGGATCCGCCAGTCCGACATAATAATTCTCTCTATAACACAAACATATATATATAAATATATCTCGAAATACACTCGCGTCCTTGCGAAGAAGTGCGTGGCTCGTTATGTATTATTGATGAACTATTAACGGTAGAGACTTTTTATCGCGATGGCATGCGCGAACGACAGACGTTTTTTCTTAAATCAAGTTTCTTTAGCCAAGATAAAACTGTCGAGATCTTTCGTCGAATTTCAACTTTCGCGGAAGCCTGACGATCGTGGGACGACGCCGTCGTCTTCCTTCTTGTCTGGCGAGGAGAAAAACCGCGGCGGACACCGGTGTCCGCCGTCGCGATTTTTTTTCCCCCTCGCACGCCCAACGTCGATCAAGGATCTGTACGTATCGCTATGTTTCGCGAGTGTATCGCAACAATTAACGCGCCTTGACGTGGCGCTAAACTTCGTCCAACAAGACGACAATGATCGTCGTCGTCGTCGTTACATTGAAAAGGATTCTTCGAATCCGAACTATGTAATCGTCGTGGAATTCGCACAATTGTCGCGACTGCAATCAATTAGCCGTGCGTCGATAGGTGCGAGGAGAATCGTCAACGATCGACGCTCGTGCGCGCTCACCTGCGCCGATCGACCTCGACATTGACGCACTCGGCCTTCGAAGGCGCGACAATGGTGGAATTTCTCGTCGATGGAGTCCGGTCCTCGTCGGTTTTCCCGCCCTTCCTCCCTTTTGTACGGAACCAATGAAGCAAATTCGATGCCAGACTTATTTTTCGTTGGAATCCTGTCGAATATTTTTGGCTAACGCTGGATCCACACAGTGAATCGAGACATCGGTGTTCGACCCGTTAACGACATGGTTAACCCAAGGAACCGTTAACGAAACTACGAAAGAACTTGAACAACACGGATTTTCCTTCTTTGAATGAAGGAAAACGAGGCGTGGGTTGCACGGGAAAATCGTAGAGATCGGAATGGAAATTGGCAGCGACTCCTACTTGTTCAGGTGACGGAACAAGCTGCAACAGTTATCCAGTCGAAGTTGGACGTGTCGAGTGGACTGATAAACGGTTGATAAGAAGTTGGAAGAAAATGGAACTTCCTCGAGTGCCTTGTCGCTTCCAAAAGCGCACGAGTAACTTCGCAATCTAACGCAGTGCGGTGTACCAACTCGTCTCTAAGCAAAAGGAAACTTGCTTCGCACTCGAATGTCTTTTGGATTTTCCTTCTCTCGAATCAGGCAAAACGATCACGTACCACGTGGAAAAATCAGCAAAGTCGAAATAAAACTCGACGGCGGCTCGTGCTTGTTCAGGTGACGGAACGAGAAACAATTGCTCAACAATTGGATTTACGTGTTCGTCGTCGATCATTCGACGACGAAAGATAAAACATCGACGTGAAGAAAGACACGAACGCCTTCTATAATATGTCTTATCAGCACGTATTCAATATTATATATTAACAACTATCAAAGTATTTCCTCGATAAGGTGTTACAAGAAGTCCGAACTCGAACGTGCGATCTCCCATCAAAGCGTAAGTGTCCTCGCACTTCTGTATCTAGGTTCGTCCAATCGTAAAAGTGCAATTATACAAATACATTCGCACGCGTATGAAGACGCCCTACGAATCCATCGTGCCTCGAAAAAGCGTCTGGGCTTGGTCTGGAGTCGATGGCCGAACGACCAAAGACGGAATTTTGATAGATGCCAAATGCAATCGCAGAGAAACGATCGACATCGTCGTGAACCACGAAGACAATATCGCGATTCGATAAGCCCTCGCGTCCAATCAAGAAAAGTCGGATTCCAGGTATCTTATCGCTCACCTCGCTCCACGAGGCGCACCTTCGTTCAGTATGTCAAGCTCTTTCTTCGCGACCTTGAAGGCAAACGGCCGACCTACTGGCTGCGACAACATCGCCGCGAGTTTAGACGCCGGAGGCCAGCAGCCTCAAGGCGGAGGAACGCACTCTTGCACCTGACGACCAAGATTCGCATCCGAAGGAACCTTCTCTTCCTGATCTCGAAGGCCTCTTGGAATCCTTTTCCACTCGACATTGCGAGTAACAGTGGCAACGAAGCGAACCTCGTAAAAATGGAATACAAATCCCACTTGCGTTCGGTAAACGCGCGACCTTGACACGCCACCATACGTCATACCTAGCGTATCCGATACCGACGATCCTCGATCGGAAAGACTTCCCTTTCTCAGAGAACACTCAACTGATAATTCCTCCCGAGTGCCCGCACAAATTCCCACTTGTTTCTCCATCTTGCCGATCGTCCAATAAAATCGCACGGAATTACCGAGAGTTGGCTATCTTTGCGCCTGAAGAACTCGAAGTCCTCCTCGTCGGGAGAGCCTTCCGCGCTGCTGGAAGGGAAGACGATCCTGTCCGGGTCGCCCTGTTTCTTCCTTGCGCCGTCCTGCTGGCCCATCACCAGGCCGCACGTTATCCCCAGGACTAGGAGCTTCATCCCGAAACCCAGCAGACTCCTCGGGTCCAACGGCGAGGCGGGGTCCTCCCGACGCTGCTTCATCGAACGTCTCGATCAAAATGCAAACGAGAGAAAGGAATGAACTCGCGCGCGATTCGACTCGACTAAACGTTCGTCCAGGTGTCGACGGTACCACCGGTAACACCGAAAACACGGCAACCGATCGGTGCAACCGAGGAAACACGTGTTCGAGAGGCGCAACCGGATCTAAATCTTTATCGACGCTCACCTGGACGATCCGCGTTCGACTGCCTAAGCGGATAGGAGAACGCGCGTATTTCTACTCCGCCCCTCGCGCCGCGCTCGGTCATTACGCGCGCGCGCAAGCCTGTTTCTCTTGGCGCACGGCAAGAATCGCAATCGCGCGATAAGGCGATACGGATATTGGGTTTTTTCGTCCGTCTCTTTCCTTCCCTTTCCCTTTAATCTCCTTCCTTCGGTTTTCCGAACGTCATTTGCTCTTCGATAAGCTACTTGTTCTCCGAACACGAATTCCATACCGAATTCGTCCACTTTCAACAACGACGATGAACTGCGAAAGTCATCGAGACCTTTTTGCGACGAGATTGATGCGATGCTTTAGATGCTAACGATTGACATCATTTGCATCGGGTGGCAATGATTCGACTGGGTGACACCGATAGTGCCTAACTTCTTTTTGCTTTCAATCTCTTTCCTCCCGATTTTTGCTCTTTAATAAGCTCCCGTTCTCTCAACACGAGTTCCCCGTGATCAGTCGCACTTTCGATCACGACGTTGAACTCTGAAAGTCGATCGATGCGATGCTTTAGATGCTAACGATTAACATTGGTGACACCAATAGTGCTTGTTTCTAACTTCTTTTAGTTTTCAATCTCTTTCCTTCCGATTTTTAGAGCTTTTTTGCTCTTCGATAAGCGCGTGTCTTTCAGATAAGAACTCCCAACAATTCAACGCCCATCATTCGTCTCAGACGCGACGTTACGAAGACGGAAAGGAATTGAAATGGTCGATCTTGTTTTGGGTCTAACACGGCGGATATTAAGTTGGACTCTCTTTGATATTGGTAATTTGGTCGATCGAATTCTGTTTGATAACATCATCGATAGACGTCTTCGACTTACCATTTTTTGGAAGTGTCGCGATACTAAGAATTCTTATCCATCGTGCAAGACTCATCCTTGATCGTGATCGACGCAATACGATAAACGATGCAAAACCTGGTAATACGTGGAAAACGGGAAGTTTGGAAATATCACGCAGAGCTAAAAAATCGTCCGTTAAGGTTACGTGATTCGCGGTATGTTGTTCTTTCGAATGACAAGAACTCGAGAAAAGTAAAGCACCGGGAGCAATTACGACGGTGACTGCGTGGGTGTTCAAATACGCATGGAAAATTAACGCGATGCGAAATTGCTCTTTGCGACAGCCTCGAGGCAATTATTTTTGACAGGCAAAGTCATTCAAGTGCACAGCGCGTCTTTAGACTTACGTAGCTTCGACAGGCGCGCTAAAACGATCTGTTGGATCGCGATACTCCGCTGCGATTCGTAATAATTAACGTATATAAGACCGATAAGATCGTGTTAATACAATATTATGACGTCGTGGAAGATCGAAAACGTACATTTGTGCGATTCGTTTTGCGATAGCATCGGGACGATTTAAAGTCGCTTCAAAGGACACGAAAATTCGTTCGATTTATTGAAAACGACCGATATAAAAGACCAAGAATAGATATTTTATCCGCGCTAACTTCCTGGTCGATCTCCTTCATAATTTATCGCGCAGTTATGCATCCATGAATAATTCAATCGATATCGTTACTAATTCTTACGTATCTTCCAACGCTTTTAACGAGTATCTTCAAAGAAACACGCACAGGATCACAGATGTCAAGACGGACAGAATCTGAAACAGAGCTGTATCGAGTAAACGTTCCGAAAGAATTGCAATCTCTGTGTTTCCAAGGGATAGATTTACCAGTACGATAACGGTTCCGATGTTGATGATCCTGTACACTTTTCCCAGATAGCGAATCTCCAATTTTATCGGTGTTAAGCAACCGGAAGGATACGTATTCCATGGCATGGCCATCGACGTGCACGGAACGTGACTAACGCTTGTTGCAAATATCCTTTATTTAATCGAGGCGTTACCGCTGCTATTATTTCCTTAGGCTCTTGAAAAAACTTACTTCGATTTCTTTAAAATCCTCGCTGCGACGTTCCTATCTTTCGGACTTATACAGCAAGAATCTGGAGGCCGGCAGATGTAGAAGCCCAAAAAATCGTCGGCACTCTCTCCTTGCTCCATGGAACTGATTCTTTCTTCTTTGCACCAATCGAAGTACCCCTTTACGCCGCAGCACTTAAACTTTACGATCGTCGGGATCAATGATAATTTTAGAGCTATCTTTTCCTTCTTTCTTTTCCTTAACACGTTCGCGACGGGGCCTACAAATTCTTCGTAAAGACAAACGTATTTTTGCGATACAGAAAAATCGACAATATTTGACAGTAGAGGCAAACGTGAATGTACCACCGGTGGTACAGCCCGTAGCGAACGTGCCAAGAAGGGTTTCGTTCGTGTACCGTCGGTTTGTAACGTATTAAACAGTATCGCGCAGTACCGACGTCTGAAAATTGTCCCAAATCATCGAAAAAGGATTGTCCCCCTCAAGGCGGATGGTGGAGAGCACGCGCGTTTCAATGTCCTTCGAGATGGCAGTCTCGGCTATGCTTTGCAGAGACGCGAGCAGTAGCATGACCACCGTCATCATCGTGGAACATGCCGTGTGCTTTAAAAAAAAAATAATTCACGGTTATTCCTTGAAATAAGGATTCCAGCACCGCGTCCTTTACCGACCGTCGCGGTCCTTCGCCTTCTATCGCGAACGAAGCAAAGTCCAGTCGTGGAAAGTAGCAACAGGAGGAAAGAGACGACTACGAAGGACGCTTGGATCAGGATACGCGTTTCCGGCTTTATCATCATCGATACGAGATCCTCGTGAACGGACAGGGCTACTGCTGCGCCCAAATGTATCAATCCTTCGACCTTGAACGATTAATTTCGAGTCATCGTAAAATGGCGTCGTTTTGCCTTATAAAATGGCGTCGTTTTATCTTCGAAAATAACGTCAGCATTACCAGAATAATGCAGTTGAGTACGACATTGGTAAAACGGATGTTATAATAGGTGGAGCTTCGCTCGAAATCGATTCTTCGCGTAGGCTGCCTCGTGTTATTCGGTATCAGGGACACTTTCGATATTCTGTTAGGATTTATCGTGAAATCTGGAGCAGATACAGTCTCGCCTCTCGACCTAATTGCGCCCACTGCGATCGAAATTGCGTAAGAGACGCGTTACATGATCGTCGACCATTAGAATAAACAATTCGTATTTTCCGTCGATAATAAGAAACTTCCTACGTGCTGGCAGTGCCGTGGATCTCGTCTTTTTCACGACGTTCGTAATGTTCGTATTGAGGATCCTTGGTCTCGTAAGATGAGGATGGGGAGAAACGTGGCGGGATTTGCGTCGAGATTTCGGGCTGCCTTGCTCCGGTGAACGTTGAATCGCCGTGGATCTCTGCTTTAAATAATTAATACGATTCAAGCAACGCGATCGCCGATGATATTGCCTTATCTCTTCGAATTAAAAAAAATCTTGAAGATCGTCGAAAGTGACCAAAAACAACGAATTTGAAAGTTAAGTTTCTTGAGAACTCTCGAGAGCTCGAAATATTTCTAAAAATAAATAATTAATCGGCGACGTCCTTTCACCTGTAGGACTGCCATTTTTGGCAGCCCTTCGATCAGAATCTTCGGACGACGCTCGTTGTCCGCGTAGTCCACGCCATCGTTGACGAGCCTGCGAAAGAAAATAACGTTGGACGAAACAAGACTTAGCAAAAGGCGCGAACGATGATCTCACGTTTGTCTCTGTTGCGTGTAACAATAATGCGTGTATCTCGACGACGGAGAATCGTGCGTTTCATCGAAGATCCTAAAATTAAATCGGAAAGATTTTATCGCCTTTTGTACTCGATCGGCAATCGTTCGATCTTTAAAAATATCGTAACTGTACGGAATACCTCGACAGAACGCCGCAGGCTATGTCTTCGGCCGAGAGAATTTTATTCTGCCGTTCGAGCGACGAATCGTTCATGATCAACGCGTCTGTGTACGCCACGTCATTGCACCCCTCGTTTCTCATATTTTGTTTTATTTCTAATTTAAAATGGCAGCTGAACATACCGATTCTATAATTTATTAAGTTTGCTTTTTATTCTTCTTCTAATGGTTTCTCGGTGATCTGAAGCGAGCGTCGATTAAGAATTCGAGATATCGAAAAATATCGAAAATCGATATATCGATAGTGCGAATCGATTCCCAGATCAACGTTATCGAAATTGGAGATTAAATCTTACTAATATAAACTAATGAAAAATTCTCTTGAATTTTTAATAAATAATCGTTTTACGTCAATTCGCTAATTCGATTTGAAACTGATATTTTTAGGTTATCGCATCGAATTACCACCAAGCCTTGCTTTATTATCAGACTTTTTTTTAACACTCCCAAAATGATGATCCACTCGGGCTCCTTCGATACGCCTTTCATCGTTTTACGAAGAATTTCTCTTCCTTATCTATCTTTTACTCGAGGAAAATAAAATATTAAGACGCGATCTTTAAATTCGTATATATTAATATTATTGCTTCTGATACAACTATATCGTAGAGTACATAAGACTGATATAAAAATCCGCTTTTCGAAGAAAATTTAAATACATTGTAACTTCAATTCCAAACTGTACGTTCCTTAATCTAAACGTCGCGCTAAAATAGGCACAGATTGCTTCCTAAAAAAAGCACGGATACTTCTTCGCTTTAGCAAAAGTCGACGCGTTAGGCGGCAGTATAAACGCAAACTTTAAAATATGTTAACTCGTCTAGTAATGTTATTGACTTGTTCGGAAAGTATCCGTCAAATAAAAAATTATAAGTGGAAAACATGCGAAGATTTCCCGAACAAGCCAATACAAAGCGATCCGATTTTAATTTAAACCGTTGAACGCAATTATTAATATCGTTACAGAGGTAGTTATTTTGGAATGTAGAACGCCTCCTTGTTTCTATGATATAAAAATTAATACTTCGCTGTGCTCTCTTACAAAATTAATTTATATCGACAATGTTATATATAAGTAAGTAACTGCATGTTGTTGCGTTATTCATATAAATAGATTTGTTACTGTTTGTGAACTGTTAATTTACGACTATGTTTGTATGTGCATATATACCTATTTATTTAAATTCATTTAAAAATCCATGTAAATGAATTTAAATAAATAGATATATATACACATACAAACATAATCGTAAATACTGTTACAAATACTGTAATTTTCCTTTCATATTCATTTATGTCCACAATGCCGTAGGCATTATTCCTTCGACTGTGCCAGCTGCCGGTTTCAAATCTTCGTTGCATAAAAACTTCAATGGTAAATCCACTAAATGACCCTAAAGATAAATTAATCGATTTACACGGATATAAAAAATGCAGTAAACCTGCGGTTAAAAATGCAAATTCAAAAAATACGCATTATCGTGTACTTTGTACCACAACATTGAACAAAGATATGTCAATTAAGTATACCTTGATGTTTGCAATCATTTCTTGAGCTAGGATAGGATCGGACGTGCTAAGAGGAGTTTCGTCTTGATATTGCCTTAACATGGAGAAATTAACGATTCTATCGGTCGGAATGCAATGGAACACTTCCTCGTAAATCTCAGTGTTTTGTTTGCTCCTAGCACTCCATATATCTTTGTAGAAAGATCCTTTAACAATGTCGGTTAAATCTATATCTTCGTTCGTTTTTAATATGCCTAAGTGTTCGGAGAAAAGCTGTTTCCTCAAAGATCCGGCAAATTTCCCACAGGGGAAAGAAATGTCGTTCATTCTTCCCTCGTCGAAGTCCTGATCCTGCGTAATCAACGTCATCGTTAATATCGATAAAAATAATTTCGTGAACCGACAGATTCAACTTTTTGCGGCCACCCTTACGTGAATTATCACAGCAATTTCGCTGTCTCTCGTTGCTATCATGCTTCTATCGTTGATATTTGCCGATCCGCAAATTACAGTACTATCATCTACGATCATTAGTTTGCTGTGGACGTATATAAGTTCGGTCACCATGGTTCCATTTAACATCGCATGAGTTCGCAAGCCGTGAAACGTAATGTATTCGCTTGGATCTTCTATGCCTTCCTCGCGTAACTGATTTAAAATCGCATCTCTACCCCTGTTGAAAAATAATAAAATAAACGATTAATATTACACTTTTACGCATGATCGTGAAGAATTCCCTCGCTCAACTCCTATGCCATTTTCCATCCGATTCCGTTGAAATAATAATGATAAAATTAAAAGACCCGACATCGACGAAGTTCCTTCGTTTTACAAGGCGAAAGTGAAGACTTACCTCGATATAGAAGCGTAATTCCAATGCGTTATGGCGTGAAGAGCTGTTCCACTAGGACCACCGACTTCCCCTTCGAATCCCGGTAACAAAGGCATCATAACGAAAACTCTGAAGACTGCGCCTTCTCTGTGCGCTCTTAAGATCCGTTTAAGTAAAGTCTCGCCAATACGATTTTTTACGTAACTTTGTTCCATAGTCGCAAGAGTTATGAAAAATTGATTCTCTATGTATATGTACCTGCGTTTCAATATTGTGACATTACTATCGATATTCGAAAAGAACGATAACGTTTAACACGTTTACGACGGGACCCTAAATCGCCGTGCGTTTCTCCATTGTGTGTCTATTCCTAGAATAATCGTAATTACTTCGTCGAGTTCCTCAAAATCGATCGTTTAACCGGATATTTACGGTATCTCGCGATTGTCCAATTGATTATATTTTTTTCTCTAATTTTATCAACAAAAAAGAAGCTGCGATTAGATCCGTTTGTACCACCAGTGGCGCACGTCGCCTGACGGGACAATCGATAATGTACCACCGGTGGTACATGCCGTCGTAAACGTGTCAAAGTACAGATCGGACCTTTCGGCTTTGCTTATGGCTTGAATATAAGCTTCCTGTATACTCTGTTCGAGTATCTCCGGATCGAGGAAGCCTGCGGACCAAGAACTGACGGAGCGTAATACTTGGCACTTAACATTGTGCGCAGCGTTACGAGGAATAAACGGAGCAGATGTTCTGCAGTCTTTGTAGGATTTTGGTAACAGAAATGGATAGGCTGAATTTAACTTCGCCTTTTCTATCTGCAACAGAAACGTTCACGAACGTTCTTCCATCTTCGTGTCTTGTCTTAACGTTAACGCGGAAAGGACTTCTACCTTGATAGCGTTCCAACGTTGAATAAAATGCCTAGCGACGTCTCTAGCGCTCGCGCCCTGAACCAAAACGCCGATATCGTGCCACGGCATCCTAGGTGTAGTACTTCTATCGACCAAGTCCTGATACGGCTTTTCTAAGTCGTCGAAGTCCTTTACAATAATATTAGTATAATCTTTCCCGAGCCAAAGTTTCGTCACTCCCGACAAATCGCAAGCAGCGCCTGAATTTACGCACGTGTCTGTTCCACCTTGAAGTTGTGTTTGGATTAATACACTGTATTTGAAAGAAACGATATGAATGTAAAGATGCAGTTGCAACGATATCAGATCTAAAAAAAAA
>JAITYT010000759.1:1793053-1808763 GCA_025433975.1 Liostenogaster flavolineata
AGTATAAAGTTACAACGTCTATTGCAAAAATAAAAAATACAAACTATTGCCTTTTCAACTACCTGTCTCAAAAAATTCCCCTCTGCGATTCTACGTTCATAAAGTTTTCTCAAAAAAATAGGTTTTACTCGACAATTTCTTTATATTTCATACATTTTGTTCTAAGTTGGCACGAGGGACGTTACTTTAAGACAAGTAGAAAAGAACACTTGCAACGAGGAGGACAAGTGTACGATAAAATTATCACACATTTAAAAAAAAGAGGAGTGCTACACACATTAAAATTATTAGAAGTTACAATATTAAATTAAGATTGTTTAGATGCAAGCAGACTAGTCAAAGACGATATTAATATTTCGGCGAATACATTATTGTTATATCTTATTGTACTTCATTGGTCCAGTTGTGTTTTTTAAAATGTGGAGCGCAACAAATTTGATGAAACAATACTATGGATTCGCACAAACGCGGATGATAATTGATGGACTTACGTTTAACAACCTAACTTAAAAGTTTCTTTCCATATTGTTAAGGCTCATGCTTATTTTTTCTTGTTCTTGTTAGCCTGATTTTTGAACTTGGCTGCGGTTGTTAATTTGGCGTTCTTCTTCTTGGGTTCTTCCTCCTCATCGTCTTCGTCTTCGGGATCCTGCATCGCAAACAAAATAATATAGCGAATCTCCGAATTAAAAATAATAGCGAATTTCGTATCGCGAACATATGCGTTTAAGTGTCCTTTCGCTTTGTTTCGCTCATTATGGAAAGAGAGAGAAATATCTTCCCTCGGGACATTTGATCTTAATTACAGATATGAAACGAAAACAGCGCTTCAACACAAAACATACTTTTACGTAATATATATATTCGCTAATGCATACCGCATCGAATTACCATACCATAACCTTATAAATTCGATTACAACGAAATCTTATTAGAGCATGAAACGATCGTCTACACTGACATTCCAGTTACATCCTTCGTCTTACGAACTATAAGTATAATTGGTAAAATCGAAGAAAAAGAAAACTAATTAACCTTAAATAAATCTGCAACTTATTATCGTTAGCATGGAAAATGAGGAAACGTGAAGAGTGAATAATTGAAGCATTGTTTCAAAATAGGATGATTTATTACACAAAAAATAAAATAACAGGTTGAAAAACCGAAAAACACAAAAAGTACATTCGCTAGTTTTATATCATACGGATGATTCCTTTAAACCCCCTACCCATGACCACGGATATCGTTTTTAAAAGAAGTTTTTTATATGCCGATGTAATATACTTTTAAAATATGCTTAAATGAACTTATAGATTATAAGTGAAGTGACTAAATATTTCAGCCTTTTATGTTTTCTACTTGTCTACTGCTTCGTCCATCTTGGCACGTTTGGTGCCATTTTTTTTACCTTCTGCAGAATGCTTTCGTTTCTTTTGTGGCGCCTGAAACTATATTCCTAATATACATATACAATACAGAATACTCGTAAACTACTTTCAATAATATATACTATAGACAAGATTCTATCTATATAGGAGGTGCTAGTGCAAAGCTGCAGGCTCTGTACGGTAATCACTACAAATCCGAAAATATTCTGCAGCATTATACATATACACTTTTCTTTCCTTAATGTTTCTCCGATATTGTCAAAACTTTACATTCGTTAGAACGATTTAACATAACGTAATTGTCAGAATGTCAGTAATAAAAACAATCTCTTTCATGTATCTCCTATGTCGGATAAAGAATAAAAAAAAAGGAAACTTCCCTAACAAATATTCATGGAATAGTAAATACTTCATACCTTTTCATCGTCTTCATCATCGATATTTTCTTCTTCCATTTCATCATCTACATCATCGAAATCTTCCATATGCGTACCTAAAAATGTAATATTTATTTTACGACCAAACCACGCGTAAATATTTAAACTTACAGATGAAAACGATAGAGATATTTTCATTCGTTAAGATGCCAAAAATTCACCGATCGATCAATAGCTTCAAACTTTTATCTCAATAATAAAATACAAAAGATCGTCTTCGAATACTTCTCGAATATCGCGTGTACTTGAGAAACCGTAAGACACACGATAATTCTATATATAATTGTAATTTCTTACCAAGAAGATTATGCCCTACTATATGAACAGGTCCACTGCCCTTAATTAAGGTAAATGTAACTGGCGGGTCAGGAAAACTAAGATCAAGAATAATTTGCGCAGTCTTTCCAATTTCTAAAAGAGCAATTGGTGTTTTTATTGGACCTTTCAGCCCCATGGCTTCCACCTGTAGAACGTTGAGCTCGTTAGGTTTGGCTTCTGGGCCTAGAAGTGCCTGTAAAAGACAAACAATTCGGGTGAGAACCTCTTCCAAAGGGTAATCGTACCAAAAGCAATATAGAGGGAAATCGACGCTTTCGTTCAGCACACCAAACAATTGTCCAAGAACATTTACAATATTTTCTCGAGAAATATCGTCGTTTACTTAAATCCCATAACGTCTAACAATGCACGCTCAAGAATGAATCACCTTGAATCATTTTCAAAGAGCAATTTAAGATAAAAGCCGGTAGTTCGGGGTGATGAACAGACAAGGGACCAAGTTCGACCCTCGCCGTTCATACCTGGGCCATGAGATTTCCGTTATAATCCTCCTTTTTGGCACAATAGAATCTAGCCAAGTGGTGGGGGATGGCAGGACGAAGCCATTGTAAGAATGCAATAGCGTAAAGTATCAAACGTTTATGACTTTTAGCCGTCGACCTTTTTAAACTTTCTTTCCGTTCGTTTTCTCGATACGGCTTGCGCGATTTGCAGCAAACGTCCTTCGAACTATGTTAAATATCATGGACTCGAAACGAGGGTTCGCTTTTACGACCATCAAGAATCCTTTCTAGTTGAGCCATTTACCCCAAGCCAATGTGCACCCGCCGCCTACCGATTGAAAGTTCGCGCGCAAACATCGTCGAGGTCGAAGGGCTTCGAAAAATGGGGATTGTTTCTAAAATGCCGAAGAACAAAAAGAAACGAATATAACGGGCGTCGAATTTCAATTCGGAGGCTTTGTACCGTAGGAATAATCGGACGGAAAAATCTCGAAATATAAAGGCGGACACACAGGCACGAAAAAATAAAAGCAAGAAAAATTAACGCGTTCTCTGGCTACAAAGAGGTCCGCGCGCCACGATCACGAATCCCTTCTAACTGAACTATTTAATTCAAGTCGATGCACTGCCCCTACCGATTGAAAATTCGCGCGCGAACGTCGACGAAATCTACGCAGGCGCTTCGAAAAACGAAGAAGGTGGCGAGCGACGCCAAAAACGTAATAACGACGTACGGTATCTAGCTGAACGGAAATACGAGCTTTTAAATCGCTAAGCAAGAAGAAACGAACACGATAAGCGTGGAGATTCAATTCGAAGCATCCTGGGCATAGGAATAATCGGAGGGAAAAATCTCGAAATATAAGGACGAGCACGCAAGTACAAAAAGACGAGCAAAAAGAAGAAATAAAACTTCTTCGGCTTCGAGGCAAACGCCACGATCACGACGATCCCTTCTAGGTTCAATGTTCACTCGAAGCCGGTGGACCGGCTTGCCAACGCAAGCCGGCCGCCGATTGAAGGTTCGCGCGCGAACATCCGAGAGGTCGACGGAAGCGCTTCGGAAAAATGAGAAGCGTGGCGAGTGACGCCAAATAACGGGCGAGCGACACTCGGCGCCAGCCGCGCAAAAATGTAACGACGTGAGAGATCTACTCGAACCGAGAGTCGATGCTCTTAAGACACCGCTGAAGAAGAGATGAAGAAGAAACGAATTTAATGGCGCGTGGAAATCGTGAAATTCCACGTACACTGAGAAACAAAATATCAAAATCTCGAAATATAAAAGCGAGTACACAGGCATAAAGACGCATTTATAGACCGAAAAAATAAAAGGCTACGTTCGATCAAAGAAAAGAATTTATCTCTCTCTCGCTCTCTCTCATTCTTTCTTTCTTTCTTTTATTCTCTATCTCCGTCTCTCTCATTCTGGCTCCCTACTCTCCTCTTTGTCACTCTCGCACGCATTCGATATCCTCTCTTTCTCTCTCACTCACTCTTGATCTCCATCTCTCTCCACCACACAGACGACGTTGCCGCCCTTGTCTAATCGCCTCGCACTTACCATCTTTATGATGAGCTTCTGATCGGCACCAAAATGCTGATTCGTGCCGTCGGCTTCGTCGTTCTTGTGCTCCGGGTCCCATACCTCGCTCGAGTTAGCTCCATTGAGGGTGATGCCTGGGCACAAAAATCACGTCTAATGCGATTATCCGAACACGTCGTTCGTACGTCCTTAAAAATTGGTAGATTCGGACGGTACAACGATGACGATAACGACGGGAAGGACAACAACGATAACGCGACGTAACTCATCCTCGCGAGGTCGAATCTCACCGAGGAACGTTCTAGCACCCTGGGCCACTAGCTTCTGTCAGGATCGCGAAGGAAGGCGCGTCGAGTCGAGGAGGAACGATGCCGTGAGGAGTAGCATTCCTCGCAATGGCCGAAAGGCCAACCGGCGCCTCGCTCCTCGCTCGATGTCGCCTTCGAACGGGCACGGAGCCGTAAGTAATCACGTGAACGAGGAAATAACCGGACCGAAATAATCCTTGGGTATCGAGCTTTCATAATTACCATAAAGATACTCCTCCGCCATGACGATCGTTGGGATGTTAACGGATTCGTCGTCGTCGTGTAGTCGTCGCCGTATCAAGACGTGTTAGGACCGCGTCGATGGACGGTGTTGTGTGTTTTGTGCGTGCGTATCTAGCGCTGATGAACGACGATGCTGCCTAGCGATGGTGGTGGTAGTGGCGGCGGTGGTGGTGGTGACGGTGGTGTGGTGGTGGTGACGACGCTGCTGCTGCTGCTGGTGCTGCTGCTACAACCGGTGGTGATTGTAGTTGTACCGCTGAGGATGTGGCGGCGGTGGTGGTGGTGGTGGTGGTGGTGGTTCTTCGGCCAGCAAAGAGACGCCGAGACGCGGGTAAACGAGCTACTGTGCCGAAGGAACGACGGTGGTCGCACGTGTCCGTGTTGAAGAACGCGTAGCAAATGACTTTCGCGTAGTCGACCTTGCGCGCTCAGAATACGTTCTCGTCTCCGATTGGCCGAGCGGCAGCCGCGTCGACCGCGCGACGTTGCCGCGCTTCCGCTTTCTCTTGAATGGCGGCGCGCGCGCTAACCTCCATGGAAGACGTTTCCTTTTTTAGGATGGATTTTCTTTTCTTTATGCTTTCCCTTTATCCTTTTTCTCGATTATTTCACTTTATTTTTTTTATTCGATTCTTTTCTTCATTTTTGTCGCCGTTCTTTTATCCTCCTTTTCTTTCCTCGATCGTCATTGGGGAAACGTGATCGGCAGGATGCTAAGGGATAGGGTAGGTATGAAAAGAAAATTGTTCGACAGGATGGGAATAAAGGGAGAGAAACTAACGGTCGATTCGGTCGAGTAATTTCGTTCCGAGTGCGAACAGACGCTTTTCTCGATTTTCAATTCTTTTTTCAGTTAATAGAACGCTAGGATCTCATGGAATTTTCTTATTTGTGTGCGGTCCTTGATTTACGTGGTAGACACCAATTTACGTGTTGCTTTTGAAAATATTCGAAAATACTTGCTCAAATGATATAAATTAAAGCAATGCGTAAAAATACGTTTTTAAGATTGCAAACTGATCGAGATTTAACAACTACTTGTATTATAAACGCGAGAATTCAATGAGATTTTTCGTTTCGTGTGCAGTCCTTGATTTACGTGGTGGACACCGTTCACGACGTCTTATTTTTCAAAATATTCGATGACGCCTCTTCGAATGACGCATAATAAATTATATTAATACGTAAAAGTTTTTAAGATCGAAGACTGATCGACATTTATCAACAATTTGTATCATATACAACGTACATATTGTATGAACAAACGTTAGATCTTCCGATTAAAAGCTTTCAAAAACCTAACCTTCATTTCCGCATTGCGTATTAAAAAAAACCCAGTATATTTTATATCAAGAAAGGTTAGATCCTGTAATTAAAATCTTTCGCAAACCTAACCTTCGTATCCGCATATTATTAAAAAACGAGAATGGAAAATTTCTAACGACTCACGAGTGAAAAATAAAGATCCATAAAATATTTTAACGCGTGGAATATTTCATTAAATCATGCCTAACAACAGGAAACACCTCCGCTGCAGCGAGAACGCAAACGGAAGAAAGGAAATGTGCAAATACTTCCGAGGTGCGTCGATCGACTGGAAAAATGGGAAAAAATTAAAAGATCATTTGTTTCGATTCGTTCGACACGTATTTACACGTGAACTCGTACGTTTTATCGAACGGTCGAGATTTACGTGTCGTTTTGGAAATATTCGAAGATGTTTCTTCGAGTGACGTGCGATAAGTTGTATCAATACGTAAAAGTACGTTTTTAAGATCGCAAACGGATCGAGATTAACCAACAATTCGCATTACGTACAATGTATATTGCACATCGATGTACGATTAAAATTTTTCAGAAACCTAACCTTCATTTCCGCGTTGCGTATCATCAAAAAACTTCCGAGTAGAAAATAAAGATGGGAAATAAAGATCCAAAAATCGTTCGAACGCGCCCAACGTTTTATTAAATGACGCGTGACAACGGAAAACGTCACCATTGCCACGAGGATGCAAACGAAAAAAGGAAAAATATGCGAATACTTCCGAATCGCGTCGATCGACTCGAAAAATCGAAGGAGATCGAAAAAGCGTTACTTCCGATTCGTTAGACGCGCTTTCACGCACCATTGATACATTGTATCCAACGGCCTAGACGTAATTCATCGCAAATACGTTGTCGTAGAAATTTCTTAATTTACTATGTATCACATTGTTTCGTTAAGTACGATTTGAAAATGAGAATCGACAACGTCGCGCCGTCACGCGATTGGTCGACGCGGTCGCTCTGGCGGCGGCGCTGCCAACTACTCGGACAGATTCGTCGTATAAATACGGCATGCGATTAAATAAAGGAAAATAAAATCGCCCAAAGGAGCGTACGATATTAATTCGATAATTGCAACGAAGAGACAATAAAGTTTGCGCGTGTATTTCCTTCCTTCGTTTCGCATCTTATTTTTATCGAACGATCGAAAGTGCCCTCGTGCGGAGTCTCGATCGGCCTGGACGAAGGTTGAATTTCGTCGAACGCACGCAACACGAGGAACTACGAAGGAAAATGCGTTTCGATCTCTGTTTCACCCTGTTTTACGTATATATTTTTGCGACAGCGAAAGCCGAACAAAATAACAGCGCTTTCGTGCCGACGCGCGAATGGCAGACCATAAAAAGGGGTAAGTTTCGACGTAGGAGCACGAAGTAGTCCCGAGGGACTACTTCTTTGCACTCTGCTGACTTGCATGCTGCTGCTACGGTCGCGAGACCACGTCAATCAAATTTATCGTCACGCGTTTTTGCGCGAGGCGACACGACGTCGAATTTTGGGCGATCGAAATTTCGTTCGATCGCGTGGCTCGTGTCGATTTTTAACGCAGATTTGCGATCGATACCTCGTGATCGGAGTCGTCGACGATAATTAAACGAAAATTGACGTCCATGAATTTTTTATGGAACGTTCGAGTATCGTCGTCCTCCTCGTTGGCGGCGTTTCGTTTCTCTCGTCTGTGTGGGTGCACGCTTGCGTTGGTGTGCGTGCGTGCATGCCCTGTAAGAAACGAACGCGATATTACGCGAATACAAATTGCAAAGTCTTGGATTCTCTTCTTCCTTTTATTAATGCGATCGATAATGGCTCGAGACTTTTGATATTTCGAACGTCTCCTTTTTACGATTTCATTGGTAAAAGCAACATGTTCGTTTACGCTTTCTTCTTCTTTCCGAGATGCTTTGGAAAAATTACGATTTTAATTCACTTCGTAGAACCTTTCGACGAAATCACTGTTTGAGAGATTAAATTTGATATTTTGGAAACGTTGGAGATGTTTTTTTCTATGATTTAATCGCAAGAGCAAAATCTTCGTTTGATTTTGAAAATGAAAAATTCATTTACATTTAACTTCTTATCCTGTCAGGTACTCCGATTCCTGGAGGTCTTCATATAAGGCACAATTTACAAACCGGAGTAACGGAAGTTAAATTGATGGACAACGATGAGACAGGGAAGGACGACTTCAACGTAACCACGAATAATTCTCAGTCGAAATCACTGTCGCTGCATCCGGATAATAAATTACCCGAGGATAAATCTGTTAATTCTGAGAAAGAACACGTACAATTAAAATTTTCACCTACGGAGCTAAAGGCTAAATTGAAGAAGCTCAAAGCAGAGAAGGCTGAATTATCGTCGGAAGTAAGCGCAACGATATTTAATACACTAATGTTAATCCTCCGATTGTTTCGTCGTTCGATCGGCAAACGTTGACAAAATGTCTAGTGCTACATTTTAATTTATCGAAATCTGCACTCGGAGGATTAAAAACAAAATTACAAGAAAATATGACTAAAATTAAATATATATATATACACATACATATATATATATATTTAAATTAACGTTACCTAATAATTTATAGGATAAAAGTTCAGAAGTAAAAGTTAAGAAAAAGTTCAGGGATTATGAAACCTTAAAGAATGAACTTAAAAATGTCAACATCAATGTTACCACTGATGCAGAATTATTGAACGCTTTTTTCAAGAAATTTCAGATGTATAAAAATTCACTTGTTGTAGGAATACTGACAATTCAAGAAAAGGAAAATGTTTTAGATATACTCAATAACTTGGAGTATTTGATTCATCAAATTGACAATGCTCAATTATTCGCCGATATGGAAGGGTATGGATGTTAATCGTGCTAAACTAATCTTCCTGATTTAACTCGATAAAATCGCGATCCAATTATAATTCGTGTCTTTTGCAGGATGACCAAAATTATATCGCCGTGTCTCAACGGTACTTACAACGATGTGAAAGTGGAAGCTTTGCGACTTTTAGGCGCGGCGGTCCAATCCAATCCAAAAGTTCAAAAGAAGGCGCTGCAAAGCGACATGATCGAAAAACTATTGTACATGTTATCGTCGAATGCCAAGCTACAAGTAAAGTCAAGATGTCTCTTTGCTCTGAGCGCTTTGATACGCCAATATCCTGCGGCTCAAAAAACTTTCATCGATCACGGTGGATTGGAGATATTTGGCTCAATATTGCTAGACGGTCAAATGCAGACGCAAGTGAAAGTTATGAGGCTGATCAATGACTTGGTCGTGGAGAGGCAAGATCTGAAAAAGATATACGATTCCGACCAACACCAGCGAAACGCAAGGGAATACGCAACAACGGATTTTGAGCAAAAATTGTTCGAACACAGATACTGCGAACATTTGAGAAATCTAATGATCACGAGCTTTGATAATAAATCGTTTTATCGTTACGACGGCCAGAATTCCGAGCTGATCGAGGTGATATGCGAAAGTATGATTACTATCGCGCCTATTTGTAAAAACGAATTCAGAGAAAAGAAAGAAGTCATTATTCCGGTCATAAATAACATGATACGTATTTACGAGGATTTAAATAAAGACGATTTAACGATAAGCGATCATATGATCAACGATCTAGTACAATTATTTAAAGAACTGAAAACGGTGATCGTTGAAACCGGGTACGACGAATTGTGAATAGTCCGCTGGTACTAAGATAGAAACGGGCGTAAAAAAGAGGGAGAGAGATCGTCATAAGTCGTTAATAAATAATAAATTAAAAATACTTTGGGAGAGTTCGTTATTTTAATTTTCGATACTGTAAGACTGCAATTGCGTAAGACAAGAATTAAACGAAACATGTTAGAGTCTATAGAATGTACACATGCAACAAATGATTATATTTATAACGGATATTACGTCGTGTAGAGCGAAGATATATTTTGCACTTGTATAAATAGTTATTTTTTGGAGATTTAAAATCTGTATTCGAAGGATATCCTAAGAACGATAGTTTCGTATTGACGAATTTTCGAAGGGATAGCCGTTTTTGTTAATATTTTTTTTTGAGCGTGTACATATGGCGTGCCTGGATGATGCGTGAACGATTATTTCGGTTATGTACCTGTATATACATTGTATTATAAAATTATTAATTGCCGAAAGAATGATTTTAACGACGGAAGATTATTATCGTGGGTGCATTTAACTATGCGTCGATTATTATTGTACAAATGGCATTACATTTTCGCTATTAAAAAATAATTATTTATTGAATTACTTTACATTGCTTATTTATTTGTACTAATTTATCTCGATCGATGGCCGTGTATTCCAAGAATTTCACGTGTTTTTGTGGATGTAATAATACACTTTATTTACAAATTATTAATAATTACATACGAATAGCTTCCTGTTGATCGTAATACATAATAAGGAACTCCCTGCAGTCGTGCCTAAAAATATACTTGAAATGCTACCACCTGCTCCATGATCAGTCCTTTTCAAGAAAAGTTATTATGTACAGATGCAAAGCTCCCTGCTTGTCCATTTGAGAAAAATTCTGCAAACGGGAGTAATAGAAAATAGCTATTTCTTCCGAAAAGCGGTATACGTTCGTATTTGGAAGAATTTTTCTTAAACGAATAGAGCCCCCGAGGAGCCACTTTCTTGCCATATTACTTTTCAAAAATTCAGTATCTTAATTCATTGAAAGTATCAAACCAACAACACAACGTTCGTGTAACACTTCGCATTGTTACGCCGATGCTAACGTCAAATTTATTTACTGAAAAGATTATTCGTATTTACATTTAAACTTTACAATTTTATACAAAATTTCTGCGTTTTCTTTTTCCTCTTTATCACTTTTTTACATCGGTATACAATTCAAAATTTAGAATTATTACATACACAGGACGAAAGTTCATTTCTTTCATTGTAAGAACGTTGAATCAAAAGGGAACAAAAACATCTTCATACTAGCTTTAGGAACTCAATTATATTGTTTCAGACACTTCAAATATATTCAAAGTATGTATTTGCATCTAAAGCAAACAGATATCGTAGATTTGATATCGTTTACAAGGTTCGAGAATGTTACTCTGCATTATGAAATGGGCCGTATAAGTTATTTACATATTTTCTCATTCTTTATCATAATATGAATATCATTTGTCAATATTAATTTCGCAAATATCATCGTTAATGTTCTTACGAGACTGTAACATTTATTTATGAAGAAACAAACGTGTACGTAATTATTTTCGGCTGAGAAAAGTTCGTGGCAAAATAATCGTTTTTACATCTTTTAAAAAGATAATAGTAATAAAGGGATCGTATACATTTTTTTAACGGAACGTTAATTGTTGAAATATTAATTAACAAAAAATATTCGGTTAAATACGATTTAAACCGAATGCGATTAATGGCAAATGCGTTTAATAAATTCGAATTATTTGAATAAAAAACGATAAATTACAAAGGTAATACTACTTTTAAAAATGATCGAAGCAAAGAATCTTCTAGCAGTCGCATATTTCCAACAGAAATAATAAAAATGTCTGCCCGTCGACACCTCTACGATGACGAGTATCGCACACACGTGTATTTTGGCGTTGGTATAATTAACGAGCATTCGAAACTCCGCTTTCGCATTTTACACATCTTCTTAAAGAGGTTGTCGGCTTCAATGCGATAACAAAAATGTTACATTACTTTAGAAGAAATTGGAATTACTGCCCTGATATGCATCGATATATATATATCGTTCTTATTAAATCCATCTAACGACAGTATTATCAAAAGCTATACTCGCTGTATTTCAATATAATATCGTTAATTATCCAAAGAAATCGTCTTTCGTGAAATGTAACTGCCTCTCAATCACAAAGAAGAGTTAAACATGCCATTAATACAATTCCAAATAACAAAGCACCGAGTTGCTTCAAAGATTCTTTCGGACTAGATTCCTTAAGCAGTTCTGGCAATATGGTCACCAAGCCAATATGTAAGAATCCTCCCGCGGTGAATGGTAAGATCCAACTCGTCTTCGCTTCTGAAAAATGAGAAGGTATAGTTTAAAGATTTAGTCGCTGTACTCGTCCTACGTTCTGATGTATCTTTCGAATATCGATAGTCACCACGTTTCACGAGAAAGAAGCAAAAAAACTTGTCCGTCACGTTGACCGCCGCGTGTTTGATCAAATTCACATGTTTTACTCCGGGTATCACGGAAATATTTTCCACGTTTCTAAGCGGATAACGATAAAATAATAATCAACATGGTTGTATAAGATCGCACGCTTATCGGGCTGGTTGCCATTCTCTAATAGTAGCTACGATATTCAAAATTCGTTGGCTGACGACGTTTGTTGAATTTTTATGAATTGTAAACGTTCGAGGCACATTCTGGTCATCGATGGCCATCGTCGTAGGCAAAACAATCCGCGATCGACCGAACTGGCGGGTGACAACAGCGTTAAACAGGAAACAGATTGGCAAACTTACCAACACCACCGCCAGAAAAGAGGATAGCGGCTGAAGCACCAAAGATACCACCACTGGCAGTCAGAAGTTGCGCGCGTGCAGCGTCCCATCTGCTAAATCCGCTACGTAACAAAATGGCGAAGTCACCGACCTCGTGAGGAATCTCGTGGACCAAAATCGCGAACGTTGTCAGCGCACCTAGTCGAAAGGACATCAGGAACGAGCCGCCAACCGCTAGCCCGTGCGTGAAATTATCGATGGAGTTGGCCATCAGGTTGAGGTACCCGGTGATGTGTTTGGGTTTGTCTCCCGTGGTCACATTCGACTTCTTAGAATCGACCACAGAGCTGCTGTTCGCCCTTTGGCTTCCGAGGAGACGTTTCTTCAACGACGAGTCGCTGGTGAAGCCGTTTGTTTTTGCGAATCTTCGCAAGCACTCTTCGGTCTCGTGAATCGGTAAACCGTTTGGTTGCTTGTTACCAACCAACGCAATGGGCGTGCGTTTGTAGCCATTCTTGAGCGGTTGACCAATTCCATTCACTTGTACGTACCCGTTCGTCGCATTGCCTTCGAAGAATGTCTGCACCTGTTCCAGGACACGCGTTCTCGTGTTAAAAGGGTGAGCAATATTGATGATGATGCGTTGGGTCGGCCAACAAATAATTTCGACTTTACCATCTTTTGCCATCTTTCAACCAATTTCACGATTCATAATCAAAGTACCAACAGGAGTCATTAAAAAAAAAAAGAAAGAACAATAGCGTCCTTTTGCGAAGGCCAAGATTACTTTCTTGCCAACCTACCAACAGACAGACACGTACAAGAATACGTCGATTAAAATTGATCAACATCGGTAGACCCCTGGTAGCAAGAAATGTCGAGTACTATTCGTTTAGGATCGAAGTCTCTCCGATACTCGACGAATACGATACGATACTTTGCATCGTTAGGCAACGATAGAAGGGAAAGATCGACGAAAAACGTGAGAACGTCTTGAATGACGACGACGATGTGAAATTTTCAGTTTATACCTCAGCCATCTCTTCCAATTGCTCCTTCTTCGCTACGCAGTGCTTCGTAAATCCGTTGATATTCTCCCCGATGATCGTGATGGTATTGTTGTTCTCCATTTCTCTCTCGGCGCTGAACTCTTCGGACACCGTGGAATCGTTCTTTCTTTCAGGCTCGTTCTCGAAGGCGAACATTTTCTCAACGATAACGAAGACCAAGAAACCGCTCAATACCCATAGGCCGCAGGGCATTATCGAGTCAGCTGCATCTTCGACTGAAAGACAAAGACATCGAGTAAGTTGACGAGTAATTATGAATAATTAAAAGGGCATGGATAAAACCGTGAATCGAATCGATCGAAGGAAGTCGAGATATTTATGGAGGAACGGAAACGCGAAATCTCTAGAAGGAAGATATCGATCACCGATGGCCCATGACGATCGTGTATTATTCACCCAACGGAATAGTCAACACGGAAGTCCATTGTTCTAATGTTCACTGCTTCGAACAATAACTATTCATGCAATCGACTCTGTCGAAGGTAAAAGCGTTTAGACTCCCCTATTCCCCTACGCGATGCCGATGCTCCTACAAAAATGGCATCGCGCTGATAAAGAGGCGTCGGAAATGCAAACTCGTATTTCTACGTTCATCGGATCCGATTTGACACTAATCGAATTGACCGATCGAATGGCTGTTCTGTTTTCTTTTTCAATGTAAATAAAAGAGAAACAAAAAGGAAAATAAATTCGCGTTGTCGATTATCTGGCATCGAATTAACCCATTTCACTCCAAGGTTCCCACTTGGGACATTGCACTTTTCCTCGAATAAACGACAAATTTTGTAGAGTAATAAAATCCTAGCAATATTATTGTCGCATCGCTTATAATTCCTATAATAATATAATTAACATATTACGTATTACGTACAAACATTGATAAAAAAATGTGGTACTTAATGGTCGAGTTCAATGGAAAGAATAAATTTGGCGAATAAATAAAATCGATGGTGTCTCGAACGACGAAAGAAATTGCATCGCGTCGACGATCGGATTATCATGAATTATTCGCGCGTACATTTTTCACGCGAACACCATTCGGTTCGTAAACAACACCATAAATTACGAACGAAAAATATCGAAGAAGGCTGGTCGAACACCAACGCGACTTTGATAAACTAATCGTGACTACGACTAGATATTGACTCGACGGTATTTCGTGGAGTCGTGAGGTCAACGGTGACAATTTTAACGCGAACGATTAACGATAATCGATCCCCGATAAATCCCAGAATTCTCGACATCGCCGACGAAGCCGAAAATCCATCGGGAGGTGGGAGACGTTTCCTCTCGTTCCTCCGGATCTGGTCGTTTTGACGACGCGGATTTCCGTCCTTCCTCCGCTCGGAGCTTCGCTGTTCCGCGTCGACGTGAAAATAGCTCGAGTTAAGGGAGTCGCATCTGGCGATTTAAATCCACGAGTGACGCGCGACGGAGTTCGAAAGTACCGTTGAAATCCGAAGTTCTCCAGGAAAAACTTGGGAAGGCTAGAGCCGAACAATTCTCGCGATACGATTCTCCCTTTAAATTGGAAATGGCGGATGAACGGCGGATAAGCGAAAATCGCAGCTGCGCTGGTCTCGTCTTTGTTCGAGAATCGCCGATGAGATAAGCGTTCGAGCAACGTTCCTTCGATTACCGTCGAAAGCGGATTATCGAAGTGCAGGACGACATCGAATTCTTCCTTCGATCGCGAGGGACGAGAGAAGGTCGGTGGTTCGCCGCGCGCAACCCCTATAACTGATGGATAAGTTGTTAAGGTCGCAAGATAACTTTTCCCGAGTACCTTTCCTCAGATGATCGTTTTCCCACGCTTCGGGTAGAAGATGCAGGAAAACGTCCCCCAGGAGTCCGCCCACTGCGAAGCTCAGAAGAATCTTCAACGTGCCAGCGCTGGCTGCAACAAAAATGGCGTCGGTTATGCGAGAACGATCGTTTTTCTGTGAAAGCGAGAGCAAAAACAAAAAAAAAAGAGAAAAAAGAAGAAAGAAACCGCGAGATAAAAGTCTTCGATCTTAACGGAAGTTTTGTTTACGCAAATATCTGAATTTATTTCGCATTTCCTTTGATACGATAACGCGAGGATTTCGATATCGTTACCAACGAGTTCTGGTGAAACGCATTTTTTTTTT
>JAITYT010000759.1:1808858-1820680 GCA_025433975.1 Liostenogaster flavolineata
TATCTTTTATTTTATAATATCTTGTTATAATATATATAATACCTTATTTTTACAGATATTTCGTCCTCTCTGACTTTTCTGTTAATATTATTTGCATTGTTTGATCTTATAGCTACTCAAGACCGAAGGAAAAATGTCGTAGAATAATATGACATTTTTTGAAATCTATTTTTCAGGAAAATTCCGTCAGGGAAGAGGAGTCCAAGCGTCAAGGCGCGCCTACGGAAATTTCGAGAAATCTTCGAACGTCCATCTTCGGACGCGTATCGGCAATATAGCGAGTGACTCGAGTAGAAAATCAGTTTCTGTGTATTTATAGAGCGACGAGGATAATTTTCTAATATCGCGACACTCGAGGTGGAATCGCTCCTACGTTCGATCGGTTTCTTGCCGCGTCTGGCACGCAGCGATAAGTCGAAAGTTAACTCATCCGTAACTTATCGCGAGTCGTGCTTGTCAATACGCGGTTCATCAAGTCGCGGTTATTACATTCGATATCAATAGAAGAAATTTACGGATACGTGATATTCTATCGATTGGTCTGCGGAATGGAGGAAGCGTTGGACCGCGAAATACTCCAAGAAACCTTTAAAATTGTGTACGCTTCGATGCTTTTCAATAGCATCGAATAAAATAGAAAAGTCCACGGAGAAACGAGTGTTTAAACTTGATGCCCAAAGAATTTGTCGTCCATCGAGGATCTCCTTTTAGGAAAACAAAAGAAAAGAAAAGAGAAATTTTCGAACCTCCGACTTTCGTTTCGAGAAGATCCGTCGTACCGAAGGATTTTGCTATTCTTTGTCGAATTTCTCTTTCGAGAGCACCGACAAGATTTTTGACACTGAGATCTTCTATCGGCATCGTAAAATCATCCAACAGTCTCTGAAATCTAAAAATGAATATTAACCTGCTAATTGCTCATATCGCGTATGCGTCCATTTTAAAAGTTCATTTTTTCCGTGTCACGCATATGTGTCACGCTGAAAAGAGTTTAAAAATAATTATATCAAAAAAAAAGAAAATAATAAATTACAAATGTATTTTATTTTAATTAAACGTAGAGCGACCAGCTGTCGAAATTTTCAGCGAACAACTCGATAAAGTCGATTTTGGACGCGAGATGACTCGTCGTTGCCATTTAAAAGTTTAACAATAAAAAGAGCGGCTCTTCGCACGCTCCGAGCACCCGAGTGCGTACTCGACGTATCTTCGTCTTCTCCATGGCAAGGTTATCGAGAGGATCGTTAATTACGATTACTTATCTCGCCATTTCTTTCATCGAGCTGCAAACTAGCTTCGCTTTTATTATAAATAGATAAAGGCTTCGAGTGACCGTTGAAGTTACATTTTCATCGATATTACGCGCGGTGATTTCCCGGAGCTTTTAAAAAAAAGAAAAAGAAAATCTTTACGAACTTTCCCGTCGATGAAAAGAAGCTTCGATCATTTATTCGGTTTACGTCGAAGACATCAAAGAGAACTGCCGCGAAAGGAACGACGACCTAGGGTAAATCCAAACGGAAGCACTTTGATCGTTATTTACCAGGGAAACAAAAGCGCGTCGATTGGATTCAATTCAAGTACCACGAGTAAGGATTCCATTCGTAACGAAACCTGTCCTAATCCGTGGAAACGAACAACCGCTTTCATCTGTATGCATTTATGCGCGTTGCGAGTATCGCGAGGATACTCCTTGGCATCGTGGCGAAGCAAAAGCTGTACGGTGCGATTATGGAAGGTTATTTGCAAAAGTTTCATCGCGGAAACAGCTCGGACCACCTAAAAACCGCCTTAACGCGACTGAGAAATCTAAAGAATGCGAGCATAAGTCCGCTATTGAATTAAATTGATTCGTGGAATTTGGTTACATCAGGGCGATGATAAAAGAATCGGTGAAATTGGCAAAGCCTTCCGATCACGAGTACAGGAGCGAATATCAATGGCGGAAAATCGTCCAATATCGCCAAGCATTCGAACGTTTTTATGGGAAACGTGACGATCAATCGCCAACGATTTTTTCGCGGGATAGAAATATGTTATTCGCGTATTTTGCGTATAATCCCTATTTTCGAACATCGAGCGATATCGTCCTGGAGAATAGTTTTTGTTCACGCAAACTCGACCATCGAGTTTTCATTGATTAACCCATTCATTAACTGTCAACTACGAGATATAACACATCGGCTGAAAAGTTTCCGGTCTGACAGACAGATGGCGCCACAAATACACAAAATTATTTTTTTAGAAAGTATTAACATTCAAAAGACAGGTGTACAAATTTCATGGTGATCTGACGTTTGGTTCAAAAGTTACAGTGGTAACAATGGAAAAAGATGAATTTCGTGTGTTGATAAAACATTGCTTTTTGAGAAAAAACACCGTCGAAACGAAAGCTTGGCTTGATAAATGTTATTAGGACTCTGCACTAGGAAAATCGAGTATTACTGACTGGTTTGTTGAATTTAAACATGGTCGTACAAACACCGATGATGCGGCACGCTCTGGCCGCCTACAAGGGGTGGTTACATCAGAAAACATCAAAAAAGTCCACAAAATTATTTTAACAAATCGTAAAGTGGAAATGTAAGAGATAGCTGACACTCTAAACATATCAAAGGAACGCATAGGCTCTATTTTGCATTATCGGGCATTATTTTTAGACCGGGAACTTATTAGCCGATGTGATATTGTAGTTACCTTCAGTATCAAAACTGCCAGCTACGAGATGCCTCGTAGCTGTGGGCACCAAGACCAATTGGAATCAATGTAAAGTTGTAGCGCCAACTACGAGATATCTCCTAATAAACGTCTGTACCAAAACTGCCAGCTACGAGATATCTAATTAACGCTACAAATTTACATCGATTCCAATTGGTCTTGGCGCCCACAGCAAGACGCTCTAAATTTCCCTGGCGAATGGGTGAATGGTGATGAACGGGTTGAAAGCGATCTCTTGTGCAACGATTCCTAGGGTATACATCACGATAACGTGCAAATGAGATAACGCTGGTCGTCCGTAATCGAAAATCGATACCGAGCGTTTTGATTTCCGAAGACAATCTTACAATAACGCCTAGGATTTTAATAGCGTTACCCTACGGTCTTCGGCGAGATGCATTTTTTCTTGGTTTTAATTCGAGTTTGAGTATGCGCGAATACGATTCTGAATTTTTCTCTACAATATCGCGGCATTGCGTTTGCGAATTACGGGCGTACATCCTCCCGTGAAGCAAGAAATCGTCTTATAAATCTTTCCCTTGCTCCTTCCTTCGGCAAACACAGCTACGCTGGTTCCTACAAATATTCACGTTTATCGCAATTTCCCTTTAAAATCATGACACGAGGATCTCGGTGCTATTTCCTACGAAATGAATTTTTGTCGATTCTAATTCGAATTTATGTAGGTCCGTACACGCGCGATCCCTCGGATTTTCCTGTGTGATATCGCGCCGCCACCACCGCCACCACCACCACCACCACCATCATTACCTTCGTGAATTACGCGCCTACATCCACCTGCGAAGCACGAAATCGTCTTATAAATCGTTTTCCACCAAAGAAGCTTTTTTACCACGTTATAACGCACGATTTTTTGCCCATTCCTTGGAATTTCCCGTAACGCGATGCGTAACAGAGGGAAGGATGATAAATACCCTAAAGTCCCGGGTAAACGAAACGTTTCGTTACGACGAAGCGCGGAGGATGCAGCGCCAAAAGCCAATTAACTATCGACAAACCGGGCAAACCGCAGCCACTGTAAAATCGAGTCCTTCGTCATATTATTAGCTCTAGCTCTTGAATTAGCTCTCGAACTAGTCGATAGATAGATAGATAGATAGATTTCGCAGAAGGGGCAAAATTGAACAAAGCATCGGCATAGCAGATAAAAAGTTAGCGCGAGCGGTGATACCGCGAACCTTTCGAATTATTCATAGGCTAACGATTTCCGGAGTCGGGGGATATGTACGCGTACGTTCAGATGGATATACCATCGTCATTCAATTTAGCGCTTAACGAGAACGATGAATCAGATGGGAGACGGTAGACCATTTGGAGAAGGCAGGGTAATACTTTTAAACGAGAAATCTCAGACAAAGAAAACCGATTTGGGGTCTTTCTTTTGGGTAACACCTCAAAAAGATTCCAAACAAAGACAGCTGATTCATGCTGAACAGCCCCAAACAACAACTTCGATAAAGCGATAAACAAGGAATTGACTTAGGAAGAAGAACAAATAATGTTGCAAGAATTGTATGTAATAACTAGAGACGCGATAGAGTATATCTAAAAAGAATAAAAATTAGTTTAACAAAATTCTCTTTCCAGGGTGACAGAGGCACTCGATAGCGACGAGGAAAAAGCTCGGATACGTCGTTCAAAAGGGTGAAATCCTTTTTATGAGTTTGCATATTTATAACTCGACAATGGAACCGCGCTTGCCATTCGACGAATTTATTATTTATCGATGCCAAAATCGATCGCTATCGGAATTGGAAATCCTAACCTACAAACGATCCATCGAAGCACGCACGGCTACTCGATTCGATCTTTCTCGCGTTAGCTCCCTTCTTTTCCGACGCGGACGAGATATCTCGTCCGTGCTAATCCGGGAAATTCTAACGCGGATGAGATCTCTCGTCGTTTTCTACGCCGTTTTTGTTCGATGGAGTAGCAAACGGTAACGAGCGTCTCTTTGACCATCGAGAAGTGTTCTATTAGGCCGTCAAGGATGAAATTTGTAATTAACAATAATCTTTCTACAAATTTTCTACAAATTTCATCCTCGACGACCCGATAAATAAATTCCAGTAACCATTTGCGAGCTGGAGTCGATACGATACAAAATGGCGCCTTTTAAACTCCTTTCCTTCATCGATCTTCGTTCGAGCGCTTCCATCTCGTTCGCGACTGCGCAACCAACTACATTTGGAATCGGTAATCATAGGAGAAGTGCAAACGACCGATGAGAACCTTTGCAGATAATTTAACGAGCAAAGTTCACGCTCGTTCGTACAAAAGATAAAATCTATTAATATCTTGTTTCACGGTAGATACATCGTAACGCAAAGGAGTAAATACGTTGCAAAATGTGCATCGATTATTATTTTGCAGTGGATGTAGCTAAATAATATTCGTGCCCGCGTTACTTATCGGCTTAAAGGTCGCTTGTTCTTCCTCGCTATTCCCCCGTTGGGCTCTCTTGCTATTCGCAATTGCGTTCTTGCTCAACCATCATCGAAGGTTAGGTCAAAATCGAGGTAATGGCGCGAAAGAACGATACGAAGAAACGATCCTTTCCCAAAGATATCCTCGTTAACGAGGAATCAACGGTTCTCAAAATCGACGATAGAATAGATTAAAAAGCCAAGTTCCATAAAATCGACATTTTCGAAGAAGTAAGAAAATTGAACGTTCGATCCCAAGTTAGAGGAAGTCCAAACGATTCCTCAAAAACAGGGAAGGTAGACTGTCCGTCTCTTGGACCGCTTTCATCCAACTTTTCGCGAAACGTAAAAATAATTTAACGTAAAATAATGAAATAGCCAGTCCGTTTCATCGAGAGAGCTGTCGGATAATTACGTAATAATAATGCACATAGAGATGCGCTCGCGAAAAATAGCGAATGGAATCTCGGATCCTCATCGCCTCAACCCTGCGCAGCTTTTTACGGGCTTATCGTCGCAATGAGAGCTGCCGGAGTTTTTATCGTTCCGGGAGATCATTGCGTTCGTATGCACGTGTGTTTGTGCGTTATCGGCTCGTCTCGTCTCGTTGCGACAAAGAGGCCTCGAGGGGATATCTTGGCGACGTCAAACGATTTCCTACGAAACGAAAGAGAATAAGAATTAAATTAAGAGGAGGAGCGAGCAAGCGAGCGATCGATGATGATGATGACAACACGACGACGACGCTACGCTTGATTATCGATTACGCTCGCGTAATTGGTCGGAGTGAACGAGATCGAACGAGAAACGGGCGGAATGAGCGCCCGTTCGATCGTAGACTCTGAATTTGTTAGGTTAATTTAACAAGATGGCGGACGTGCGCACGACGACCTATCCGCAAACGACGAGAATCGCGCTAGGCCATTACGACAGAAATTTAATTGTTTTCCCTCGAATAATTTTACATCATTTCGTCCGTGTCGATTCCAAAAGACACTTCGCAAATTGATAGGTGCTAAATTTAATTAAAATTTATTCGATGAATTTGACACGTTCGCCTGCGTTCGCGCGTATACGCAAACCTTACGCATGGCAAAACGATCGTATTTATCAAGGAAGATCGTCGTTAATTGCAATGAACTTTGATCGAACGAGGTGAAATGCGGAAGATCCAAGATAGACCGAAGATTATTCCCAGAATTCGTGGAAAAGTAGGGTGTCTCGAATGCCCGAGGGAACGCAAAGAGGAAAAGCAACGAGGAGGGTAAGAGGATAATAGGAATTAAGGAACTGTTGGACGCAGAAGAGACTGAAGGAGCTGCAAGATGCTCAAGGAAAAGGGAATAGATTAAGAGAAGCTGAGGAAACAAGGGAGCAGATGCGAAGAAAGGAATAAAAAATAATTCCTAGCCAAACGAGCTAAATGACAATGTTTGGAAAATGTCATGCTTCTCTGTAACGAGCGCTACTTATGAGTTATAATGAAATACAACAAATTTATTTGGGCATTCCAAATCATTGAGAATGAAACGATCCAATTAACGTGGTTGGCTCAAAGTTGCGCACAGCATGGTGATTAGGTTGGACGCGTTAAGACGAGGCTCACCACTGTACGTGACAACTTCATATCTCAAACTGCCATTCAACGATTATCACGTGTCCAATCTGTAGCCATTAGCCAAATGTCTAAAGGAATTCAGTAGAGCTAATTGAAGTTCGGTAAAGTTAATTTAATGAGCACCCGTAGTATAATTGGCAATTTCCAGAAGCAGCCTGGAAAGATCTCGTCATATTCGTAAGCTCGAAATGTCTCGCTGTCGGATATTATTCGAACTGTCGAACGATGGATTGGAAACGTCGCTGTTGAATAGTGTCATATAATCTCCCCGAAGATAGCGAAGAAAGGGCCGGCAAATAGCCGTTCTCGGTTTTGTTCGCGAATTTTACGTAATTACGGGAGAAAGTGTGTCGAATCGTTTCAATCGCTCGATCCCAATTTCATTTCGATAGCCGATAATTTAAACGAAATGATTGCGTTTAAACGTCATCGCGCGATGATGGATTATAGTCGCGATCCCCATGATAAATTGGAAAGTTACCGCATCGTTCGTCACCATCGATATCATCATTATTGGATCTTTCGACAAAATCACCGTACACGCATAACAATGAGAATGTAAAATCAATGTGGTTCCAGAGCTTGCCTCTGCATCGATGTTGCCGCCTTCCTTGATGGTTAAAGACACTTTCTCCAACGAGGAATAATTCCGAACCTATTCTAAAAATGCTGATAAAACATTTTGTGGATTTTTTACAAACAAAAAAAAAATATCAATGATATTAGAGATCGCAAAATGGTTTGCAAAACGCTCGATATGGTCGACTCGATAACGGCGGAGTGGCTGGTAACCAGAATCGGCTCCCAATTATAAATTGCGCGTTATTGTACGAAGGGAAAAGCGAAGAAAGAGTATTAATGGCGCTCACGGCTGAAGAATGCGTTATATGTGTCATTTGGTTTTTCCTACCAGCCGACGTATTGCATACGTGTTGCAATAACTGTTGATAAGAGAAGCAGTAACACGCGTGTTCAATCCCTATACATTTGCTGAATAATACGAGAGGCGTTTCGCACATGAGCAACGTCAATCTAGTTTTGTTATTTCCGTTGGTTGTCGTCGACTGCGGAGAGCGTGATGACTTCTATTATTTCACGGCGGTTTTCTTCTCCCATTGGCTCTCTGTCTACGTATTTCTATCGACAATATTTACCGGGGAATATCGACGTGCGCACTCACTCGAGTGCCTGGAGAAAAAAAGAAGACTGATTACAATTCGCGAGCGAAGAAAAACTAGAAAGACACTACTCGATTGTCCCTCTACTACGAATATCGCTGGAGTGTAGCGAAGATAGTTGGCGCCTCTTATCTTCTTCCAGATAGCTGTTTGCGCTTTCTGGCTTGTTACCGGGTCTTATCGCAACGAATCTCCAATCGGAACGGATGCCATTCGATTTTTCCGCGATGTCGAGCCTGTTGGTAACGATGAAACCAAATGGAATAACGAACGCATGGGTCAACGAAGATGGGGTCTTCTCGATCTTGGGCGAGAAGGGAAGAAGGTCTCAATCGAGTTACAGGCGACGGGCAACGCGTTGATTTCATTCCGATCGTAGGCGGAACGTGGGATATCAGAATTGCAAGAGGAGAATCATTGTATCGATCAAATTGAATCGCTGCGATAGCAGCGAATCGCGCAGCCAATCGAACGTCTCGGCGGAACGGACGGAGGCGAAAGTCAAACGAAGAGTCAACCGATGAAACTTCGTCGGCGGTGTACGTCGTCAGTTTCCACGACGAGATACAAGCAAAGGATGATCCGGGAGACGCTATCGTGTTCCTACTTTGATTTCGAGAGAATTCCCTTTCCCGAAAGATTCGTCCTCTAAAGTCAAAAGTTCCGTTGGAATAATCTAAAAAAGGGTCGAAATAATCCTAAGTCGAATTATTCGATAAACTGAATCTTGCCCGTGTACGATTTGGGCAAGCCTTCTTGAAATAGCCCTTGGGAACTTGATTTAAGAACACCAATTGCGTCGTATCCATTCGACGACCCTTTTGGGTCGAATATTGCGTGTTTCGAAGATCGATCTGGAAGAAGCGCTCATGCCAACGACTCCTCTTCAATTGAATTTCCAAAAGTCCTTCCGGATCTTCTTTAGCTCGACTCCAATTTCACGAACGCCTTGCAAGCCGAAGATCTTCATTTATTTCTAAACACGCTAGCAGCAATGAGTTCCTTGCGCTTTAGATAAACGAACGAACAAACGAACGAACGAACATCGTCCAAGCCAAAGAACTCTTGGATTCTCCCATCTTCTATCTTGCGATCTTGATAAAAATGTTTCGTGAAAGATCAAGTTCTAGCCAACAGGTCGACAGGCAGCCCATCTAAAGACGATGCAACTGTCTTCACCCGGTCACAATGAAAGTTCGATCCTATTCGATTTTAAAAGGGATGACGTAACACTCGAGAAGTATGTGCATACAACGAGGAGGTAAATGATCGCAAAAAGACTTGGACAAGGTTGCGTAAAGGATCGCGTTCAAGACGACAGCGAAGTCGTAATTGATCTTACGCGCCGGAGTAAACGTAAATCCTTCCCATACATCGATTCGTGCTGGTAGCAGGCCATTGCATAATCCTCCAATAGAGAATAACGACTATGAAAGAAAACAGGTCGTTATATCTAAGGAAGATAAAGTCGGATCATAGTCGGACGGATAGAATCGATCGTTTAAAATCGACGATAAAGCCAGCGCTACCGACCGATAAAAAATTAAACATCGATAAGAAAAACCCCATCGTTATATCTGTTTGCTTTTTGCATCCAAAATGGTGATTTGATCGTCTTTGGGATTTGCGATAGCGTTAAAAACTTTCCCCTCGATACGGGTACGAGTTCCAGGACTCGTTGGACGAGATAAGCGCCAACGATTGCGATCAGCAAATGTCCGAAGGAATAAAATTGTACCGATACATGCGCGCATTGAACATCGTTGGTCGGGGCAAAAGCAAAGTTTCCATGGGAAATAAAGAGTAACTAGCAAAGTAAACGTCATTAATGGCGATAAAACCAGGCGAAAAGGGCGAATTTCGTCGAGGCTTCGATCGACATCAGACACGCCAATGACTCGGCCAAATATTGGGATAGAACATTTGCTCGCGGTACGCGCAGCAAAAGAATTAAAAAGCGACCGTTTGATGAATCGACGGTCCCCGCGTCCAAACACATCGCGTTTATACGGGTTCGTACAAAAGGCAGGCAGAAGGCGATCGATTCGAAAGTGTAGAACGCGTGGGTTAAGGCGAGGGACGATCCAACAGGCAAATGTAGAGACTTGTTGAACCGATTGTTGATTCTGTCGAATTCTGTCGATCGCCTTTCGGTTTTTCGTTCTTCTTGGAACGTTTTTGTCTTCGTTTCCTTTGATGGGAACGAAACATAGTTCAAAAATGAGACGATAAAAGACAATAGAATTGTCTCCTTCTTTTAGATTTTCTACGAACGAGAAACGTTACATATTGCGAGAGCTAACGCTTTCCACCAGACTTCGCTCCGACAAGAAAGCGACCGAAGGTGCGAGAGAGAGAGACGCATGAATTAAGCGAGTGGAGATGCGAGTTTTCCCGCGTGTCTGAAAAGCGAGTGAATTCCTGCGAGTGAATTTGAGCAGTTTAATGTTAGAAAAAGCGGACAGCTTCCATTTTGTAATCCCCATGGGCATCGTGTTTTTGTGTATCTTAATTATTTTATATTCTTTATGGGAAATTTCTCGTTCGCCTTCGAACATTTTCCCTTGAGAAATCGTTGTCAAACAATTCGAACAAATTGTAAAAAGAAAACAAAAAAAACGCACGACAATAATATCGTAACTTCGTCTCAATAAAGAACATAATCGAAGTAGTCGTTACGTAATTCCTTATCTTCTTCGACGTTCTAATCATTGATCGACGTAGAATATCTTTCGATACTAAAACGAAGTCCAATAATTTGCGCGAAAGTTACAGACTTCTGTCGATCGAACTAGATCGGTATTTTTATTCGGATGCCTTTCGTCTTGCACCGAAAGAAAAAAATGAAGTATAAAACGCATTTATCGAGTGTTAATCATTCATAAGTAACCGCGAACTCGTGAATGGTTAATAAATCATATACGATAAGATAATGCCCCTAAACGGGGTCTTTCGTACACTTAGTTAAAATGGTCGCGCATTTAATTGTTTGATAACGACTTTAAGAAAGACGTTAAGGAAAAGTTCGAGGCATTACCGCGTGCATTCGTAATCGCTGGTGTTACAACGAACGTAATACACGCAATAACATTATATCTAACGAATTATTTTCCCGTATGACGAATCACGTCGTTCAGTTCTTAACCCTTTTAGTGCCAGACGCAAAACTATAGTCCTTATTCGAGATACAAGACGCATAGTGTGCCTAGATGCAGTGAAAACGAAATAAAAACATAGTTTCATATAAAAGTGGAGTTGAAACTTATCGACTGTTATTAAAAACTCGCGAGTAATGTATTCTATCGGGAAGTAATACGTAAAAATCGATTTCGTTGATTGAAAAGTGGTTATTTACAGGAACAAAACAAAGTATGCACTAGACGGGATATGGAGGTCGTTGTGTTTCGTGGCTGTTGTGATTTGGCTCTTTTTTACGCGGACTATTGTTTTGGAAATGACTCGGTTATTATTCCAAACAATTAAGGAAAATTGTAAACAACGGATCATTAATTTCTTCTTTATATTTATCGTCTCACGTAATGTCTACAATGTACTCGTATAAACATGTCAAGGGTGCTTGCGATCCTCAGGAAAGCAGTGATAATAAAAAAAATAACAACAAACGTAACGTTTATAACAATAATTCGAGCAACTTCTAAATCTCTTGAAAAGAAAAGTTCTGCATTTTCGATGTCGTAAGATTATTTGCAAACTGTGTCAGACAAAAAGAACTAGATTTTTAACAAAAGTTTCTTATTTCAATAAAGACTATCGTTTTGTAACAAATTCATTTATTATTTAAACGATTAAAAGAAAGTTATAATCGATAAATGAATGATTTCTTCTCTATATTTTGTTATA
>JAITYT010000759.1:1832511-1844189 GCA_025433975.1 Liostenogaster flavolineata
TCCACTTTTCGCCAGCGTAAAGGCAGTCGTTCGATTCCCTTTTTAAAAGAGTTCAACGATTTTTCATTTCGAAGAAATTTTGATCACTTTGCGATAGACCTAATATTTTAGCGCGTCGAATCCTCATATTTTTCTTTCCATCGAACGAAGAACGTAACGGAGGGATTTTAATTCGAATTTCAAGCAAGACCGGGCCAAAAACGCGTTCGGACGACCGTGGAATCCTGATAATACTTAACGATATGGTGGCCGGCTGGTGGGCGAGTCTCCCGCCCCCGAAACAACTCCAGCGTAGGTGTCTATTTTAAGGAGAAGCACGGAAACTTCGGATTATTTTAGTTACGTTTTTCTCTGGCATTCGGGGAACAGAAGGTGGCTCACGTACCGCCGAGGTTGCAAGGGGCTTCACGATGCCCGAGTAGCTCGACTTCCGTTCAGTATTCGGTATCGACGTTATTCAGTCGCGTTAGCTCGGAATCGGTCGAAGGAGAGCGCACAAAACGCTCCGTACGTTTTTCGATTTTTCTGCGACTCGTCGCCCTTATTCGTCGGTATCCCTTGAAAATGAATCATGGATCTTCACGAGACGCCATTTTGTAAGCCGCATTTCCGTACCGTTCGAACGTGATAGCCGATAGTTCGTAAAATTGGATAATTGAATATCGAAGTATCGAGATTAAAAATAATGGATCTACGAAGAATGTCCAATTGGAACGTCCTCAGCATGGAGGCCGCTCTGCAGCAGCTCAACAGCTACGAAGAGGGCAACGTTGAAAGGATTCTTAAACGTTCGAGCACCGTGAGTAGTTTACTAGGACCTACAGACCTTTCGTAGACGTTTAACGTGCTCGAATCGCTCGAAGACGCTCGATTTTGACGATTCTCCCGCTCGTAAAGAGGCTCTGTACTTTTGATGAGACTCTCGTCATTCGTCTCGCTCTGAATCGAAGCTGCAGCTGCGAGAGTAGTAAAACCTCCTTTGTACCACCAAATCGTTGAAACGCGTGTCGCGCATCCGTACGATCGATGGAAATGAATAATTTGTAAGTTAAAATTGATCAAGATGGAGGCGAAAATGCGCGTCTCGACGCGACGTCAGGTAGATTTTCTCGATTTTACAGAACTTCGCTGCTAGTAAAATAAAGCTGGCAGTTTTTAAGAATCTCGCGGTACGTTCCACTTTAAAATAGAAAAAAGAGCCAAGGTGGAAATAGCCGAGTGCCGCAGCTGCACGAGTATTAAAATCTCGGTGAACGTAAAAAGCGTAGAAACGATGCCGGTGATTGGATGAGAAAAAACGAAACGTTCGATCTCTTCGAAAACACCGGGCGTGGATCATCGAGTCTTAGAGTCGAGAACGCTTACGTTCTTCTTTTTTTTATCGATAAATAAGAAAAATCGAAAGTAACGCGAACGACGACGTTGTTTCACGGATCCTCAGCCATCTAAAAACGAATTGCGACTATGCGATACAAAATGGAATTCTAGCACGGATATAGACACGACCAATCGATAGTTTAATTTCGGCTGTCTGCGGCTACCCGGAGGCAGAAATACGGATGATCTTTCGTCTCGCGTATGCCTAATGCAACAACACTCGCGGAAAGCTTGCAGCACCTACGACAAAGAATGGAACTTTTAAAAAAACTGTTTGGATCGAACGACTTCAAGGACGCGTATAAGCGAAAATTTATGATTGCCGATTTAACTTTTCAAAGGAATTCCAACCAGAACTCCTGTCATTATTTTACTACGCGAAGAAGATGAAACGTATCTAAAAGGATGAAAGAGCAAAAAGATACTTTGATTCAGTCGTGCAACGCGACTTCGTTTATCTATCAATTTTTTCAAATCCTATCAGCTCCATTGACCGATCAACAAGCTTGAGTCTTCCATGGCCTAGAGGAGGCCACAGAATCAGGGAAATTCCCACGGATCGACGCGTTGCTCGGGAACTCGAGGATTCCTCCAAATGTTGCGCCTGTCTCCACGGATTCGCAGCCTTCTGGGATACGATCGAAGACGTACGAACATCGACGCGTCTAAGAACGTCAATACGAGTCATCTATTCTGGCTTGAAGCTTCCGTGCCTGTCCGCTTTACTTTATTTATAACCAATTAAAGTAGACACAATCAGTCGCAAGAGTTTCCTCCGTTAGTTCGGACGAGATTCAGTTCCGCACAGAATAGGATTAGAACGAATAGATCTCGTTCATTTCGGTTCTCCTTGGTTCGGTGCAATGTTTTAATCTCTTGATCGGATCGTCGTTGAAATTCGTTTGAGTGCCCGTGGATTTTCCCATGTTGACTCGCCATGAGTACTTGGACTCAGTTGAACGTAGAACACGCAACTAGTGCCATATCGAAGGACGATCTTAGGAGCATCCTTCGAAAAGTCGTGATATCGACGGTATTGCTCCTTATTTTTATGGAATATCTCAAGCGATCTTAAAAACGAGAGACCGATTGTCTCGTTCCACGCGTACCTTCTATCCTAGGCGAAGACATCGCCTTTTTCCTTATTTTTTAAAGTAACCAGGCGATGCAATTCCGCCGAATCGATGACAAAATCTAATCGACCCAACGACAACGAAATTCATCGGATAATTTTTAGAATCATGTACCCTTCTAGATTTCGGTAGCTCGACACTCCAAGAGGTCGGTGTTCATTTTTACAAGACCTACATCAGCAAGTAATGCTTGTGGTTTCAAGAAGTCGATGGCATTCTCTGGAAAAAAAGAACTGAAATTATTTGGTATTAAGAACAACTTCACCGAAACTTTTAAAGTCACTTGCTCGAAAGGCGAAAATTCTTGTTGATACGTCAACGTTTAAGAAGAACCTTCGCGGCATTATGGAATTTCTACTCTAAATTACAGTACACTTTACGTTGCGATTATACGTACGGGGTGCGCTTGATATATTTTCATATTTCATACTTTCAGAAATTACGAAGAAAAATTTTTAATAAATTGATAAGAGGCACGTAAAATCAGAGACAAAGTTATTGCCAATTAATCGCGCGCACCCTGTATATGTGAACTAATTCAGCGAATCCCATGAACGATTTTGGTGAGTAACTCGACTTATTTCCAATTTGCTAATCGAAAAATCGGTGGATAGTTGACTCGATTGGTCGATTAGATTAGTCAGCAGGGATCTCGCTTCTAAGGTCAATACCTCCGTAGTTTCGGAAAAAGGCCAAGATACCGACGTACATCGCGATCAAAAAGTAGCCGTTGCATCGTAAACTTGCCAATTATTTATTTCAGTATTGGCGTTATCGATAGCGCAAAGGCAAATCTTCCTGCGCTCGTTCAAGCGTCACGTTTTAGAATGACGAATTCACGCGTTGTCTTAACTTATCTTAATCCTTGCGATACCATTAATTGGTTAGACATTATCGATCCCGATTACGTTCGGTGTGCTCATTAGGTAGATACGCATCAACAATTTTTCCTAACTTCGAATCGTCTCGTAAGAAAAAACACGCTCCCAACAGAGCGAGGCTTCAAGTTCAAGGCGCCTAAAACGCTATGCAACAACTTTGCTTTGGAACAACAAACTCTAACCGACATATAGCAAATTGTCATAATTGGAGCCAAAAGGACGATCTTCTTAAAATCCTCACATTCGAGTCGTATCGATATTCCAACGAGAAGAAATCAAAAGTTGTCATTGTCGAAGAAGTTGCGAATTCATCGGCCATAGTAGAGATCCGTACGAAAGGGTGATATCGCGAGCTTAGCGCTAGTATCTCCGCGAGATATCCTCGGAATTAGGGAAATACGCTAGAGTTCCGCGAAAGGAAGGAAGAGGACAGCTCGAAAGAGTCGTGCACCTTGGCCGAAGGCATCAAGGTAGGTGATCCGCCTAAAATAAGGTAAGCGTCGGTCTCATCCAAGTCGTATATTTAGGCCAGCGCGCGTGCGCGTCGATCCGATTAAAGGGGTCCGCGAAGGCAGGCTTGTTTGTGGCTTCTGGTATCGCCTTCCGCCAGCGGAACTTTGCAGTAAATCAGTTTAGTAGATGTGAGGTGTGGGTCGTAGCTCGTTTACCGTTGTTCTGTCGTTCGGTGCGTGCGTGCGTTCCCCCTAGATTTTTTGGCTGGATCTAATTCGTCTCGAATTCTCATCATCAGTGGCATCTCGATAGCCTCGGGGGCTGGATCGCGAGAGTTGAAAAGAAGATTAGGTCCGAATAGGCTAAAGAAGACTCGGAAAGCATCGTCGAGCACTAGGCTCTGTTTTCATCCTCTCCCGTTGACTCTGTTAGCCTGGCGGTCGCCTTGGGTCGTTTTTCTCATCGAGGGAAGAGCCAATCGTCAAGATGGATCTCGGTGGCGTGGACGTCTGGGGTCAGATCGCCGTGGAAACGTCTCAGATGTTCGTTTCCGAGGGCGGCGTCATTAAGAGTCGTTTCGCGGGCACCGTAAGTCCTTCTCGCACGTTAAGCTCGGGCGGGAATGGTTCGGCTCGCTCCAAGTTCGACCTACGATGCAAAGATAACGAGTAGAGCTCTCGCAAACAGGCGTAGAGTAACTTGGTGCTTCCTTTAGCATTGGAAGGTCATTGGTCAGGATCAACCAACCGATACGTATGGGTACATTTTTGTAACACCTTGATTAGGAACAAGTTCTTATCCGATCTGTACGTAGCGGTGAACGCGACTGTTTATTTGTTTTTTTTCTCCCGATTCAGTGATCTCGAACGAGTTAAAAATGTCGTTGGCCTTGAACGGCCCCACGGATTGAAAATCAATCATTTCATTTTGGGTCAGCCATAAGTGCAGGTTACCGAATCGACTTTGCATCGTTCGCGTGAGCCATGATTTGCTTTCGTTTCCCCAGACGATAGAAAAGCTACCGGACAAGGTGATCCTGAACGTCTTCAGTTATCTCTCGCATCGTGAGATATGCAGAGTCGCACGGGTGTGCAAACGATGGAGGCAAATCGCTTACGACACGCGCCTGTGGAAACACGTCTCCCTCAGGCCCGAGATCAGCGGTCTTCACGTCGGTTCCCTGGAGAGTTTGCTGCAATTGATCAGGTTAACACCATGAGATAATAATGTAAATTTAATCCGGTGACGTTTCCACGGTCTTTAATCGCTCGCTTGTCTGGCTTTAAATAATCTTGGCAAGCGACGTCAAAGGCGACGGCGAAAAACGCGCCGTATTTATCGTCTCGTGCCAGAAACACGTGTTATATAGACTGGACGAAAAATTGCGAGATTTTCCCTCGATATTCGTTTTTACGGAAGCCTGACAGATGGCTTTGCTCGACCTTAGATCGCAGAACTTCCTGTACAATCGTTATTATTATTATTATTGGTTCTTTCAAAACGTTCCACGAAGCTGGTATGCGCTATCTTTCTTTAGATTCGCAATAATCTTACTTCCCAAACGATTGCACATATCGGTACTTGATAAAGGAATGATATTTTAGATGAGACAATGCGAAGAACGAGGGTCTTCTTCGATGCACTACGACAAAAAACCTCGATCGTATATCGAATTTATAAATTGACTTTCTATGAGAAAACAACACTAACAAGACTAAAACGTGGCAAGCGTGACGTTCAATTGGATATCGAGTAGGTGTAACTACTAACTTAGAAACTTTATGCTTAACTGCGCTTTTCAACGGAGTTAATCTCTCATTAGTCCCACCGTGACTTAAAATAAGTGTGATATTTAAAACACAAGAAGATGGAAAAGATAGATGTACATTCCTTAATAAGAGTTTTCCTTTACTTCTTTGTGCCTGGATAGTGCACGTTTTGGTCCATCACTGCGATACATCGAATTACCGATCGAACTGATCACTCACACGGTACTGCACGAATTGGCGAATAAATGTCCCAATCTGACTCACATGCTCCTCGACTTTTCAACAGCTATGCAGCTGCATGACTTCTCGGAAATGCAGGCCTTCCCAACGAAACTAAAATACATGTGCATTTGCCTGTCGGAGGTGATATTCATGGAAGGCTTCATGAGAAAGATTTACAATTTTATCAACGGCTTGGAGATACTCCATCTAATAGGTCAGAGAGTCGACGTTGCAGGAGCTGATATTGGAAATCCGTATTCGGTATCTAACGTCTCGTTTCCAACGAACAGGTACTTACGAGAAGGTGGAGGAAGAGGAGGAAGAGATCTACGAAGTTATAAACGTTCACAAGCTTAAATCGGCCACGCCTAACTTGAGAGTGATTAATCTTTACGGGATCAATTTCGTGGACGATTCGCATATCGACGCGTTTTCGTCCAATTGCATACAACTCGAGTGTCTGGCGGTGAATTTTTGCTCCAAAGTCACGGGCTCGACGATGAAGACACTTTTCCAAAGGAGCAGGAGACTGAAGTGCCTCCTTATGCAAGGGACCAGTAAGAACCAAACTCGTTATCGTATAGCGACAATATGAACTAACTGTCACGACATTGTAAATACGATATTTTTTTCTCCTTCCAGAGTTTATCTAGAATAAAAAAGAAAAAAAAGAACGTTGCATTAATGGAATCGTATCTTTTAGATCTTCAAAGCGATTTCGTGATGCAAGTAGAATGGGAAAAGTCGAGCGTTCAAGAATTGGACGTAACTGCCACCGATTTGTCTACCGAATGTCTGATCGATATGCTCGCCAGAATCCCAGGACTTCGATTTCTGAGCGCGGGACAGCTGAACGGCTTCAACGATAGCGTGTTGAAAGCTTGGACGGAATCCGGGAATCCCCGAAATTTGATAGCTTTGGATCTGGACAGTTCGGACAATTTAACCGACGATGCCTTGCACAAGTTCTTGTCGCGTCATGGACATCAACTTTGGGGTATTTCGCTGTCCGGGATGCCTCACATCACCGATCAGCTCTGGCAGAGCGTGTTGCCGATCCTCACCAATGCCAAGTGAGAATAATTCTGCTCGCTCGAATCGGCGTTACGTTAAGTTTCCTCTCGAAGAAAATTGTATTTCCTTTAATCGTTACTCGACTTGCTGCGTGTAAATGAAATATAGAAATTGTCATCTTTAGAATTCTGGTAATGGGAACTCAAGAAAGGCTTGGCGTGAATATTCACGTGGATCAACTGATGGACGGAATTGCAAACAATAGCCCAAACTTGGAACGCTTGGAACTACGATGGGATCCGGAGAATTTGAGATTTTCCGACAAGAGTCAGAAAGCCATAGATATCCTGCGTGTCAAATGCATAAAGCTACGATGTTTAGTTTTGAGGTAAGATTTAGTAGATATCGCCTTTAAATACGAGTTTAGATTGGAAGAAATTATCGACTAACGATTGATCTTATTTGTTTCAGCGACGGCAGGTATTACGAGGTTGTTAAAGCAAATTTCGAACGTGCCGACAGATTGACGGTAGTTCGAACGACCACTTGTTGCAGAGTGTCCAACTATTACCTGTTACAAAATTATAAAGATTTAATTTTTAATTAAAACGTTGTACTTTTAGGACTGATTCTGCGCATTCGTATAAATATACTCCTACTTATAAATTCATTATTTTTATAGTTCGGGGAAAATTATTCGACCGTAACTTTCTACTTACATACAAATCCAATAGCAATAGAAAGCGATAACATATCGGTGCTCTTAAAACTGTGAACTATCACGCGATAGATTGTTAACAAAATCGCACGATACGAGGTCGAAGTATACAAAACAATAGACTTGTATTATCTTAACAAGTCGTCTCATAAAGTAAAGACGAAAAATCAAATCGCTATTGTTTCCTTTCTGCAAACTGTGCGCTTATCGCAAAGTTTACACACCGATAAACGAGCCTGATGACTCCTGACAACATTTATATTAAATATAAAAAATGCGTTCGAAATCCTATAAATCCTAAAACTGAATCTGAAAATAATAGAAGAACTAAAACAAGTACATTGGAATATATAAAAAAGGGCGGAATAAACGGCATTCCCGAAGTTACACCTAATATAAATTAGGTGTAACTTCGACCACTCCGAGGATGATTTGCAGCGAGTGGCGCGTTCTATTATAGAATCTAGTCCGCATAAAAATGAGGATCTACGACGTTGTCATTTATGTAATTACGCGAGAAGCGTAATTCTGTACGTATCTTTATTCGTTGTCGAGTGTTTCCCTCGACGCGTGTTTCTCTCTTCGATGTTGCTCGCGCTAGCCGGGCGACGGAGACGGTCATTCATTTACTCCAATCCATAACTCGAGGAATTACATCGCGCTAGGTCCAACGGACGGACGTGTCATTTACTTTGCCATAGTTTACGATCCTCTCGCAATCTTGATTTAAGCAAAAGGAAAGTTAGCCCGAGTTATTGTTATAAGAGACCGCGCATAACTGTGATTGTCAGTATGCTGCTACTAGTTTCAGGACTTCCAGGTAAGCCGAACGTCTCTTCTTCCGCGAAGATATAAAAGTTCTTCCGTTCTTTTAATCAAGAATTAACGATGAACACTACTCTTATCGAAAAATACCGAAAGAGTTGCGCGTTTAAAAAATCCTTCGAATTTGATCCCGATCTCGGGGACAACTTTGACATCGCCTCGAGAATCGCTCGCTTTCTTTGTAACGACGCGTCGATAATATCTTTACCGAATGTTTCATCCTAAAAAAAATAACGTCGCAAAAAATACCTCTAGATGGCAAGAAAGTGATTTCCATTACATGTATCCTCCATTTTGTTCGATGAAATCGTAGCCATCTTTCTGGCAACTTCGCCGCTCGTAATCGCGACGCGGATAGAAATCGCTAAAAAAGATAGTAAATAAATAAAAAACAACGCCTTCTATCTGTAAAAACTGAAATTACTTCCTTGCCAATTGTTCTTGACGAAGTACAACGAGATCCTCCGAACGTAATTTCGCCGTTCCTCTTTCAATGTTGATGATATCTTGAGATTCGATGCGCCCTGTTGTTAAAGAAAGATTCGTACGACCGATTGCGTCTCATAAAAGGCGACGATGTTTCAGAATGGCCGAGCCACGGGACGACGCCGGATACATAAGAATCGTTCTGTACGTTCTTTGCATTTACCTCGCCATTGGACATGGAAAATCTTGTAAATATTGGTGCAGAACCAACGATCATCGATATTATTGCTGTCCAAGCGGAAAGAGCGAGTCATGGCACGAGCACGAGCACGAGCACGAGCACGAGCACGATGGTTTCTCTTTAACGTTTCCATGGTTTTGGTTTGGGTTCGGCGGCACGCATATGAATCCTACCTCCAATATGCCATGGATGGATAAACACGTCGCTAAATGGAAGGCCAAGCAATGCCCGCCTTTAAGAATGCACTGTCCACGATCTTACGATTGGTACGATGCACCGGTTCCTTGCCATGACGACGAGGAATGCCATCGTTCGGAAAAATGCTGTTACGATGCGTGTCTCGAGCATAAGGTTTGTAAGTCCGCCGAATAACACGCAATTTAACACCACGTCCAGGACGCCACGAAATTATCGTCGTCGTTCTATCGCCGTGTGAAAGCAAGCGATACGTTCGCAAATCTGTGTAAATGCATGGTAAGAAATTTTGTGAGCAATTCTTCCTCGCAATAAGACAAATCGATTTCACCGAAACCATAGGCACAATTGCATTTAGAATTGTATAATATTTTAAAGAGGTATAAGCATATACCACGTTGTTAAGTATTTATTTTATTCGCATAATTTATTTTTATGCATTTATTATAATATAACATGTAATGAGTTTGCAAGTGATCATTTGTCTCTGTCTATCCTGTAAATATCTGAAACAAAGAATTACGTTATTTCAATTTTAAAGGGGTCCTTGAAATTTTAGGCTTTGCTGCAAATACTTTTTCCTCTTCACTATCGTATTCTGATTTTTCCGTTGTCGAAACATCATCGTTCAAATTGTTTCTTCCATCCACGTTAGAGTTCCTGCGAAGACACGGTTTTGAATTATGAGACATCGAAGCATAATTCGTGAAAAGAAGCATAGAATAAAAAAATCTTTCGTATTTTTATATCAAAATAAATATGCACTTGTTGTTAGAAAATACACGGTGCTCCTTGTATGATAACTAAAATTCGTGCAAATGAATTAATTCTCTTATTTGTGACTCACAGCGAAGCTATACTGCTGAATCTCTCCATTTCTGTAAAAACAATACTTGTATTTTAGCAAATAAATGAGCCAATTTTATTTTGTGGTTCTCCAAATGTTAATTCAATTCTATATAAAATCAGATTAACGATTGAACTCGCATTAATTTATAATTACTTAAATTAAATAAAGATCAAGAATAACAGCAATGACGATGGTTCGTTAAACATAACGAAAAATCTGCAAGTATACCTGCTTGACGTAAAGTTTATTAAAATAAGCTTGAAAAAATTGGCTATTGTATTCGTACCTGTAGTTTCACTTTCAGAAGTTACTATTGAAGATGTCATTGTTATTTTACTATTTTCTCTGCAAAAAAACAAAAAATATTGTATCGTTTGATTCTCCCGTCCTATTATATTTCATAATCTCATAAAGGTAGTTTGATGTCATTGACGACCATTTAATCTATACTATAAGATATACATTTAAATTTGAGAAATCAATAACATCGTAAGACCTTCGCTATCGCAATTAAAATTTTAACACACTTGGAAATCTCATACGCGTACAAACATATAGTTGCATCATTGTCATCTGCTTTCTGTGCAGATTTTTGCTTGGAGCCTTTCGATCTTCTAGAATGTACATTCGTTCCTCTTTTTTTATTATTTTTTCCTTTTTCCAAGTTTTTCGAAGTCATGTACTTTTCAGAATTCTTAATTACGGCTGATAATTTCGTATCAACTTCGCAAGATTTATTTGATTTTATTATTTGTTGAAACAGCTTATTGTAAGAAACTTGAGAATCATTTGGATTAGCGTTATGAAAAATATATGGAAACAGTTTCTTAGATGCAATTAATTTGATTTTATTCGATTTAATCTTAGACCAATCAATGGGCCTTGTACTTGAAGGTGTTTTGGAATTAGATAGTTTGGATATATTATTGCTGACTTCGTTGGAACAATTGTTAGCTTGTCTTGAGAATGATCGCAAACATCGCCGATCCTTTAAAATTATATAATTACTGAATAAATGATCGCACTTGTACCACTCGTTCGTATCGGTGCGTATAAAAAGCTACAGATGATAACCGACAAATCACTTTACGCGAAAATAATAAATATCAAAATATAATTGAAACTACTTGTAAAGCATCGGGAACAGCTCCTGTACCTCATTTTCGATCCTCTTCTTTGAATTATATTTTCTTTGTATTACCCTTTTTAAAACAAATACGTATTAATATTTGCCCTCCCCCTAATTGTCCCTCCGTCCTACCTATCTTACAACGAGCACGAATTTGTCTGCATATGTCCTAATTATCTTTTACAGTGATATCACAGTAATACCTGGCCGAGAAAGTTCGATGATCTTCGAGATTTCTTTCCGAATGCATCGAATCCTTGGTCTTTGACGACATTGCATCTTCAGTAACTGTATCTTCTTCGTGCTGAATATTTGAAGAAATGACGTAACACGTAGCAAGTAGCGTTTCTCCGTACAATTCCTCTTTGCGGTTTTGTACAGGATCGTTTTCATCCAACTCATTTTCCAATACGTCTAATTCTTCCTAAATATATATATATATATA
>JAITYT010000759.1:1848446-1879978 GCA_025433975.1 Liostenogaster flavolineata
TAATAATATAAAACATATTTTATTTATTATGCTTATTATTTCTTTAACAGGGAGGATCGAATTTAGAATTTAGTTTCCTGCTAGAGCGAAGAAGTTTATTAATTTTAACGGAAGAATTGTATCACGATTATTTGCATTCTATAGAGGGAAGGGATACGGACGTCGTTAAAACAAACTTGATAAGAAATTTAAATCTATGTAAAGAACGATACAAGGAAGAAGAAATATTAAGGAGGGGTACCAGAATATCTCTGACCATTAGACACGTACCTAAGACCACCAAATTAAAATTAAAAATAGGTTAATAATTGCTCTAGCTATATTCGACGAATTTACCTTAAGACGGAATATTCTTGATGGATATGGACACATCCGTGTCTTCGTAATTCTCAAGGCTGACGTCTATCATATCCTCATCGCATTCGTCCAGCATTCCTTGCAACGAATGTATGGAAGATATCAAAACGTGAAATTGTTTCCTACGCATTCCTAACTTGTGTTCCAGCTGCTCCGATTTTTCCTGGCAATTAAATACAATACGTTGTTCAAAGGAAGCCAGGATATTAGTTCTGCAAGAAAGTAACTTCGGTTTTGGCAAATAGATAGCGTTATTTTTATTTTCAACGACTGCCGTCAGTGTTGCGATTACGAATCGTCAATTTCCCAGAAAATGGAAAATATCCTATCGATCGAAGTTCGTTATTTCGATTCGTTATGAAGAATTGAGTTTTACTTCATCTTTTAAAAGCGAAATTACTTTCTCGCCGATCCAATATGCGAAATCATTAATCAAGACGTTGACGTCGATATTTAAAAGCTTCCGTTACCTTTAAACTGCCCAACTCATGACGCAGCATGGAAAGTTTAACATTAGTTTCCAGTCTATCGGGTTGTTCGTTGATAACTTTCGCTAGAACATCGTATTCTATCCTATTTTTTCTCACGCGCTTAGCGTTATGCAATTCAGCTTTGGTCTCTTCTATGTCCTTTTTGGCTTCTTCTATCAGGACTTCTATCTCCTTGGATAAAAGTTCATAGCTCTTCAGTTCCTCGCTACTCATACGTGAAACCAAAAGTGACTTTTTCTGCGCGAACTCGCACTGCGCGAGCTGAGACAGCATTCGTTCGTGTAACGCGTTATCCACGTCAGGGTTATTTATCCACTTAATAAACGATTTTAGTAACATATTGATTCTACGGTCGTCGCCTGTACCATCGCCGTCTATCAGCAGTCTTCTGCGTATTACCTCCTCTGCGAATCAATTTTTATCATCATCCCTATTTTATCGTTAAATATTATATATTTATATTAATATTAATAATAAAATATTATATATTTTGAGAATATATGGACTTAGGTTTCATTATTAACATTTTATTAACACTTCGATGCATAGTGAGATGTTTTTTTACACCAATAGATCTCGCATTTAATTAAATGTTTTTTAAGATGTTCTTATCAATTTTATGTAATTTATTTCTATATTAATTTAAATAGACCTGCTTTGTTAAGATTTTAGAAGAATAAAATCTCTGTGCGACATGAGCTTTTTATTGTTCAAAATTCCCTTCTTCGAAGATATTAATCTTGTTTACGAGACCAGGATATAGGTTATGTATATTTTCACAATCCATCGAATAATCTTAGTAAAATTACGTTACTATAAAATAATTCACAAGTGAAATATACACGTTTCTAACTGCTTATCTTTAGCCTATTTGTTCGTGAAGATGCAAATATCGTATTAAAACGTAAGACTTACCATCAGACATTTTAACAGCGCTTAATTACAGTTGTAAATAATACAAATAAGTATCGTATCGATCGAATCTATTTCGTGTCTATCCTTTAAACGCTAATAACATTATTTGTGCATGCCAAATTTTAAATATTTCGCAATTAATTTACAATAAGTGATGTTTATAAGTGCGTAAAATAATAACGCACACGAGTTTCACCTTTTGTCAACATAACCTTAGTCGATAAAAGGACCTAGCTTACGACGTACTATGATCATTATTTAATACCTATTTCCTAATTCCTTCGTAAAATACGGAAAATAATTTAATTTTTCCCTTTATTAATTCGTTTCTCATTGATGGTCGTGTTACGTTTTGCATGCATCGTATCTTTTGTAATCCATTAACCTTACCAAAGGCAAGACATTGAAGTATTATTTTAATTCCATCGATATACAAAGGATTAAAAAATAAAATTATTTTTGACATTGAAATTGTAAATGAAAAAAGAATCGTCCATAGCATGTTAAAAGTTTATTACAATCTTTAATATCAAAAAAAAGATAGAAAAAACCGTTCGATCGGTTTCAAATCTAGATACAAAGTTTATAATACTGTGCATTTATCATAAGAAATTTACGAGGTAAATAAATATCGGTGTATCGATACAGCGTGTTATTAAAAATGCTTTATGCATTTAATATTAATTCCATTCGTTCCATTGTATTCCTCAGTTATAAAAGGTTTAGGACTTTCGTTACACAGAACATTACAAACGAATAAATCAATTTGAACATATTTATTTATAACGTTATATTTTGATCTTTGTTCTATATAACTATATTCTAAATAGTAATGATATATAACATGAATTAATAAATTTTCGTGTAGAGAGTATTAAATATACTTTACATACTGTGACATTGCCTTCGCATCGTAAAAATAGTCAATAAACTCCAACGAGTATGATAATTCATTCAAAAATTACAGTATTTCTACAAATCTCTGATATTTAATATAGTAAAGTCATTGGTCCCTGTAAGAACTTCTGAAATATTTGCAACATATATTATGACATCTACAACTTAAACATAACATTGTTCTTGCATTTTAACGCTGTTGTTGATATATTTCAACTTTACCTTTAATATCAGGTACATTGCGAATAAAGAAACAGTAATGACAAATTTCCTAACACGATGGTAAGTTTTACATTATAAAAAAGAAACTATTATTGCATATATAACAACAGTAATGCTTGTAACAAGATTCAAAATCGCGATTACAATGGAATTCAATTGAATAAGGGAAAAAAGAAAAAGAAAAAAAAAGGAATCGACATTCCATTAATATAAACAGCTTTCTAACAATAATGTTTTCATATTATAAAAAATATAAGTTTATTCTCTAACACATAATGCGTTTCAATTTTTCGACAACCGTCATAAAACTGTCATTAATATTTAAACGTTATACTTAAATCTGTAGATGGATTCGTCGCTAGCCTCGTAGTTATTATTTTCCAATTTTTTCACATATGTCAAGATAAACATAAGCTATCGTATTTTAATGCGTATTCCTTCACGTTATTTACAGAGATATAATTTACAATTTATCAATGCGACTACACAGCAAAGAAGCTATTCTTCATATTTCTCATAATATTTCATTCTTCGTTAACGTTACACTCGGTAAAAGTATGTTCCACGACAGATTTAAGTATACGTACTTTTAGCGCGTGTAGATGTAAACCCTCTCCTTACGAAAAGTTTTACGACTGAGATGGTTTCTTTCGTCGACTAAATAAATTGCTCAATACGGAACTTCGTTTGTAATCACGATCTTTCCTACTACCACTTGTACTATGTTCACTCTCCGAGCTGCTCTCAGATGGTCTTCTGCTATCGACGACGAAAATACTTTGAGCATTTTGTGGCACCGCCGGTGGGGCTACGTACGGCGGCAAAGAAGCTGGCCTTCCGGTAAAAGTATTGTTCTGTTGCAGATTCTAAAAAAGGGACGTCGAATGTCAGGACTCGCTCAGCAGAATACTCCGATGATCTAACAATAATTTCATAACTTTAGACTTACCTGTCTGACATTTACTGGCACATTTCCGTATGCTGTAACATGCGACAAAAGTAAAGTTTTATTAAATGCTACGCGTTCCATGAATTAATGTTCCTATTGCAATTTATATATACACATAGCTCCGTAATGTTATTATTGTAGTGAGCATTAAAAATAAATGACAAGCAGAAAGTAGTAAGCAGAAGTAACGAAAAGAAGAGAGTGCAGGTTACAAATGTGGAGAGTGTGAAGGAAGTATTATGGGCATAGAAATATCACATGCTGCATGTAAGACATTTCTTATGAATCAGTTTGTAACGACTGACCAGGATCATGAGTATTCCACTGAGATATTCTGGTTGGCGGGGGAGCACTCGATGGCAAAGGAGGAGCTAATTCTATAAAATGGTGAATTATTACATGTCGTGAATGAAGATTATCCAATCTTTCCAAATTACTCGAGAGTTCGACGTTACCTTGGTGTTGCAAGTTCAGATCGATATTGTTTTGCTTGTGCCAATCTTCGTTCGAGGAATATTGGCCAGATCCGTTATGATTCAAGCTTCCGCTGGATTGCTGATACGACTGAGGCCTTCCTTGTTGCAAGTGATTATCCGCATCTGCATTAACGTTCGGGCATTATTATAAGATCAATTTTAGAACGAGTCGTTGAATCGGTTTTTGGATCAGAGTTCAAAAAAAATATTCTTATATGCTTAATATTACGATGCTCTTACCATTACGTCTATATTGTACCATATTTTCCGAACTCGGTGATCGAAGCGGTATGGGTGGTGGAGCTCCTCTAGGAGGTATCGGAGGCTTCTCACCTATGTTCAAGTGATATTGATCTCTTTGATTCGCAAGCTGCTCTTGCTGTAGCAGTTGCTGCTGCTGTGCGAGCAATTGCTGTTGCCTATGCATTTGCAAGAATTCCGTTTGAGTTTGCGGCGGCTCTAGTCTCTGTGATGCCAAGAACTCGGTATTCTGCGAATCACGTTTTTGCTGATTTTGCCGATGCATTTGTAAAAATTCGATTTGAACTGTGCTAGGAGAATGCTGATTCGTGACGTCACGCCTGATCACAGAATTTTTGCGTTCCATTTCGGGCGTCGAGGTATGACTGCTTCCAGTTGATGCATTGTCATCGGCGTGATCGGACGATACCGATTGTAATCTGTGCAAGGTCTCCTAAAAAAAAAAGAGAAATACAAATATAAAATTCTTCGCGTACAGATAGAATTGTAATAAATTAAACAACAATACAATTGTAATAAAGAATGATACTCAATGCGAAATCAATATCTAATCTTGTTTCTGTATCTACGAAACTATATACTAGATGCGATTCGAAATACCTTTTGGGATTCGTCATAGCTGAGGAGTTGCAAGCTAGGTGGTAATTTAGCATGGAACGAAATCTTATTGACCCAATCTTCCATCTCCTGTTGATTCAGCGCCAAGAATAAAAATTCCGATCCATCCGTGCACTTCAGACGAAACACGTTCTTCTTTTTCGTGTAATCATCCGCTTTCTCGCACACAGCGTTGAAAATAGTTATCGGAGCAGTAGCTGCTTTGCTCAAGGAAAAATCTTCGATGTCCTTAAAAAAGCACAGCAACTGTCCACATAACACTGAAATGAAAACATTTCTGTTAAGTCAAAAGAAATATCTTTATTTACGTTACTTAACCGAGGCAATAGAAATATAATTACCGGTGTAATATTGTTTCCACGAGCGTACAGCCGCCTTTTTACCGGCGCTCTGTAACTCGTGCTTTCGTTCAAGAAGACCTTGAATCTCAACTGGCGGCAACGCGTCCATATTCTCCATCCTTTGTAATTTTCTAAAGCTTTGCGTTCTCCGCCTTGTTGTAAAACTAGGCGTTCTTTTTGGCTTTTTGATGTCGACCTTCATGCTTTCCGCTCTTTTGATGTCGGGCGTTGCTAAAAACGAACAAAAACGTATAAGAACGCGCATGAGCAACGATTACGCGATGTAATTCGTAAAATTGACTTCTTACTCCTCCTTAATTTGTCTCCAAAGACGTGAGGTATATTGTGAGGTTTCTGAACAGAGACAATTTCTGGCGTTTCGGGTGGCGCGACACTTTTTAATGTCGGCAATCTGAAGCGAAACGTGAATTGTTAAAATCGACAAGAAAGAAAATCGCTTCTGCGACAACGTATCACTTTTGTATACCTATTGATAGACTCGTGTTCGTCTACGGTTCCGTTAACTTCATCGTGCGGCGTATGACGCGGACTGTCCAACAGCCTTCTCTGTTCTTCCTCGCGTTTCCGTTCTTCGGTTATTCTTTGGACTTCTTTGCGCTTTCGTTCTTCGAGGCGCGCACGTTCAACGCGTTCCTTCTCGGCCAGACGCGCAGCCATTTCTGCTTCTTGTTGTTTTTGGAATGCTCTCTCGAGCTACGGAACAGACGACATAAAACAGTAGAAAAAAATGGAGACAGTAGAAAAAAATGAAAACAGTAGAAATAACAAAAGATTTTGATTAAATCAACGAACGTACCATCGTTATTCGTTTTAACGCACTGAACCTTTCTTCTTGAGCTTCTATGGTCTTCTCGAAGTCTTCGTGTTTTCTTATTAGTTCTTCCACTTGCGGAATGCTCTCGCCCAATTTTTCGTCCTGCAACATCGGCTCCCTACTGACTATCCAATTCTCTAAAGTCTCGGCTTCTCGCTTGAACAGCTGTGTATCCAGATTCTGTTCGTATATGAGCTTCCTCTGACCCCAAGTGTCCTTCAAGATCTGCTTCCTGTGCCGCAACACGGATATCTTGTCCTCGATCTCCTTCCCGAGGAAGTGTCCCTGCTCGATCAGCCCCTGGCCGATCCTATAAAACTTTTCGAAAGCGTCTTTCCTCGTGTCGATCTCGGCTTTGTATTCGTTGTGCCTCGAGATCAGAGCCTCGGCGCCAGGAACATCTCGCGCCAGTTCCGGGGCGGTTACCTTGGCTACCATCTCGTTGATCCACGAGATCAAGTCTCTGTATTCGCCTAAGTAAGATTGCAATTGCTCCGCTTGCGCTAACTTGCTACGCCTTTGGGCCGCTTTATCCAACAACTCGTTCCACGCAGCTTCGGCTTCTTGATGCTTGACGTCTATGTGTATGCGAGCATCCGGGAATAATTCGATCAATCTCGAGGCTTCTTCCATCAAAGATTTCACCTGATAACAAGAAAATGTTGGATTATGGGCGCAAAGACGACGTCAACGTGTTCAAATGCACAAATGTATGATTTACTTGTTCCTTCACGGCCGCCAAGTCGGTCTCGAATCCCTGATGCTTCCTGACCAAAGCCTGTATACTTTCCAGATCGTGCCCGTATCCGTCCGAACTTAAGGCTGTCTCCTTCTCTTGAATCCACGAAATGGTCTCGTCAGCCGTTCTATCGAACATATGAACCTGCTTCGCACCCGCCAACGCATCTTGTCTCGCGTGCGCGAGTTCCTTCAGGTCCTCCCATTGCTGCTTGGTCTCGTCGATCTTTGAGAGAATCTTATTCTTTTCTGGATTGTTTGCCTCCATTAGCTTTTGGCCTGCTTCGAGCACGGTCGAGACTCGACTCTCACTGGTAGCTAAACCAGCTAAGAAGTTATCAAAACTCTGAATCAATAGTTCCACGTGCTCGACATCACGGCCATAATCTTCCGAAGCTGCGATCTACGTATTTGGAATAAGATAGTTTTAATCGATCTTTCTTTTTTATTTGGAAGGAATAAATAAAGTTATCGTTGTTAAAATATTACAGTGGCGTTACTCACGGTAGTCTGATCTCCGATCCATTCGATCACCTCGTCCGCTTGTCTGGTAAATTTGTAAAATTCTTCGCTTTCTAGTAATCTTTGTAGCCTGTTGTAGTTCAATTTTTGTAATTCCTTAAATTTATTCTCGATATCCGTCTGTTTCTGCGCGATATTTTTACTATCAAAATGATGCCGCTCCACGAGGCCTTGAGAGAGTTTCTGCAGATTTTCCACGGTATTTTCGAATCCTGATAAGTCACGTTCTATTCCCTCCAATTTCTTTAACAGTGACTGAACGGAATCTTCGTCCTTTCCGTAATCCGTCGAGGTTACTTGGGGATGTTTTTCTCTGATCCATTGTTCAGCCTCCGCAGCTTCCGCATAAAACTGTAATAATATAACAACGTTGTTGTTAGCCTCGTTATTCTTTCGTTAAACGATTAAATTAAAAGATTGACTCTGTTTACCATCTGCGACTCGACGGCATCGAGTAGCCGCAACTTTCTGACGCTCGCCAAGTCTCTAAGATGCGATAATTTATCTTGCAACTCTTGCGACAATTTCTCTATCTTTTCCGAAGCGAAATGCCCACTTCTGATCATAGTCGTTGCTCTGTTGATCAACGAGCTTACGACGGGTTCTCTGGATATCAGTTCAGCTTCAAGGGCATGGTGTTTCTTTTGTAATCTTTGTACGGTCGTTAACGAATTGCCCAAGTCGCTATTAGCGGCCAAGGGCTCTTTGTCCGACAGCCAGTGCAATTCATCTTCGACGTCCGCTCCGAATTGATGAAGCAACTTCGCGTCTTCCAAATTGTCTCTTCGTATTTGTATCGGTTCTTGCAAGCTGTGGTATCTGTTAATGATGGAAGAGGCTCTCTCTTGAATCTCGTCGCGCATGAAATGATTAGACCTCTGAAAGCTCGTTGCGGTTTCTTTGATCGATTCGCATGCCTCGTTGTGTCCCAAAACGTCGTTCTCCAAATTGGTGTGCCTTTTCAATAAGTTAGCCACGCTGGACAGATCCTTACCGTGATCTTCCGATTGCAATTGCATCTCCACTTCGTCCATCCAAGCCTCGAACTCATCCATAGTGCGTCCGAACAGCAACGCTTGATACGCGTCGTTTAGCCTATTCTTCTTCAATTCGCTTGTCTCTTGCAACAGTCGCCATTCTGCCTCCAAGTCATCCAAACGTTCTTGTATCTCCACGGAAGCATAATGGTTCTCTTCTATAAGAGCTTCGCCTATTGAAAAGAATTCATTACGAACGGAATTAACAACAACCAGCTGAATGTTTCCGAGGGTATTTTTTCATAAATATGTTTTTAGAAAGAATTCATTCGTTAAAATTTACCTTCGTTAACAACAGACCCTACTCTGCTTCTGTTCGCCATCAATTCGCTTTCGAAGGCGGCGTGCTTTTGAATTTTACTTTGCAAATTAGAAGAATCCCTGTAATTCTCGTCGTTGGCCACTTGCTGCTTTTGATGCAGCCAACCTTCGACCTCGTATATATTCCTAAGGAATTGGTGTAAATGATGGCTCTCCAACAACTTCTTCCTCCTAGCTGTCGCGCTGTTTCTTAATTTATCTCTTCGAGAGCAAACACTAGCGAGTCTCTGCTTTATTATATTCGCATCGGCGTGTTCTTGAATTAAAATGTCGTTCGCAAACTTTTCCAGCTCCTCGATTCGCCCCAGCTGGGATTCCAACATTTTTTCGAATTCCTCGTGTTTGCGTAGCAAAGTTTCGACACCCGACAACGATTCGCCGAGATCATCGTTATTGAGGAATGCCTCTTTCATCGCGAGCCAACTATCGGCGTGATCAGCCTGAAATACATACACAATTCCGAAGTTATTTTTTAAAATACAATTATAATAAATACGACGTATCGACAGGTAAATGCCTCACCTGTTCTTTGAACAGTTGTAATTGATGAGCTTGCGTTAACTTTTGTTTACGAGCATCCCAAGCGTGCACTAATCTTTGCCTGAGCTGTTCGAGATGTTCCAAGTTATCGTTAACGTCTTCGTCGATGGCCACCAGCTTTTGACCGTGTTGTTTCAAGGTTTTAAACGTATCTTGCCTGCCATCGATCTCTGCCTTTCTCTCTTGATGAAGTTCCAATAGAGCTTCCGCTTCGGATATAGTGGTTGGTGGCTCGGATTCGTTCATACGTTTGATAGTATCGGCTACCCAAATTTCCAATTCGTGCAAATCAGCTTGGAACTTGTGCAAGGTGTACGCTTGGTTTAATGCTTGGTGGCGATATTGAGTCAAACTTTGTAAATCGTCCCAATTTGTTTGCAATTCGGATAATATCGCGTTTATTTGCGATGCTTTGTCTGGATACTTGTAAGACAGATCTTGTGCTTCTGCCTTGTGCTCCTAAAATGCAAACATGTATATTATCAAAATTGCCGTAGATAGAGATTATGTAAATCATAACTATGAAGAGATCAATTATAAGCCTGTTGCCTGTCAACAGGAAGAAACATTTGGTTTTACGTACGCTTAATTTTCCTTCGATAGCGGTCATATCCCTTTCCATTGCCTCCTGTTTTCTTTGCAACTGTTCGACGGCGGGTAAATCTTTGCCCACGTCACTCGTATTCATTGCCATCGATTTTTCGATAACTCTTTGATTGGTGTCATCTATGTCCCTATTGAACAAATGAATTTCCAACGCACCAGCCAAAGTTTCCCTGTATGCGCTTAACGCGCCTTGCAAACCTTTCCACTTGTTATTGAAATTGTCGCGACGTTGTTGAATAGCTTTCGACTCGTTATCTCGACCCTGCTTTAAAAGATCAGTATTAAGAACGAGTAAAAAGAATTGCAATCGTGCCAACTTGCCAACTCATTACCTGCTTTATAAGTTTATCCGCCAAAGAGTTTATAGTTTTTATTCTCGAATCGTCCACTCTCATATCGCTGTCGACATCGTCGAGTTTTCTTTGAAGACTCAAGCAATGCTCGTAATCCTTCCCAGTGTCGCCAGCCTGTACCATCATTTCCTTGTCTCTTATCCAGGCCTCTATTTTTTCAACTTGATTATTGAATTCCAGGATGTCTTGCGCCTCTTCCAAGCCTCTACCTCGATTCCCGGATTCTAAGAGCAACTTCCGCCAGGATGCATGCAGATGATCCAATTGCTGATGAATCTCGGGGCTAGCAGGGTGTTTCTGCGCTAATAGAATCTCTCCTTTCACTGTTCACGTGCATAAATGAGTCGTTATACATCTTTCACGGCACCTTGTTGTTATTATCGTCACGAGATTCGTTAGAATGACGCAGAGGCGTGTTTTAGACTTACCTTTAATTTCTTCGATCCTGCTCTGATTCGCTGCCAATTCAGCTTGGAAAGCTTGGTGTTTCTGCAGTTCCTTTATCTTATCCTCTAAGCTAGACACCTCTCCCTTCGATGTCTCTGCTTCCAACTTCTTCTGTTTCTCGCCGATCCAAGATTCAGCTTCCCCCACGTCTCTGACGAACTGCGCATGAAGCAAACTGGCCTCCAATCTCTTCCTTCGCGCGTCGCACAAGTTTCTGATCCTCGCTCGTCTTTGTAAAACCTCGCTCAATCGTTTCGCGATCGTAGAAGAATCAAAATGATTCTGTGCCAAAAGTTTATCTCCGTGCTCTTGCAAAGCTGTTAATTTCTCCTCTTGGGTCACGAGTAATTTCTCGAATTCGTTGTGTTTCTTCACTTGCGCGTCCACCTCCTCCACGGAAACCCCGAAATTATCGCCGCTCAAGGCAGCTTCCTGAGTGCTAGATAAGTTGTCCAATTGCTTGGCATCGCGTAGGAAGAAATGTAAGTCTATCAACTGATCTAAATGAATCTTCTTCTGTTGCCATGCGGTGTGGAGCTTTTGCCTCTCGTCTAGGAGCTGATTACATTTCTCTTCCACTTCCTAGCGAACGAAATAGAACAAGTTTAACTTCGATGCTAATTCATTATGGCGCGATGAGGGCGCACGCAATGAAAAGATAGTTAGAGAATTTAGCATTTATATGGAAAGTAAGACCTAAAAGTAAGACCGTACACGCGAATACGACGAGTTCGTTCGCTGATCAATATTTAATCAATATTTATCTTGTTTATTTGAATCTTTCACCCTGTGTCGTCCATCGAATCTATTACCTTCGCAAATAATTCTTTCACATCCATAAGAATCCTACTTCTAGAATATTTACCATCGCGGCGTAATGTCCCGTTTGTACCATGGCTTCTCCCAAGTCGAGCACCGAGCTGAAGCTGTCCTCTCGCGCTTCGATTTCTCCCTTTAAAGCTTCGTGTTCCGCTTTCAATATCTGCGCGCTAGCAGCGTCTCGAACTTTGTCCTTCGTGGACATCGCAGCCCGTAGGTCAGCCGCCCAGTTCATTAAATCTCTAACCTGATTAATTTCGTAGATTAAGCGAACGTTTAAGTAAATACAAATTCGAACGGATTAAACGAATACCTGAGTTAAGAAACGTTGCAAATCGCAACTTGCTTGCAATTGATCTCTTCTATGCGCCGATCTGTCCTTCAGCTCCTCCCAATGAGCAATAACGATCTTTTGCTGTTGATCGATGTGTACCGCGTTGTTACCCGGATAATGTGCTTGCAATCTGGACGCGTCTTCGACCAAAACTTGCAGTTGAGCTTCCAATGCGATCAGATCGTTTTCAAATCCTTCGTGACGTCTTATCAACGATAAGACGGAATTTAAGTCGCGACCCAAATCTTCCGGCAGGGCTGCCTCCTTTTCTTGTATTCGTGACAGAGCTTCGGCCACGTCCCGATGGAATCTGTGAATTTCTCCCGCTGCTTGCAATCGTTGTTCCCGATGTCGTATAAGGCCAAGGATGTGCTGCCACGATTGCCTGATAATAAATTAAGGGAGAACAAAAATGAATATTTTATCGAATTTGGAGTAATCTTAACTTAACGAGTTAAATGAAATTTATCGAATCTTGCTTCTTGATAATCTTATATAGTTGTTATAAATTATCGCAGTGGTTAATGACATTCTTCGATTCTCGCGACATATACTCACTGTATTTTCGCACGTTGCTTTTGTACTTCTAGAACAGGATCGTCCTCGTCTTGTCTGTATTTAATAATTATACAGGAGAATTGTTAATAGCCCAACACCATTGAATAAATATTTACATCTACTATGTAAAAAAAAAAGAATGATTATAACAAACTAAAACGATCAGTCCAATGGATCGGCCCATTCGTTAATTCTATAAGAAGATCGTATCATTAATGTATTAATATCGGACCGCTTGACGCGCGATTGAGGATTGTTAAAAGTAACAGAAGCGAAGTAAATTTATTTACAACGGAGAAAGATTTGTTATATCGAAACGACAAGCGTATGTACAATCGCGAAAGCGTCATTTTTCAATCGAAGATCAGTTCACGACACGTCGGAACTTACCCTAATTGTTCTTGACGTTTTTCTATGTCTTGAATGTAAGGACTCTCGTTCGTAATTAATTTCTTAGCCAATTCCTCGCACTGATTGAATCTCTCGGAGCCCGCTTCTATTCGGTGTTTGAAATCGTTGAATTTCGCCTGCAGCGTCAGTAAATGCTCGTAATCCTGGCCATAATCTTCCGACGCCGCTGCTTGTTCTTGCTCCTTGATCCACTGCTCTAACTCCCTACTTTCTAAAAAGTACTCGTGCCGATACATACTTTCCATCAGGCGTTGCTGCCTTACTGTGGCCAATCTTTGCAAGGCGCGCATTTGCTGAACGATCGCCTGCTGTTTGTTTCCTATGGCTTTGCTATCGGGATGCTTTGAATTTATCATCGCCGTAGCTGTATGCCCCATTTCGGAGACAATGCCGTTGTAGGTATCCAACTCGAGTTCGACCGCCTGCGAATCGAACAAAAACATTCAAGTTGATACGATACCATCCCACGGACTTCACGAAACAACGTACCTTGTGCTTAGTTAGCAATTTCGTGGCTGCGTCGCGATCTCTACCGTAATCGGTGGAGCTAAGTACGTCGTTCTTTTCGTTGAGCCAACTTTCTACTTCTCCCGCTTCGAAGAAGAACTGCTGAGCTTTCAGGGACAAATCCAACGCTTTGCTTCGTTCTCCCGCTCTGTCTTGCAAGTCTTTCCAAGCGCCGTCCAACACGTCGCACAGCTCTTGTATCTGTACAACATATACATGCATATTACAGAGATTAGGAAAGTAATATCTATTTTACAATAGACATGCTTCCAAATCGTAACAAAATTGTAACAGCGTGACAACACATCGCTTGTTAGTCGACTCGGACGATAAAATTATGCCCCGGAAATTAAATAATTTATTAATAATTATTAACAAATATTATGATATAATATTATTGGATAATAAGTAAAATTAAATAAATATAAAAAATAATAGGATAAACGAAGAAGTATCACGCCCATTTTGTACTTCCAAGCTTTCAAGGCGTGACTTAAATACGTATCTTGCGTATCTTGAAGGTAATTATTATAATCACGGGGAAAAACAAAAGAAACTATCGATTTTAATTAGGTGATACGAACATTTGAATAAGTGATAATTATGTACAACGTTTGTCATGCATCCATATCCATCTTACCTCTGTGGACCCAATACTCTTCAGGATGCTCCAGCTGTGCAAAAATGATAATTTCTTACTGGAGACTCCCACGTTTTAATTATCGTAAAGCTTGGTATAAAAGACGAGAACGCCCCGCGAAATCCGATTATTTCGATACGGAAGACTCCATTTTTTTAAAAAAAACGTACACATTACCTTCTTTCTTTCCGGATGAACCTGGTCGATAAGAGCCTGTCCCGAAGCCAACGTTTTGTCTATCATGGGTTGATGGCCAGCGATCTCCGCTTCGAGCTTCTTGTGCTTCTTCTGCAAAATTTGAGCCTGATGTAGGTTCTGCCCCAACATAGCGGAGCAAGCTTGAGGTAAATGATCCTTTATCCACTGCAACTCGGCATCCAATTCGAATCCAAAGTTATGGAAGCACAAGCTCTCTTCCAACGCTTCGCGACGCCTTTGCGCTGGCTCCTTCAAGTTGTGGAATCTACGAGAGACCGCGGAAACAAGCTTAATCGATATCGGCTGTACATTTTGTTGAATAGACATTATTAAGATCGAAGTTGCCTTCGCCAGCGAGTCTATACGTACTTCTTTTGCGTCGCCTGACTAGTCTTCAAGATATTCGCAGCGTCGAAGTGACCCTCGTGCGCCATTTCCTGGCCCATCGCAACGAGATCATCCACCTTCTGCTCCCACTGGTACATGTCACTCTCGAGCGTCTGATGCTTCTTCAACAATTCCTTGCAACTTCTGAGATCCGCCCCAACCTGCTTGCTTTGCAACGAGGTCTCTATTTCATCCAATTTCAATCTCGCGTCCTCCATGGTGCGATTGTATCCGTGCTGAGCGGCAGCCTGTCTCAAACGACGTCCCTTCTCCAATGACGATTCGACCAACTTATCCCACTGCTCGTTCAGATTCTTCAAAGTGTCCTCGACATCGTCGGATCTGTAATTCTCTCCGGATATCAATGCCTTCCCCGCTTTATTGACGGCCCTCAGCTGGCCCTCGTTCGCCCTCAATTCCCTCTCGAACGCTTCGTGCTTTTGCAATTTGCGCTCCAAATTATTTAAATCGCGATAATTCTCATCGGACGCCGTCTTCATTTTATCGCTTAGCCAGTCTCGAAGATCGTCAACCTCGGCTGAAAATTGTTGATAATGTTCCGATGCTTTCAACGCCGCTCTGCGCCGTTGGGCGGCATCTTTAACGGCCAAGCGACGGGCTATGACTTGGTTTCTTCTTTCGTGGATGCTGCGAATTTATCAAACTACCGATTAAAATTGGTCCGCAGTTAAAGCTACGATGGGATCGTGATCGTGACGCTTGTAAATACTCAATGAATAAAATAAAATAAGGATTGTTAATTACATTTAAGGAAGAGTGTCTACGTACTAGTCTTTTTCGTAATGATTCTGTGCGATCAGTTTTTCCGCGGTGTCGCTAAAAGCTTTCAATCTGTCGTCTTGAGCGTGAAGAGTATTCTCAAATTTCTCGTGTTGCTTCAATAAAGCTTCAACGTCGTCCAAAGACTCTCCCAGGTCTGTAAATTCTAGGAAGGCTTCGTGAGAGCTAGTAGTCGCTTCGATCTGATCAGCTTCCCGATTGAACTGTTGTAATTCCAAGCATTGCTGCAACCATTCCTCCTTCGTCATCCAATCCGACGTGACTGTTTGATACAATCCGTGCAACTTATCCAATCGCTCTCTGACATCTGCCAACGATGGATTACGATGTAAGAGCTGGTTACCAAGTTCTTCGACTTCTCGAAACCTAGAATAATTTACGCACGGAAGAAAATAAGTAAAGCGAAGAGAAAGGATGAAAAGAGTCGATCGAAAATATGAACTACTCACTCGTCTTCTTGTGTTCTTATCTCTTCACCGAGTTCTACGTGTTGTTTCCTAAGCTGCTCGGCGGTGGCAACGTCCCTGACTGGCTCTTCGGTCTTCATTATTTCCTGCACATCCGTAGCCCAATTTATCAAATTTTTCGAACTATTCATGAATATTTGTTGGCCCACTGCATCCTCTAACCGAGATCTACGTTCTTTGGCTTTTGTTTGCACTTTGTTCCACAAATCCTTGATTTCGTTCTGCCTCGCATTAACGTTACTTAACTCGTGCGGATAGGAACTTTTCACGCTATTGGCTAGTAGATTCACCTTACGTACCTAAACGAAACGATATAAGAAATTATTAAGTGCTATGAAAACAGAAATCGATCGGTTACTTCAAACCGTTAAGCTTGAGAACGTACTTTCTCTTCCACGGGTGCTAATTCTCTCTCCAGGTGTTGATGTCTCCTCTGTAAGGCTTGGACGGTTCTCAAGTCAGGTCCTAGCTCCGCAGTGTCCAACTGAGTTATTTTTTCCAACATCCAGTCGTGAGCCTCGTCGCACGTCCTGTTGAACAGTTCGACGCTCGATGCCCCTTCCAAACTCTTTTCCTTCTGCGCTTTTAGCCAGTTCAGATGATCCCACAGTTGATGGATGTGCCTCTGTCTCGTTTTGACTTTGTCCAGTTGACTGTGTCCCTGTCGGACGAATTCCTCGACCGCGGCGTCAATCGCTTCGACGCGTTTCCCCGACGCTGACAAATCCGTCAAGAACTTTTCGTACTTCCTCTTAGCAGTTTCGACGTTATCTCGCGAATCATCGGCGCGAAGCATTTTTTCCTTGTCTTTGATCCACTTCTCAAAGTCATCGCACTCGCGATAAAAACCGTAGAGCCTGATGGCGTCCTCCAGCAGCGCGTGTCGTTTTATCGCCAGTTCCTGAAGCTCATCGTAAGTGTCGTTGATCTTTTTCTGTCGTTTCTCTACGCTATCGCCGTCGTTCGCGGCTTTCCGTTTGATAGGTTTCACCGTGGATTTGATGGATTTGACTCTTCTCACTGGTACAACCTGCTTAACCATCTTTGTTTTCTTAACCCGTTGAATAACGCGAACTTTCTCCGATTTTCTCACTTGGACCGATATCACTTTAGGCTCTACCTCGCGAACATAATTGGCGGGTACGAAACCATCGGTCCCATCCGCCTTCCTAACGCTCCACCAATCGGGATTCGTCTTGTTCAACAAGAACATCACTTCGCCCTTTACCATCTGCATACCTTGCCCGTTGAACGGATAAAGACTCTTTACTTGCGGCACTAATCTTTCCTCCTGAACGGTTCTTGGCTCCACCCTCTCGACCACTTCGTCGACCCACTCGTCCTGCGGCATCAATCTTACTTCCTTACCTTAAAATAAAATATTAAAATGAAGACCGAGCTGTCTCGTACAGATTTTTACTTAGATACGCGAATTAAGACAAAGAGAGATAGGCTCGCTCAGTAGGAAACTGTTGACTTCTACGATAATAGTTTCTAGTTGTAGAAAGAAAGCACGAAAACAAAGAAATCGATCGATCCAGACTAAGACTTCTTACGTCGATTAATACGAGCAAAATGATTTCTAAGACGACGACAATATTTTCCTAACGTAGAAGACAATGCGTTAAAAATTGGAATATCCAAACGTTTCTCTTACTCCATTCCTCTTGTTCCAGTTCCGCCACTGGTTCCGGATCGGCTGATAACTCCAACGTCGAGATGCCGGACTTGATGAGCTTCTCTGCTTGCATGTTTAAAGATTGCACGTCGCCTTTGTACGCGTTCAATTCTCCTTCCAAGTCTTTATGCCTTTGCAGCAACGCTTGTGCGCTCGGTTCGTCCACGCCATAATCTTCGGACGCTACAAGAGCCATTTTTTCGTTCATCCAAGAATCGGCCTCGTTCGCGTCCGCATAGAATTGAAACGCTTCCGCAGCGTCGTCCAATTGTTTCTTCCTCAAGGCCGCCAGTTCTTCCAAGACTTTCCAATGCTCTTGCAATGAATCGATGCGATTTTGAATTTCCGACGACGAAGAGTGTTTATCGGTAATCAGTTTCCTCCCGGCTTCGCAAAGCTGATCGGATTTCGGCCTGTGCACCTTCATCTCGTCCTGCAAGGCTTTGTGCTTTTGCTGAAGAGAAATAACCGCTCGAAGATCTTTCGCGGATATGCCAGCCTTACAGATACGTTGTTTCTCGATCAGCCAGGACTCCTCGTCCTCGTGATCCTGCAGGAAGTGAAAGAAGTTCCTAGCGTCTTCCAAGCGCGCCTTGCGTTCCTTGCTATTCTCCACGAGCTCATTGTACGCGTGATTAAGTAGATTTAGCTTCTGTTGCAAAAGAGGCACTTCCTTGCTTTGCGGTTGGGCCAAGTGTTGCGCAGCCTGCCTGCCCAGTCGTCTCTGGCTCTCTCCGAGAGCTGTAACCTGTAGTTCCTGTAGACTGTGCTTTTGCAATAGGTCCTCGACGCCTAACAAATGCGGGCCGACGTCGGTGCTTTGGAAATTCAATTGCAATTCCTGAATCGACGCCAAGGTCGTGTCGATCTCTCTCATCAGACTCATCAGCGAGGACAACGCGACCAAATTCGACTTGTGATGATCCAGCAGGGTCAACAATTCTTTCCATCTCTGCAAGACCTCTTGCTCTCTCACTTGAACCCTCTCGAGGCCGTGATAATTTTCCCTTACCAACTCGTCCGACATGTTGGTAAGATCGTGGAATCTTTCTTCGCGCGCTAATATATCGGCGCTGATCGCCTCGTGCTTCTTCACGGTGGCGTCCACCTGGGCAAGATTGCTGCCGTATCTGGGATCGGTCACGACTTGGATCATCTCCTTCAGGTAGCCCTCTCTCAAGACGCTTTTCCGTTCGAACTTGTAATTCAGTTGCTCGAGCCTCTCCTGGCGCAGGAGTTCCGTCCGTAGGGCGACTTCTCGACGATGCTCCGCCCGTTCCAACTCGATCCAATTCCTTTCGATGTCGTGAACGAGCTGGCCCTCCTGCGGCGTGAACGCCGGCTGGTTCAAAGACTTCAATTGGGTGTTTATATGGAAATACAGAACTTCTATCTCCGAGCGCTCCTTGTACTTCGGTGGTTTCTCGACTGTCCTGTATTGCTTAAAGGCCAAGAGTTCTCGTTGAATACCTTCCAGCGAATTGGGAAAATTACGATTTTCCAGAACCTCTATCTTCAGCTTGATCCATTCCAATAGATCGGACGTCAGCTTTTCATAATGTATCTTCATCTTGTCCGCGTCCATCATTTGACTGACGATCTAAAAACGTGCCATTGGCTCGTCCGTTAATAACCATACATTTCTAAATTAGAGACGTTACACAATGTAAGTAAATACGTACGTTTGCGATTCTTTTCCCGCTTTTAATTTCGTTCTTCATCCTGGCGAACGTGTGATAATACGAAGCCACGTAGGTAATGATGGATTTCTCGTCCGGCCTCGCGGTGTCGACGTCCTCCGCATCCAGAAGTCTTGGTATTCCGAGTTCGCAATTCGCCACGTCGAAAGCATAGTTGAGATTATCGATGTTCTTATTTTGTTGCAGCTCCGACCACTTGACCAAGTCTGGTCTATGCGCGTGAATAAGTGCGTTGAAACCAAGACCGCTTCTCCATGAACCTTTGCAATTGATCGGGTTACTTTTCGTTCATATGAGCACGCTGCTAATCGCAACGAAGCGATTCGCGTGTTTATAGCTTTGCGCTGAATTATATAACTTAAAACATCGAATCGTATCCAACGTGGATAAAATGCCGTTAAAGTTCGATAATGGGTTAAATCAATTGTCTTCTTACCGGTAAAGTCTTGAATGTTGACTCCGGGATAGCCATTGGTTTTCCTTTGACACCAGAGCAGTAAGGCATCTTTGGCAGATTTCTTTTCGCTGCTATCGTTCTCCTCGTCCACGTCTATCTCGATCTCTTGAATTTGGAATCTCAAAATAATCGTCCAAATTAATCCAAGAATCAGCCTGGGGTTTCCATCGACGATATCCTCCGCTCCTATGCTCTCTAATCGTACCTGAAAACGATTACGGACTCACTGAAAATTACCTCGTTGGGGTATCGACTTGTTATACTTGATCGATAAAAATACAAAATTGTAGAAAGAACGCAACACGTGAAAAAGGACTTGTGCTAACGGTTGGTAGAATTACTTTAGAATCCTCGACACCTGGATCGTGTATTTTCAACCGCTCGAATTATCAACTTTTTTGTACTCCGATATTACAAGACGTTAATATGTAAAAAAAAGAAATATTTAACTCGTAATAATGAAGTAGATTTAATCGCATGAAAATGAATTCCACGATTTTTACATCTTATCTATCAGCACGAGCGGCTTAATTACGAAACACTAAACGAATGCTAACAAAAGTAATCTTATCTTAACAATGGCATTCTATATGACAATCGATTTGAATAACGTACGTGCGAAGTTTGATTTCGCATGTACGATGTCAATACTATTTAAACAATCCAAATTATTCGATAAACGATACGTTCGGGACAAGGAATAAATCAAATGAAAATATGCAAGGTCGATCTAGGGCTTGCGTTTGAGAGAAATATGCAAATCTGTACATAGGCATCGACCTTGATATCGAATATAAACATTTTATCGCTTATAAGAATGATAACAAACCGATGGTAAAACGTTTTATCGACATTGGTGGGCTTTCCAGCTTTCGTATAATATCTGTAAGAAAAAAAAGGAAGGAAATTCGCGACAAGGGGAAATAAATCACGAATTTCCATGGGGCCAAAATACGTGGTGCATGCACCGGGCGTTATAAACTCGAGCTTCAGTGGCGTATGACTAATGAATGAGCCTGAAACCTGCACTGGAATGTGGGAATACGGTACTATTACACTGTTCGAAAGAAGGCCACGATTGAAATTCATGCAACAGATATGGCCGGTGAGAGCCGCGAAAATCGATGAAAGTAAAGCAATGACCTTACTCGACGCTTCAAATCAATAATTTAACCAGCCTGTTAAACCGCGTTTCACCCTGACTTTCGATCGAGAGAGTTCTTCTTCCGATGGGATCTTTTGATCTTTTTACAGTGCGATCAAACTGATCTGCGCGTCGAGGTGACGGTCGAAGGATCCAGGATTTGTCATGAACACTTTCAAAAGAGCGCTAGCCAACGGATGTTCAAATGCGAACTCTGCTAAATTGATGACGAGAATTTACGTTTTCCAGCTTGGGCACATTTTTTTAAACGCAATATCCCAGCACTCGATTAGCAAAGCTGATCCTACGAAGTTCATTAACTGACCATACAAAATATTGACTCCACAAAGCGCTTGACTGACCCTAGAAAAGCAACGTTCCAAATAGGCATTTCCATTTGTGGCCCAACAAATGCCCATCAGAAAAAAACTACCTTCTAGACAAACGCGACGATTCGACGACCCTTAAAAGCGATCTTCGAAAATACAGACGTATCTTTAGGTACCTAAAGCAACGAGCGTTCATCAGCAAAAGAAGGTTCTTCGCCTCTATCAAAACCGTGCGGCAAGTTAAGCAGAGATTCCGCGTTTCGCGCGAATAGGAGGCGGCGGCACGCGTCGATGGAAATATTTACTCGGTTAAGTGATTCAAACTCGATTGCGATACCACCTTACCGTTGTATTCTAGTCTCTCCAGTGAAGTCGGAGGAATGGGAATAGCGCTCCTAATGCATTTAGCGTGGAATGTAACTCCTACGTCGGACATTCACTGGGTCGACCGGCTGTGCGACCGCCCGTTAAACCACGAAGCTGCCGTCGCTGCTGTTGCTGCAGCCGTGGCTTTCAGGCGAGATCGGTGCCTCTTGGGGGAAAAGGAAAAAGAAAAGAACGAATCTACGACGTACGGCAGATCGAGCCAGAAGAATCCTTCACCCTAAAAAACCAATTTGGGGATTTCGGGTCGACCATGATCCCCGTTACCAATTTTCCATCTTTACAATAAGCAAGAATGAACTTATCATTGCACAACAGTTAGCTTTACGCATTGTCGTAAGATTTAGATCGGAACGACCGACCCGACGGAGGGGATAACCTATTTTGCAAATGGATACATCAATGTTGCCGTGTTTCTTGGATATTTAAGGTACACCGATCGAAAATAATTTCAGTCCTAGACTCGATGACAAGTCAACTTGTAGAATGGGGTTAGGATTAAAATCTTGAGGATTGCTATTCGTTATCGCGAAGTAACCAAAATGTTCTTTAAACGAGTCTTGAATCGTTCGACCGACCGATGGGAAGAATTTTCATCGCCTATCTGCGATCTTTACGACGTACTATGACTTCAATAGCAGCAGCAGCCATCCCCTTTTTTCGTAGAATAGTCCAGCTTATCCTTTGCCCCACTCCTAAACCGCGTAGCGGTTTTTCCGTGGCATCGTTTACACAACAAACCACCGCAATCGGAACTTGCATTCTTGGCACAACAGGAAACATCGATCTATCGATCGATCGACCTGGCGAACTCGCGGCCTGTCCTGAAGTAACGGTGGGAGTAATGGTAGAATCCGCGCGCCTGACCTTTCGCGAAATATTTTTCGCCTTCTTTTCGTCGATCTTCCACGAAGTCAGTTCGAATCGACGTTATTGGTATCGTAATTTTGGGTCAGACGCGGTCGAAGGTCGAGCCAATTTCGAATCTTTCGAAATTGGTAGCTTCTAAATACACGAAACATTCCATTACGACGCGACGCTGTGAAATATAGATAAACTCGAAGGTTTTCAATAGGCGAGATACCTTATTTAATTTGCCCGACACTTTGGGATGGAACGTGGCGATAAATTTCGATCAGTCGCGACACTCTCGCCTTGTTTCTCTTCCCCATATCAGAGTTCTCCATTTTTAGGCGTTCATTGCCATCTTTCTGCGTTGATAAGTTGTTCGTCGAAAATTAAACACGCGGACAAATAAAGGGCACGAATGTCTACGTGCAAAACTCGATAGGCACTAGTGTGGCGATCTCGAAATAAAAAGCCGGTTTCCATAATACCAAAGCCATAAAAGTTGAAGGAAGGAGGGAGAAAGAGAGAAATACATAGACGAAGGCTAACAAGATCGAGGTTTTACCGTGTCAAGAATCGTTTCTGTTCCACTTTACGACAGCCATCGATCGACACGTTCTTCCTTTCCTCAATGATTTCTGCGACGAATCTCTCAATGATTTCTCGATCGATCTCCTCGCTATTTTTTCTACGTAATAACTCGGATACACGATTAAAAGGAAGAGGACGATCGAATCCGACTTTCGCTCTTGCCTCGAGGCTTTTCTTCGTTTGGGAACCGCTGCGGCTCCTAGACGTTTCCTACCGACTTTCGACTCCTGGTAGAAAAGGTGCGACGTTACTTTTATCCGACTTTCTCGCTAAGTTTGTCGACTTTGGTGTTAATTACGCCTGCTAAAACCGCACGCGTTGCGCACACCAACGTTTGCCTCGAGCAAACAGGCCTTTACATAAATACGATTTCGAACCAGGGACGTTCCAAATCGTACAGGCAATCGTAATCTCGTTCTTGATCGGAGATTGGACGCGTTACAGATCGCTGATCAAAGTTCGTAGATAGATCGGAGTTTTTCGTTAACGATTGCGTCTATACGACTGTACAAAGAGATCCGCTTATCATCGATCACTACGTATTCGCACTTTTCTTGGAAGAAGAATTTTCTTTGTTTGGACGATACGCTCGGTTCTTACGTCATCCCAAGAGTTACTCTTGGTCTAACGATAATGCGAAATTAATTCGAGAGATCGACGACCTCGGTGTCGTTTTGCGTCAAGGACCAAACCCAAATGAATTGTAAGGGGAAATTCGAAGATTGGGGAAAAAGGTTGGAAGTGTTTTGCACGATTCAACGATCGCTGTTGGCCCAATTTCAACATTGGTTCGATGTTAGCCCAATTTCAATATTGGATCGATGTATGCCCGATTTCAATATTGGATCGACGTATGCCCGATTTCAACATTGGATCGATGTCAGCCCAATTTCAATATTGGATCGATGTATGCTCAATTTCAACATTGGATCGATGTTAGCCCAATTTCCACGCGATGTCAGAGAGCATCGATCATGTCCACGTGATTCATCCGATTGGTAATAGCTAGAGATCCCACCATTCTTTTATAATGTAATTTTCTTTGCAGCCTTGAGAACCGTGACATATGGGACGCGCGATGAAAACGCGTTCTTCGAAGCACATCCACGCATACGAACGCGTATCTAACTACACGCAAACGTACGTGTCGTACTCAGACAGACGAACGAATTTCAAATCCGTCGCAGCTGCGAATTCCGCGATGATAAAGCAACCACGATATTCTTATCGAAACGATGAGTTCGATTAATCGCGCACGTACGCGTCCCACCGAGAATTATTGCGTCTTCAAACCATTGGATTTCAACGACTAACGAGACTTTATTTCAAATTTTATTTAAACAATTATTATTGCAAAAATCGGTGGGCAAATTTCTTACCGCGTTGGTTCACATACAAAAGGAAAACTTCTTCAACATAATAATTCAATTAGTCGTACCTGCATTTTATTAGTCGTTTTAATCGAATTTACTAATGATTTTGTATTTTATGAATTTTTCATTCTGCAAAACAACGAAGTATCCAAGGAAAGATCGAATGAAGATCGATCTCCTCGACGATTCGAAACAAGCAAGAGTCACAATTTCGACATTTTCTAATCAAGTGAGAGACCAACCGGTCGTCTTGATAGAAAACGTGGCCGTAAGCGCGACAAAACGACATTCGCGCCAGGAAAATGGTCGTACGAATGGAATTTGATAAAGCAGCGCTTACGTCGAAGAACGCGGAAAACGTCCTCGGCATAGAAGTTGTTTATGGATCGCGTTACGCTTGCAGCAGCAGGTTAGCAGTTTCGCAGTGGCTTTCAACAAGCGCGAGTGCGAAACCAGGTGAACACCCAAGTCGAGTCCTAAGAAGTTTTGCGTAGCAGGAAAAAAAATGGTGTAGAGCCAAGAAGAAGCCAGTCCAAAATGAAAGATGGAAGTTGAGTAGAGGCGAAGCATCGGTGGTAGCGCACGCGTTTCGAGGATCAAATCTGGAACCTCTATTCTGCTTCTACAAATTTTACTCTACGATTTTATAAGGAAAGCGCACTAACAGGCGTTCGTAGTTAAAATAGGGAAGGATAGAACAATATTTTGGCGCCTCTTTTTCCATTTTCTTGATTATCGAAGTCGTTACGTAAGCTACGCAACGGGAAAAATCAAGCAAGAACGTACGAGTGAAATACGTTTCGGTCACGTCCGTACTGCAAAGATTAAATCTATCGAAGCGGACATGGGAACGTATTTTACAGTTCTATCGAAAAGCACGAAGCGACAGGTGTTTTTAAAGATACGCGCCAGCGGTACGTCGATAAATCGATGATAAAAAAACGTCGACGCATCCGAATCCAGACAATATCAGCCTCGACTTTAACAAACTACGACTTCACTACAACTACTTCGACTTGACTGTTTCTGATTGAACAGCAGAGAGCGGAGAGCAAGTTTTTCCTTATTTTTTCCTTCTTCGTGTCAAGGAATTTAATCGGAATAAAAAATGTCGCGTATCGAACTAGAGTTCCTATATTTTTGTCGTCGATGAAGAGGAGAGAAATCGAGCGATCATTGGAGTCCCCAATGGGATTGTTTAACCTTATTCCGAAAAGAATCCTACTCCCCGGCACTTACTACGATCTAGCAAGTTTCGCCCGTGACGGTGTTCTACCCCATCAAAAAGCAATGTTTTATCAACACACGAAATTCTTCTTTGTCCATTGTTACCGTTGCAACTTTTGAACCAAACGTCAGATCGTCGTGAAATTTTTACAACAATCTTTTGAAGATTAGTACTTCTGTCTGTCAGACCGGAAACTTATCAGCCGATGTGTTAGATTAGGTAGATTAGGTAGGTTTAGTGTTAAATCCATTCCCACTCATGGTGTTATTCCCGTCCACCTTCGTCCAAGATTCGATTCGCCTTTTTCCTATCTCGTCATCGTTCATCCAAAGATCGTCGTCGTCCACTGCCATGGTTATCCTGGTCCTTATTGTCGTCGTGGCTGGCTTCTAGCCACGCTCGAGCTCCAGCAGCGCCATTAGCCTCCGGCTTGATGCGACTGTCGGCGTTTTGAAATCCGCGCTAACACGAGAAGGCCGCCGCCTCGAGAAAACCCGCGACAAGAACGTAAACGCACAGTCAAATGCCGCTAGGCGCTCCTGGAATTCATTCGTCAGGGTCTCTTTGGATGCATCTGCTTGCGTCCGAAGAGTTAAACGCGCAGTCAGTCAGTCAGTCAGTCAGTCTATGCATAAAACCGATTCGTTCGAGAGCCCTGCGAGTTGCCCCTGCCTCTTGCACACCTTCTTCGCACCGCACACTTCTATTCATGCATAAAAGAATTTTATTACGGTATATATCATCGATTATTCGCTTACGAACGACGTATGACGGACGAGTATTATTCTCCGGGATGGAATCCTCTCCTGATCCAAGGGAATGCAGAAAGCAGGTGGCAAGAGTAACCATGCCGAGCATAAGAAACGTCGACAACAAGACTATTGTTCTTGCTGTCACTCTTTGGACGGTTCTCTTTTAACATCCGCGATCGATGCTTTTCGAATCTTTGGGTCCTTCTAGGCTAAATCCTTCGATCAAAGTGGAAAAAGTCGCGAAAAATTATCTATAAATTATCGATAGTAGCGAAATTAACAAAATGGCGGCGATCTTCTGAAATTTCGTGGAATCATCGTGGAATCTTGGCGAAGTCTCTGGAAAATGTCGGAACTACAAAAACGAGAAGGCCACTTCGCGTTTTCAACCGACAAATTCATAATTCTCGAAATTCCGAATATCGAAAATGTTAAGCAATTCGAACGTTATTTTAAAGTGAAATGGCGCCGCTTTCGTAAAGTGGAATAAAAATCTTCATCTTGAAGATGCGTTTCTGCCTCTTTGGAAGCGAACCTTTGCATCGCGTATTACGCAGCCTGCACGCAACACATGCAGTTGGAACGTTGTCGTCATCGAAGAACGCGTCTAGAGCCGCAACGACTGCTGCTGGTTACGTCGATGACACGCTGCTGCTCTTGCTGCAATCGTGAAGGCTCATGCGCCTGACGCACGTTCGCGGTGCCGTTTTTCCTCTTATCGCACCAGGAATCACGTAGCTCTTTGCGGAATCTTCGAAAAGCCGCGATTTCTCCTTTTTTCCCCTACGAACCATCGAAATTCTACAGAACTCTAACGATACCAAGTTCGACATCTTGCCTAACGTGTCTAGCCGTCGCGATGAATTCCATGAAAAAAGAGGCTTCTTCTGGAGGACACAGAAAATTCTTCTGGACTTACACAACTCCGTCGAACATTCCGTGTAACGATACTTTCACCAATAAAATATCTACGAAACAATTCTGATACAATAAGGGAAGAAAATTTGTCTGGAAGATCTCTCGTCAAAAATAGGCGTGTCTATCATCGCCAAGAGACAAAGACGGCGTTAACTGATAAGTAATCCACGCCTTCGACAACCTAGACTCAAACCCGTGTCGTCATCGACATCTTTAACGCCCCAAACGCTCAAACGAATTTTCCAACAACGTCAGGCCACAAAATGAACTTACGATAACTCAATCGTACCCCGAACATCGCGGAAGAAGACACGAAACATCCTTCCATCGCCTACATCTACGCCTGTTTGAACGATCGACGTCATTACGTCGACCGCCGGTGGTATTCAACGTCCCAGAAGCGACTAGAGAAGCATTTCGACCTTGTTCTGGATGGGAGAGCGGGTCTCGATGGGCGAAGTCGCACGAAAACTTTTGCAGGGCACTGTACGCACCAGACGCGCGCGTCACCGTGCGGCCGGTCGCTGCGTTAAGTGACGCGCGTCGAAAACAGGCCGCCCGCCGTTGGTGGGTCGAACTGCGCGCTCTCGCGTCCGTTCCATCGACGTGGGAGAAGAAGGAACGCGCTCGCTCGCTCCAACGGCGCTTGGTAGTGTGGTGAGAGAGCCGCCGACGCCGCAGTCGCAGTCGCAGTCGCAGTCGCACTGCGCGAGACCATTTTCTCGATAAGCGACGCACGCTCGTGGTCGTTGTTAACATTGCAGTCGATCGTTATTGGTGATCGCCGTTATTGTAGTGGTCGTTGTCGTGATTTCCACGGTCGTAGGGCCGCGGTGTCCCATTCGTTTGCAGTTCCGAGTGCCGGGGAAGCGATATTTATCCTTCCGAGTCGTGTGGTCGTCGTTACCGTAGTCGTAGATGACGCAGAAGGCCGAACGCACGACCGAAATGGCTACCAATAAGGGGACCTTCTCCTTCGAGGACGACTTGAAGCTGATCGAGTGTGTTCGTCAGCAGCCTGGTATTTACGACAAGCGTCATCCCACGTACAAGGATCACAGCACCAGGGGCAGCATATGGGAGGACATCAGTACGACCATTGGGAAAAAGGGTAAGCAGTGGCGGCGGCGGTACGGTGCGGTAGTAGCTCGTTTCACGACTACGACCACGCTACGACGACCAATCCCACTACCAACACGCTGGTCCGTCGCTACTTCCACTTCCACTTCCACCAGTAGCGGCATCGATACCTCCGCTACGGTAACAGTAGGGCTAGCAGCATTGGTAGTGGTGCGAGGAAGACCCGTTCTCTTCGATCGAACGAGATTTTGACATTGACGCGTCATCCTCTCTCGTACCCGATGCCAAATTTCACGTTTTCCATCGGAACGACCACGCGATCGCTTCCCGAGGCGCCAGAGAACTCGTTCCTTGCTTTGGAATTCTCGCCTCCGATCTATTCTACTTGTCTATTGTTTTGATTCGTTCGGTTTCATTTCGTCGATTTTGTCAGCTTTGAAATTTGTCAAGTTTTTTTTAGCCCGTAGGAACGATTTTACGTATCTCACTCTGGGTTTTTTCAATATCTTCGTCTTTTCCGTTCCAGCCGACGACTGCAAGAGCCGCTGGCGCAACATACGAGACACCTACAACAAGAGGCGCAGATTACGATTGAGGAGGATTCGGAAGGGCTCCAAAACGAAGAACTTGAAGAAGTGGGCTCTGGCCGATGCCATGATCTTCCTGGACTCGTTGACCCATCAGAAGAGGTAGGAGTGATGACTGCTTAAGGTAATTTCACAAAAAGTTGAGCTAGCTTTGTCGTGGTCTTCAGGAGCAAAGCGGGTGGCACTTACAAGGCGATCTCCAAGGTCGACAAGGAGAACGAAAGGGAGGACAACAATAACGAGATCGTCTATCCGGACCCTCATCGCGCCGATATGCACTCCGATGACTCCGGGAAAAGCGAAATGTACGACGTGAAGTCGAACATTCTAGAAATCGTAGACGAGCATATCGAAGAAGCGACAGCGATATCCGCTGGCAAACACGCGACGGACACTGACGTCGAGGAGAAGAAGCATTGCGTGGTCACGAGGTCCAACCTAAGAAGGACGAAGAGGAGGAAGGTAGTCCCGGTCGTCGAGCATCAACATCACGCGGCCGATGACGTCCCTGCTAACATAAGCTCCGAACGAGCATTCTCAGCACCGACTAGCCTGATCAATAGCACCAATAATTGCTTTGCAACTACTAACGACGATCATCCCATCGACGTGTTTTTCAAAAGTATGGCGATGACCGTGAAGAACTTTCCGCTGTCGCTTATGATCGAAGCGAAAATGGAGATTTGTCGAATCGTCAGTGAGTTAGAACTCCGCCATTTTCGGGACGTGTCGTCGTCGTCGTCGTTACCGCATTGAACAGCGCCATTTTCTTTATCATCCGTGCGACAGGGAAGGGAAGGGCCCGGGATATCGTCGATTTTTTCACTCGTCAGGAACGATTTTCGATCGAATAGGTTTCTTCGTTCGATGGAATTCGGTTCCTTTCCTGATTTGTTCCTGATGCAGTCGGTTTTTCGTCGCTGTTATGTACGTGAGAAATATATATGCCCTTTACTGGAAAAATACCGATCGGCGGGATTCGGTCTTAAGCTGATCATCCCGCGCCTGACGGCGTACCTAACCTCCAATCGAGTCTTAGAGGCTCGTATCGTTATCCTATTTCTCAATGTCGTTCCTCGATCGCCGCTATCCTACGTGTAATTACGCACCTATCCACGATTCCTCGCCCTTTGTAGTTCTTCTCTCGTTAAAGACGTATTATTCGTGTATCATCTGTTTACTTTCTATTTTCTCCGTATCTTCTAGGGTCAATTGGAAGACTATTTTTATATTTACGAGACAAGATATATATTGATCTGTCAAGAAATACAAACAAATAAGAGAATCGAGTCTATTTGAATTATTTAAAGAAAAAAAAGGAAAAAATGGTCGATTTCTTTGAATTTCCCTACATCATAATTTTTAAGAGCTCAAAGGAGCATCCATCACGCTTAATAGACGAATAAGAACAGCTTTTAACAAAACAACGAAATAAGAGACAGTATTTATATGATACCGTTACCGCAAATTTTCATGTTTAACTATAAAATAAATAACGGTTGACCTCGTACAAATTCGTTTCATTTTTAAACCTACCAGCAATGCCAGTCGATCACGCGACCACGTACAACACTTCCAAATACCCAAGAATATTTTTTCGTGAGTCACCGTAGCCACCACTTAAGGAGTAATCTCTACTTCCTTCAATTTTATCTCCGCGGCCGCGACGAGACTCGCTTCCGAGGAGCAATATAACCTCAACCATGGAAACGACCCGGAAAGGAGCGAGCAAGAATGTGTTGGGCTTATCGCGAAGCGCGTCGCGCATCAATCGCGCGACTGACTGCCTCCGTCGGAGTCTTTCTTTAACCCCCCATCGCATCGCGAAGCCAATTTTGGTTTCACGACTTCTTCTTTAAGAATTTTTAAGAACTCGGATTGTAAGTTGTCTCTGCAACGTACACCGTGCTTGAACGAAAATATCACGACTTCATTGCTCGAAGTAATTCGTAAGTTAATGCGAATTAACTTGAAAAAATATTTTTGCATTACCTGCTGGCCTTACGTTCCTGCCTTTATCTAAAAGCCAGATTTGGATTTGCATGCATTTGCAATCTGTATGAAAAGTACGTGACCTGGGGAACTTACGGGCTGCTAGTTTTATTGCCAACTCTAACCAGTGGCCGGGTATATTTCTATGAACCCATAAAGTCACGTGAACAGCCACAAGTCCCAGAACGGAAAATACGAGAACTCTCGTGATCCACTCGCGATATGTTCATAAAAAGAACTGTCTTCAGACTTGAGAAAGTTACGTACGAGTCAATATACTTGAAAGCAACGTAAAAAACCAATTTTGAAAAAATTAATTAAACCTAGATTATAATTGTTTAATTATAACGACAAAAGATAGTAATATTAAACGCTTCGTTGTCGTGAACGTGTGTATCGTTGTATGTGTGTGTGTGTGTGTG
>JAITYT010000759.1:1880062-1899420 GCA_025433975.1 Liostenogaster flavolineata
TGCCTCTTGTGCGATGCCACAGACGTGTAAACACGCGCCTTTTGTTTGGCTCCGCCTGAGGACACTTAGCTGAGAACACCACTGTATTGGAATACAAATTCAAGATATAATCTTGTGTTTGTAAGGTATATTACGTAAAAAAATTTCTTTTTTCAATACTCCGCGACTTCCGCACTTTCCTAATGCAGATCATAATAATAAAAGAAATGAAGAGACTCAAAAAATACAGCCCGCGATATACATAGCGGGTTTGATTTTGGTCAAAATTTTATTGAAATCATCCCACTAACTCCCCAGATCGAGAAAATATGCGTCTTAATTGTTATTTTCAATGCCCAAACGTGACGCCCGAAAATGATAAAAATTTGATCAAATCGAGCGGAACACGATACGATAAGTTTGATCACTCCTTTTTCTTCGGTTTGATGACGTTTTCGCGAAGGTATGTCGCTTTAAAGAGAAAGAAAGACAGACAGAAGGAGGGAAATATATAGTTCTCGCGCGCGAGAACAGACGATTAACATTGTCGTACGTGACTTGAAACGCTTGAATTTACTCCTAACCCCTGCGTAATGCCAAGAAGTGACCAGCTAAATACTCGGAAGGGAATAAACGGAAGATCATTTATGGTATCGCATTAACAGAATCAACCAAGAACCAATCATTTGCTAAACAAATCTATTAGAATAGAGATCCGTCAAACTTATCAGAGATTCTTCAGAAGACGCGTACTTTCAATTCCGATAACTTTCAGAATCTAATTGTAGGAAAGCATGCGAAAAGTTTTGATCTTGACCCAATAACGACACCCTCCAGAGACTATGAATCTCTTTCTATCAAAATACAAAAGATCGTTGTTAGCTTCTTTCTCACTGTCTCCGCCGCGTTCTAATGTGAGAAGCAAAATCTCTCTGTCTTTCTCTCTCTCAACCTATTAACCGAGCTGGACGTATAAATACGTCAAACGTAATTTTGTATTTTCCTTTGTCCTTTATACATAAATAAATGATGCTTATTTATTTCCGCTTTTATGTTATTAATTGCTATTAAACTTATGCTTAAAATATTTTTCCGTTTATTTATACCTATATATAAAGCACAAAGGAAAATTACAAAATTACGTTCGACGTATTTATACGTCCCGCCCGATTAACAGGTTAAAGACCAAAGAAGTCGAACAGCAAGATGAACAAATCTTGCGATACTTGCGATCGGGCTGCTCGGAATCGGGAAGATGACGATTCTCTTGTCGATATTTTGTCGAGATAGTAGCGGTGTCATCCAGCTTGCTCGGGAACAGTAGACGATGACTACGACGACGACGACGACGACGGTTACGAGCGACGACGTATATTATGTTGCAAAAGCGAACGACTTTGCGGTCGCGACAGTTAAGCTGCGTTTCATCGCTTTAAACGAGTATGACTCGGCTAAAGCGTTACCCAGCTGCTGCAATCAGTTTCCTGTTCACGGTGCCGCGAACGTAACGAAATATTCCGGGTCTCTTTGAAAAAAAAAGATGAGGAATCTTCGATTCGGTCGGATGAATCGTCGCGTGACGATAGCAAAACGAGAATCGATCTTCAACCTAGAACTATCCCACGTTGGATAAATCGTGTATCGATCCATAGGAGTCACGTCTTAGGCTAGGCCAGCGAAAATATAAACAACGCGTCCTTTTTGCCCTGTTAACCCTTTAATCGATTTGCCCGTAGTTGGTACGGGCATGTGTGCAAAGACTGGAGTGTTTTGCCCGTATCAGATACGGGCATGAGTCCTTAATCTGTAGCATATGTTGCCGTTGATATAAATATGTCAAATATTAATTAAATTTAATATATAATCATATTTAAAAATAAAGAAACCCGACAATCTTTTAAAGAAGAATTCATAAAAACTAGACTGTCAAAGGGTTAAGACATCGCTTAAGACCTAATCGTTCTCCAGGTCTACGCGTTTGAAAGATAACTCGTGCGGTTTTCCCATGGATCTTAAAGCAAGGAAAGAAGAAACATCGATTACCTTCGTGTGAAGAAACGCCAAGGACTTGTTGACGTTCTCGATTTTGTGCACTCGCATGCGTCCATTGTTGGGCTTGGCCAGTCTCTCCCCCGAGATTATTTCCAACAGCTTCAGCAACTTCTTGCCATCTGCTAGGTCCGTGAAGAGATCGTCCACTTCCATGCGAGCCTGAAAACAAAAGAACAGAAGATTCTTCTAGGTAAAGCGACCCTTCGACGAAAGCTTGATCTAACGCAGAGCGAGGACTAGCAGCGTCATCTTCGAAAAGACGTTTCAGCCGATCGCAAGAAAACGAAGGAATTTAAAAATTCGAAATTACACGAAATGAATTCCCATTATCGATCGGAAGGAAGATTAAAGAAAACGAAGAAATTGCGCTGATTCTCTCGAACGATGATTACGTAAAAGAAGAACGAATAAATCACCTTTAAGAGGAAGGAGTTGATCCATTTTGTGAACGTCTTCTTCTGAATGTGCAGACGTTCCTCCTGCAGGGCCTTGATGCGGCCCTGCTCGAACTTGAGGACGTCCTCCCTCTGAGTCATTCTGCTCTGTATAAACGAACCACCCTTGTATCTGTCGACTCTTGACGGTGGATACGTCGGCCGATAATCCAGGTTGCGCGATCTTCCTTGGGGTACGGCGCCGAGCCCAACGCCGGGCTCATACTGCGCCCCTGGAAATAAAATGACCCCTGTCAGCTAACACCTAAAAAACGTCTGGGGGTCTGTTAAGGAAGGAAGGAAGGAAGGAAGGAAGGAAGGAAGGTCGAATTTGGTATCCATCTCGGGCGTGTTTCTTACGAATCCGCCTGCTATTTTTAACGATTTCAGGGGCCAAAGGCGACGGGGTAATCAGAAACGCAGTTTGGAAGCTGTTTCCTTTTCCACGTTGGCTTTGAAAACGCGTAACTTCGTTACCTCGAGTTGGACACGGCCGAGGGGTCGACCTAACTGTTCGTAGCTTTCCGGAACACGTGCTCCGCATCGTTTCTCGCAACGCGTCTCAGGATACGACTCCGGATCGCGTTCTTCCTTTTACCGTGACACTCGTTCGCTTCTTCGCGGTTCTCTTTCAAGAAGTTGAAAATAACTGGTACCGAGACGGTTCCAATGTATATTTCATTCTCGACTCTTTTCTCGTTTTCGGGAAGGGTGAAAAGTACGAGATCGGATCCAGACGGAGTCACGTGCCTTCTTTTTCTTTTTTCGAGTCTCTATCTCGTGGAACTCGTTCGCATCAACTTATCAGAGAAGGCTGACAATTGCTTTGGACCTCGACTCGATATACCTCGAATTACGAATTACGTAAACGCGAAAAAATGTTCGCATCGATTATCGGAGAAAACCGACAATTGTTTTGGATCTTGACCCAATGTATTTAACTCTTGCAATAACTGTGGAAAAAAGGTTTGGAAGGATTAAGAAATTTTCTCGAATTTTCCTCGACTCCAAATTACATATTCAGCGTCTGACGCTGATGTTCACCGGGCAAACGACTTCCGACCAACTGATAAATTCGTCTAATCTCGCGAAGCTCATCGGAACAAAACAGAAGACGCAATGCTCGTGACGAATGCGTAATTCCCTCGTTTCGTCTCCCTTTCGAGAGCCCTCCCCTCGTCCCTCTTGCCACCCTTGTCTCGCATTCACTTTCTACGAACGCGATTTTGGCGCATCCGAGAGCCGAGCAAAAAGTTTACGACGGTGACTACGAGGCTCTTCGAGAGTCGGCAGTGACGATAAGCGATGGCGATAATCTTGCTCAGTCACGAGACCGACAAGAAGCGAGCTGCTGCGGTACCGCCATTTGCACTTGCTCTTATTCGCGGCGCTAAAGAAATTGCAAGGGCCTCTTCAAGCTACGCTGGCCGTTTGTATACCACCACCACCTCCTCCTCCTCTACCACCACCATCACCTCCTCGTCCTTTTCTCCTATTTTTCTCTTTTTAAATCATAGCCCTAGTTGTCGAGTCACGCATTCCCGCGATAAAGTCGTAGAGGCACCGAACAGTGCTCGAACGGTTAAAGGGATTCAAGCACGACGTGACCCACCCTAACGACCGCTCTTTGCGATTTCACGTTTGCTTTTTCTCCTAATAAATTTGCGCGCGCGCGTAATCTACGAATCGATCGTTTGCTAGTGTGGAGTTGTTGGATCCGATCGACTCTGATGGTTGGAGTCCGCATCCAAGGCCCGTTGATCGAACGAATCCATCGGGTTCCTTCGGGTTAACTCGAAATTTCAACGAACGACGTTATTAAATTCGAGACTATCGTTGGAAAACGTTTTTGTTTGGTATACTTTAAGTAAATTAATTTCCTCGAAAACACGAGACACTACTATGTTGACGAAAGAAGCTCCATTGCGTGTCCCAAATTCAAAGGACCGAGGAACATCTGCACGACACCCTTGTCGCACCAAATGTTCGGTGTTTACGAGGCTTGATTTTCCTTTTCGTATTTCTAAAGGTCGATCGAAATCACTGCAGTCGCTTGTCTCTGGAAAACGTTGTTCTTTCTGATGTTATTTAAAGATAAACGAACAAAGCCAATTTAAAAGATGAAAACAAAGCGGCTAGCTTTTCAGACACGAGAACTATCGTTATCGACGTCGTTCCTTTCTTTGTCGCTGATGAAGTGCATTTTTTAAAGAGTTAATCGAAAACTTTTAACCTTACGACAGACTCGCGCTTGCTATCTGGTGTCGTTATCGACGAATCAATGGATGGTATTCGATTATCTCGAAGATATACGAGCATGGAGTCTTATCGGTGAAATGTTAACGTAAGACAAGTTGATCGATAAACAACAGAAATGAAACGTTCGGACGTCGATCGTTGTACGAAACGAAAAACATACACCGCGATGTGCCTTCAATCTCGGTCTTCACCGTGGAATTCAGGAGACCTAGCAAAGTCTAAAAATTGATCGTAACTCATGGAATCCGTCACCAGGACTCTAAACGAGCCGCTGTTAATCGGCGGCGTTCGATCCGTTCGAAGATGCCAGAAAAGCATTGGCTAGCTTTTATCGCTTCTTTCGTAGATTTATCAGCGTACGAAACTGGAATGAAAAGCACAAATGTATGACGAAAGTGGATGCTCTAATAGCACGAGAGAGATCAACGTACGACCCGCAGCGATGATCGTTGACTATCGGTTGGCTCATAACGGATCAATCGTTTATCGACTGTTCGCGATGTTGCTAAAAATAACGACTTTGTCGACGAAACGTTAACAGGGATAAGAGCACGACAAACACTTCGATCGTTATCGTTCTCGATGGATGGAGGATTTTCGTCATGGTAGGGGCGACAACGACAACGACGACGACGACGATGACGACAAGATGGATGGTGGATCGACTTTCCTATTATCTCTACATGGTTCTAGAGCTTATCGTACGAAGTGTTGCGAGCTCCGCATTGAAACGAAATCCTGATCAGACTCGGTGGCTACCATTCGTGATATACTTTGGACACCCAGTCCGCCTTAACCCTTTCGAGGCTGTTGGGACACATATATCCCAGTCAAGTTTAATCGTAGATGCTAACTATCGATCTACTACAATTTCTTGCACATTGCTTCATTGTGAATGGGCTCTCCTTTGAATATGTTCATGTAGCCGATTCAAATTATTTAGTCCTTTATGTCCCAGGCTGTAACTTTGCATTGATGTAAAAAAATCATTTTTTTTTCTTTTACCCTACTACAACGAATAAATTGATCACTTGAAGTATTATACATGTAATCTGCCTCTTTTATTTTCTTTAAAAGAAAATCCGTTTCGAAGGGGTTAAAGCGAATCATTGTCGTATTTTGTACACGACGATACGCCGTACAAGTTGTACATTCTTTTTGATCGAGCGTGTCATCGAATTTGGTGTTGTTTATCGGCAATTTTATTGCGATAAATGTATTCCATTACATCATTCCGATGAATCGACGTAAAAAAACTGATGACCCTGACTTTCTGCTTTCGACGCGAAGCAGCCGCCTTAAGGTAGACGATTTCGACTCTCCCACATCGACGATAACGCATCAACGAGAGATAAGATTCCTCAATCTGGAATTCAAGGAATACATCGGAGTCGAAATATCACGCAGGCGCGACATTCCTTGGAAAAGTGATTTTGGAGAAGTAAAACGGACGCGATCATAAAAGATTTATTTTTACGAACGACATCACGATGACTGCGCCTGTAAAAACGATTATATGCAAAGTACGTAATTTGACTTACGGATGGGCGTCAGTCAGGGTCGGAGACTGCAATGAGACGATTAAACAACGTGTCTACCTGGAAACATGCGAGATACGCTTTCTAGGATCAAAACAAGCTTGCGAGAGACATCGTCTCTATAAAACGACCTGGCGTCTTCGTCAGCATCGATAACGCGAGTGCTACGCAGCGTTTATCAGTTACGTAAGATGGTCTAATCGCTGATGCATAAATTGTTGGTGTCGAGTTTTTTTTTTATACGACGCGTCTCAACGGCGAAAGAAAAACGCTGTGTCCAATTTTAGCTAGCGAAATAGGAACGGTGCCGAAGATCGTCTTCCGATCGTTAGGATCATCGTCTCTCGACGCATGATGGAGCATCGTGACTTCCTCGGTGCGTGACGGGGCATCGATCGTATTTCCGCAGTGAAAATGATGCGCTCTCCCGATACTCGTCTCCCTTTTCATTAAGGCCGCGAAACGACGCGTCCCACACGACTCGATGCAACGCGACACCGCGCGTCGGTCGAAGTTTTAAGATCGATCCTCCATCTTCCCTCGGGATCGACCACGAAGGAGATGCTCGGCGAGACCCGAGTCGCAGGAATGCCGTAAAACTGGCGCGTAATTTCGAGGCTCCGAAGGACCAAGAAGACGAAGATAAAAGGACCAGACTCTGCCGTTAATTGGTTTCTTCATTTAGGGTGTCTCTTCGCTCGGAGAAATTCAGAACGCGCCTTTCGAGGGGGGGACTTTATCGCAGGTGACACGCTGGCTCGCCTCCGGAAGTGCTCGTGGGTGCGGTTGTCGAAAGCCCAGTTCCGCTCGAACGTTGATAACAATTAGCGCGACCTCTTTCTCTTCGTGTGTCTCGAAGTTCGTCCGAGCTGACACTAACGTCGAATTAGAAACGCAATTTTCTGTTTTGTTTCGTTATGTTTTTTCTCTTAGGAAACGTCCCTCTTATTTACTCAACGTTGCTGTTCGTACGCAGCCTAACGAACGATTAACGAGGCCCATGAACGACAGAAGCTTCTAAACTTTGACCTATCATTTTTTCTAGGTCCCCAGAGCATTTTTCTAAGATATTGTATAACTCGATTCTAAATTATCACGACCTTCGAATTTTCAAAAAAACTTTTCTAGCGACCTATAGAACGCAGACTATGTTCGACTATTAGTAATTACGATAAAACATCCTAAAATTGTTAAGAACCTCCAACGAACGATCGAATAACAGAACAGTTTAGCCTCGTACGTTTTTTCGAACCAACTTGGCCTTGATTCAACTACCACCATAAGGACCACGGATCGAAGGCGAAGGAAGGTCAACGATCTTTAAAGAGCAAAGTCGTCGTTAAATCTCGATTTGTATTCACCGTAATAAGCGTATGGCGATGACATCCGATCCATAGCGATCGTTTACTCCCTCGTCAGCAACCGAAGCCAGTTTCCAACAAACATATCCTTCAACCTTCCGACTTTTTCCTTCGCGTCTCTTTCTGCCTCCTTGCTCTTCCTCTGCTAACTCTGCACTACTCGCTGCCGTAACTGTTATCTTATTCGACACCTTCGGTGCAACTCGTACGGACTGCACCGCGTACCGTTTGCACGTACGCGAACGACCGGTAACGCCCAACTGATGATTCTCGGTCGTTAGCCAAGTATCCACTGCCGCCGACTGACACGTCTCTCTTATCAGCGACATGTCGAACGTGCGCGCGCGCGCGTAACGCTTGTTTGTCACATTCAAACCGTCGAATGTCCCGCCATCTTTAAATCCACATTGTAGATGCAGCCTTTCTCGAAATTGTTTCGATGCTTTTCCGGATGCGACTGACTCGAACGTCAGAAAAATGGAATAATTCGAAAGTCGTCCGATATCTAGATTAATTTGGATCGATTGTTTGAGGATGTCGTTTCGCTAGAAGAAATTGCGTCTGGTTTTGGTAACGTTAGAATTTAAAGTAGCATCGACACGTTGTGAAAGGTGCTTTATCATTGGTTGTTTAACAAACTTCCACGTAAGCGTTTTGTCAACGGACATGAATAAAAGCTGACGTAAGGAGGATAAAATTATAACGGAGTACTGATAGTCTCAATTGCTTCGTAGTTGTTCGCCTGTTCGTAAGAATGACATCATTTGATCATGAAAACGCGTTCGTAGAATCGAAAACTCGTCTCCATGCTGAAAATAAAAAAAAAATCCATCGCACGTGCAAGATCTTTTGTAGAAGCGCTATGATTTTTAATACGCTTGCTTAACACGTTGATTGTCATATTCGGGTGACGTATAACACTTCTAAAAATTTGCGTCGCTCATTATTTGGCAATGGGTACGTATCCCGTGAAAAACGTAGGTCATGTTTCAATATTTTGCCGGTCAAGGTGTTTGGAAATCGTGCTTTCCAGCGATCGTTACGGTGACATTCATTTTCGTCGATCACGCGCGTTCCCACGTCCCTGAATTCGACCGCGTTAAATTGTCGCGGCAGACGATGCGACGCGACGCCTGGTTAGGTTAGGTCGAGCTCGACATGTGCAGCGTAACTTGGTGTCTTAACGATTCTTTTGGTACTTCTTGCGAGAAAGGAGAACGGCTTGACCCTGAAGTAATCCTCGGATCGATCGAGCAGTGATGACATAACGCGAGAGACGTTCGGAAGATCGCTCGAGGTCCACTGGCGCGAAGTCACGGATTACGAGAAGGAACGTGTATCGTACGTTTTTTCATCAGCCATTTACAAGCGGCAAAAAGGAAAATCTAGTCAAGCCCAAATAGGAAGTGGAAAGCAGTCGATTCGCAATTTGGTCCTGAAAGTTGTCCAGGAAAGGGTCAACGTCTCTGGAGTAGTATCGATCAACGTGAGGAGAACAAATAAATTGGGACACAACTTCGGGTCTAAATCGCACATGGGAAGGACCCGGCTAGCATTTTGACCAGGTGTCCCGCGGAGAAGGGTCGACGTTTCTCGGGCTGATTGGCAAGGCGAGGCGAAGCCTGTTAAGACAAGGCAAGGCGCGACGAGACGAGGCGACCGATTCGAACGGGATGCCGCTTGTTTTTGCCGTCAGGAAGTTGCCGGGCAGAGAGCCGCACCGGAAATACGGTGAACGCGCCGAAAGAAACGAGAGGAATCAGCGGACCAAGCGAAATCGGAGCCGTATCATTATCGGCTGCTGGTTCTGGCCTCTCGTATGGGCGATACTGCACCGAAAGGAATGCCACCGGTCCGACTTTACACCGGTATCGCGATACGGTCGTTCCCATGCAGAATCGATCGTATTTTGCACTCATGATTGTCTGGCTACTTTCCACCCCCCGAACCATTGTCAACCGACGCGTTCTTGGAAGTCGTTGAACATCTTGTTCCCAAACGAATCCGCTAGTTCGACTGTCGTCGATATTCGCCCATCTCTCGTTTCCACCGACAGACACCCAAGGAAGGCATTGAAGAATCTGACGTTCCATCGACTTTCCCTGGATCTTCGAAACGATTTGAATTTGGATACGGACTTGTATCCAAATGGTGTGAGATAGGATACCCATTTTAACACTCCTTTGTCTGGCGCCCTTTAAATTTGACTAGCCCTCGGGGCCAGGTACCAGATCTTCCTGCCGATACCATCTTCTCGACTTTGTGTTTTTTTCCTATCCATTGAAAGCCTTTTGGAAGGGTCTATCCGTAGAGCGGAGTAACCGAACATAATGCAAAAGCGCGTAAAAATACGTGACCATATCCACTACCGCTGGTGGTGGAAACACGTATCTTTACGTGAGCGAACCATAATGTGTTTTAATAAGCAATGAAATTAGCCCTGGAATTAAAAAGGCATTTCGTACTTTCTCGAGTATCAAGGCGAAGTCGTATGGCGCGGGCACCGTGTAAATTGATAGTTAGACCTAATTAAACGGTTGATGGGCATTCTGCACTCATCAAGCGACGAGATACAATGGAAACGAAGTAAATAGAAAATAAGGCCGGGAATTAAGATCACCGACGTAGATCGTGTTTGTGGCTCGTATCGTCGACTCGCGATCCTGAAATCTCGTTGTGTCGTCGTCTCGAACGAGGGAACAGTGTATGTGGTGGTGTATGTGCGCGGCACGAACGAGAGGCACGCGCGCTCGTGCAGACGTACGTATTATACATAAGGTATGACGACACGTCTATATCCGTGCGTGACGGTGACATTCCATGTGACAATGAACGTACGTACGAGTGCGACCTTTCCTGCGCCCACTTGTCGAGCTTCAAAGTGGCCCGCTTCGATCGCGCGTATAAGCGCCATTTCGTCGTCGTTCGACTCGGACAACGCGCGGGGATCATCGTCGAGGTTATCGCTACGTCTTCTCACCTAAACGACATTACGATTTTTGTCAGGTTTTAACCTCGATTCTAGGTTTGGTCGATCGAGATCCGATGGAAATCTGACTTTGATCCAACGATCGTTTGATCCAGAGAACGAAGATAATCGTTTTTTTTATCCTAAAGCTTTTATAGCAGCGATAACAGGACGAAGAGGTTAGGTCTAGAGTAATCTGGAATAAAACAATTCGTTGTAAAACTAATCTGGACTCGAAATAACGAAACCAATTGGCCAAGTTGAAATTGACAAGTTGGCGATCAAGCGATAGACAGCTTGGACCTAGATAAAATTGTTCGTACAGAAATAACTTCGAATTTATCAGCAAATAAGTGATTTTATTAAGATGCTTCGTAAGAGTCAGTAGTCAGTCTTAGTCTGATTCCCCCTTTTGGGTCTCGATTGAATTTGTTTGGTCCTAAAGAGACCGAGGGTAAGAAAAGGATTTCAGTCGAGTCATGGGATTTCTTTGGAAGATTTCTTCGTCCTTATGGGGGGAAAATAGCAAAGAGAACCGAGGCAAGAATCGCTAGGCGCCACATAAATGCAGTGTTCGATTGTTCATCGATATTCAAAGAATATAACTGGTTGCGTCGTTGCCATGGATTGACACATACATACGTGACGCACGGTACGACGATTACTACCTCAACATGTCCAACCGGAACGAATTTCCGGATCGTTCCAGGAAATTTAGTTCGTCGTTAACGTGGCGTCGTAAAAAGACGATCGCATACGAGATTTCGCGGTATGCATGACGCCGTGTCTCGTTGGCGTTACAACCGCTTAATTCTCAAGAACGATGACATTCCTACGACGTCGATAATTTTTCGAAATTTTATTTTATCTTCGTTTAATTTTCACTTTAACCTTTATATCCTCTCGATTTATCGATCTTGCTCGAACGCTATCAATTCGATCGAAACGTTTGATACGTTTGACGGGCGACACGGATCGTTCGACTTTTCCGAAAGTTTCTTTTAAAAGCAAAGTAAAAACTTCTAATTTTCATAATTTTATGCCAATTATAATTTTCCACGATTACGATGTTCAAAAATCGGGGTGAAAATTGGTAGTTCGGGCTAAAAAAAAGAAATGAAATGTATGCCTTCTCCGTGTCGAAGGACGTTGCACTCGTTCGAAGCAAGGACTTAAAGGCAGAAAATTGTAGAAACGCTTCGACTCTCGATCGTGGTCCGAGGCTATACTTTGTATTCCACGCGAGAAACGGATTTTTCACGGAGCGAAATTCGAATCGCGCGGCCTGGAATTTCCGCAGGTAACGACGCCAGGCACGAGCGAAGATGCCTTTCCCTCGTCGCAGTTGGAGCAACCACCTCTAAAGCGAAACCATACGCGTGCGACGATTCCCGGATGTAAGAACTTTAGGTGCTCTTCTAAGAGTTCGAAAAAGCTTAGGGCGAGTCCCGTTGGAGCTTCGGATCGTGCCACGACTCTCCGGCGACTTTAAACTCATAGCCTAAATCGAACTCAACCAACGAAAGGAGGAAGTCGGCTTCGAACTTCCCGATGGAGCATGGAATCGATGTTGTACTTGTTGTTAAATAATTTGACGATTTGTTAAACATATATCGATGTTAAACGATCTTATCGAATAAATTGTCACGCATTTAACACTTCAAAACGGGCGCTGAACGATCTTGAAGGAATACCCCACGAGTCTCCGTGATCAATTCCAAGTAGTTTCGAAGTTTGCTCAAGCGAAATGTTTTAACATCTTTGCGACTGGTTCTTGCAAGAACAAGACTTCTTAATCCCAAAGAAATCATCAACCTTCCTCTTACGTAAAGAAACTCATCAGACATCCTGTAATTGGATAAAACAACTCGAACCTTTTTTTTATTATCGTGCGATCGTACGAGTTCCTAAAAAACACTCAAGGTATCAGGGATCAGTCCGACCCTACTTGCAAATCGAGCGGCCCCTCGACGGAATCCGACAGCAGCCTCGAAAATCCGACAGAATCTTCGATCGGATCGACGTAACGACGTTACGTGGGCAACCACCGACTGGTTTACAACCGGCGCAACCACGAGATTCGCATGCGCGTCGCAGACGTTGCGCTCGATGCACGTGTGCGCTTCACACATCGACCGACCGTTACGTGTACACGCCTGTGTGGCTCGTAAGACCAAGGAACAACGACCCCGTTCTTAGACGTAGAGTGAGTGACGCTTGTCGAGCTTCCCTCCGACTGAAAAGGGAAGAAGCAGCAGGAGGAGAGCTAGATTTGTCGTCGTTCGGTGACGTCGATGATTATTCCCAATTTACGAGGAATAGGAAAATTTCGGACAAGTCCAACCGTAAGTTGGTTAGGAGGAGACTTGGCAAAAACGATGACACGTTGAACAAAAATGATGACACGTAGAAAATATGAATGCATTTCTCGGAGGTATCCATTTTCTGAAGGTATTTCTTGAAATTCGATAAGCTGTATGACGGATGTATTCGTCGCGTTGAAATCGTTGATTTGGAAGTCGTCGATCGAGGATACGTCCACTGTATCCTTTACGAATATTGCGCCAGTTATGAACGATGGGTCATTACATCATCCGGGTACCGTATAAAGAAATCCATTTACATTCTTAGAAAGAGTCGCTCTTGACGTATCGCTTCAAACTCGTTTAGGACGTTGGCGTCTAAAGTGATCGACTTGACTATTACGTTTAGCTAGAACGTGGTTCAAGTGACAAGTCTAAACTTACGAATCACTCGTAGGTTCGAATTCAATGACGCCCAAAACGAATTAGGTTAGACCAATAGTAAATAAGTTCTCTACTAAAATCCATGCGATCGACGGATTTCCATGAAATCACGGAAGCGAGATACTAAAAGAACTCGTGTTCTTGTTAATCAAGATTCATATGATTCTTCTTTCCTGGAAAATCAAGAGAAATTTAGAAAGCTTTTGCAATCGTTTATATCCATATCGAGAGCTGATGAGAACGTCGTGTTCGATGGGCATAGCAAAAGGCTAAAAGAAGATGCGCACAAATACGACATTACTTTCCGATCCCTTGCTTTCTTCTTGTTACGTCAGTAATTGCACAAACAGATGCGTGCCGAGATACCTGGTTTTACGACTTCTCTCCTTGCGCCTCCGATCAAACGCTAGCTTTTGAGCCTTCGGTCTTCAAAGAGGCTGAATTTTCCGTCGCCTTTGTCCGATACGTATTCTTCAATAACCTGCAACCTTTCTCGGCGTTGCCGCGTTTACTTTTCGAGAGACACTCGGCAGCCTCGGTGACGGTGTCGCTGCGCAACAAAATCGTGGAACTTCGAAGAGAGCTTTAAGTGGATTTCTTACTGGAGATTAATTCGAGACGCGTACCTTTAAATTTTTATCGTCCAGGCGACGAAGAGAAATAACGAAGAACGATACGAAGAGAAGACCGGTAAGAAACGCCGCCGCGAAGGAAAATGGCCGGAAGTGCGAGGAGAGTGAAACGCGTCAGACCGTTACTCTTCTTGCTTATGACGTAACGGATACTTACAACAAGTCATCCTTGTTTCTTGAATGGTCGTCGTGGATTCGCAATGGACACGCTCCAACGTTAGTACCTACTAATTAGAAATGACTCCGATCGCAGAGTCGTGTCAGTGGTTGCGTGGTCGTAATTAATTCCACACTCGGTTATTCGTGTCTTCGTTTAGCAGACATCTACTTAAAGCATCGACGAAAGATCATCGATGTAGGATTTTCATTCCAATTTTCCATGCTACTCGCTTCTCTTCGTCTTTGAAATTAACCAGGAACCCTAGAGGATCCTAACCTTTTCAAGATGGCGAATGCACAAATCGTGTTTGCATACAAATTAACCCCAAACACGTCCAGGTTATATCGCGATTAGTAGCGGATACGATTCAGTGCTGATTAATGAGTTGGCTTATGACACTTTGGGTGTCCGACGAGTTCCCGCAAGCTGCGTAGTCGCGTGAAGCACGATTCACTGAGCTTAATTACCGGAACGAATGATTTTCCTCGCGTCGCGTTGAGCCATACGAATGAATCATCGCCAGGCGCTTCCCGAGAGTTGTAAAGAACGCGAAATAATAGCTTTCTCGAAACGTATCGAGGCAAACGTACCATCATCGCCACCACCATCACGGACGGATTTCTAAGCAGGGTTCGTTACAAACTACAGGTATGGGAAAGGATATCTCGAGGTAATGAATAGACCTGGCACGATTCATCTTCGAAGCCGTTCATTCAAACGGTTAGACGCTGTCTATTACTTTCGATGCTTACGCCTGCATTTTGCGCGTACAAGATCAATAATGGGCAAGTTGTCTTTCGAACGGCGATTAATGCTTCTAAATGCCAGTTTAAAGGTGCAGTTTTTTATTCGTTGCCTTCGAACTCGTGTTAAGCCTAAAATTAAAAATTCGATCGGAGTACATGATTGGAAATATCGAGAATTCGTCCGTAAAAGAAATCCATGAGTTCAAAGAACTCACGAGGATCAAAGATTTCACCGAATGAACAGAATTTCCTTGTCCCGACCATTGAAATTCGCCGACTTAAGGGCCTATCTGATTCAACAACCTTGCAATATCGTGACCCGTATCAAACGCAACGTTCGATCGAAAGAAGCGCGCCATTGAGGGACACCGACGTTCTCGACAAAATGAATCGAAGGCGGTGAAAGTTTTCTTGGACGGGCGATCAAACGCGAGCCATCATAATTGGCCAACGTGAAATCGTATTATGAAATGCATGAACGAAGGTTGTACGTGAAACCAATTATACGTTTTCGCGAATTGTCTTTGTAACGTCAAGTTTCGTGAGAACGCAGTGGAACCATTGTGCCGTGCGTTCGTCTTCTTCCCATGAAAGCGGCCTTATCGGAACGATGATATCCCCCAAAGTCGAGAAATAGAAATAACATAACTGAAATTCCCACCTTGGTTCGCGAAGAATACCAACTTGATGGAAACCAAGTAAAGATTTTTGCGTCTTGGGTCTTGCGCGTCTAACCTACTTTTTTCAAGTCAACCCAATAACCGCGTTACTCTTGAATGAAATCCTTTATCAAAGATCGAATACGTCTTCCAGTCCTTTCCCAAGGATCGAATCTACTTTCCAAGGATTCCGTTATTCCTAAATACATATGAACACTCCTCTTAAGAATACTTGACGGCAACGAACTAATAAGATCCATAAACGCGACGCGTTTCGAATGAATTCCTGCCTTTAGCAGCGGTAGGCAGACCAGTCACGTCGCGCTAAGAAGTCAGTAATCGTCGCGCGTGTTGCGATTAGAGGAAGCACGAGTCGAACACTCTCGCGTCGATGGAAAATCTTGATTTTAAAATCGAAAAACCGGTCGAAGTCAGCACGCATTGAACGTTTACGAGGGGAATTAATGCGATTACGTTGCTCGAGATATCCCGCTAGCTGAAGTTATGCGTTATTCGATAACGAGCCCGTATCACGAAGACCGGTCAAAGCTACCTACCGACCAGGCGGTAGTACGGCCTGCGACAATCTTTAACAAGCGATCGTCGTATCTACGTGCGTACTCGCAAACGTGCGCCCAACCTCGAGTGAAAGGCCCTCTTTCACACGGCTCGCGGTTCATACGATAGGTTGCGGTACGTCGGACGCACGGCGATTATCGTTCCTCTAGGCGCGATGTTTCTTTCCGCTTAGACGTCTTTTCCAAAAGAAAATGGCCATCGAAACGCGATAGGATCGATCGATTTTACTTCCCGGACCTAAAGATTTATTAGGAATTTTTTTTTATACGGCTTCTATCGATTTTTTAAATTTTTCAAAAATAGACGGATCCGATCGACCGAAGCGACCGATCGAAGTCATCGACATTCCACGGCTATTCGGAGATCCTGACAAAACAAAAATAAAGACAGTTAAGATAGCTTCAGGGAGGAAATCTCTTCGACTTCGCTCTGATTCGCTCGAGGTACCGTGCCGTATCTCGATTCGAGATATCGCGTAATGCCGTGATCCGTACGAATAAAATCGTACGCGTCAATGCGCATCCGTGAAACGTCTTGAGCTTCGGCAAGGAGAAGACGTGCATATTCGAGCGAACCGTTATGTTTACGCGCGCGTAAATAATTTCACTCGATAATATACAGTTACGAGAAAGGACGTAAGTAGGTACTACGCTCGGTATGCGCGAAAAGAGATCGCGAAATTATACGCCACGTGGCTCGCGTTTCTCTCCAACTCAAGAAATTCGAAATTTCTGAACTCTGAGTCGATTCGCTGTTAAATACGAAGGACATAGTGAACGTTTTTCTTCTTTCGTCGAATACAGCAAGCAAAGGAAATCTAGCAAGCAAACTCGAACAAACTTCGATCGAAATCGTTTACGAAATAAGATTGCTAAAATATGGCCGTTAACTGTACCAAAAGGCTGATGTTTCTACTTGGGATAAAAAGAAAAACTGCCCTGGCCACTTTATTTTGTTCACGACGAAGGAACAGAAAAATCTATCGGTTCGATCTTTACGATCACCCAATCTCCCTTCGTCTCTCCTTCTTTCTCCTAGGTCTACTAGGTCTTTACACGATTAGAGACCTTTTCCAATGTTCGCTATTTCACGTCACGGCAACTCGTCTCTTTCCTTCTCCAGCCTCGTTTGCGCGATCGCCATCGACTTTTGCTCGATCTCCCTCCCGCTCTTTCTCTTCTCTTCTCTTCATCGTCGACGACGGCCTCCCGGCGTTCCTCGCATAATAATGCAAGCGACAATGATTCCCGCCGTGACGTCACGAGCGGATAGAAAGTCGACGAGAAAAATCAACATTCCTGCATGTGACTCTCGGCTGGTATACTACCACGTTCACCTCGTGACGTTAACGGAGGTTTCTACACGAGGAGACCGCATTACCGTCTAACACAATGACTTTATCGGCCGTTCGTATCGCGTTCCATCGTTCCTCACCAGCAAAGGGTCACGTCCGTCCTTACGAGACTCCTTTGATCGGGAGCTGTTCGCAAACTCGGCAGGAACGAATGTCAAGCCGGTCGTAAGAGTTTCGTCTTGGCCTCTACGAAGGAACGTGACTTCTTTCCAAGCTTCGCTGTTCCAAGAACATCCCCGTCTTGGAGGGGAAATAAATAGCAATGGCGACGATAATTGTACGTACCGATGTTCGATGGAAGCGAAACCGCTGGGCTAGTACTGACCTAGTAAGACGATAATCGCAGCTCCAGCGCCAAAGAATCAATAAAATTTATCAGCTCGTTAAGATAAACGCGCGAGAGGGGAGAAAAAATTATGAGATCATCGATGCAAAGGGTACGAAGAAGCTGGATGTTAAAAATCGTTGGAAAATAACGATAACTAGAAGATCGAGCCGAAGAAGAAATGGAAAAGACCGAAATTTGTTTGCGTCGCGGTAGCCGTGACACACTGAGAACGCGGATAAAAACTTTTCGGCGGAGCGCCTATGAATTATACAGGAGCCTATGATCTTTCGATGCGACCGTTCTATCTTTGGAAAATAATGATAATAATAATGATTGCGAAATCAAGTCGCGGAGAGCAAATGGAAGCGACTGACAACGAAATACATTCCGCGATACTGCAGCCGTGACATACTGAGAATGCGGACAAAAAGTTCTCCACGGAGTTCTGGGAATCTATGATGCCCTCTATCGACGATGCAAACTTGAGTTACGATCCAGATGACAAAGGTCTTCTTTGGATTCCAAGCGTTGGCTCGACGTCCCATCGAGAGTTCGCGAAGATTGGTCGGGCATGTCATAGCCGAGATCACGGGTCAAAAAACGTGTTCCGACCTCCCAGCTTCTCCAACGACGGATAACTCCATACAACGATAACGTCCCTAGCGATTAGAGATCCCATCGAGTTCGCCGAGCCGGACTCCGGAGGTTAAACCAATTCCAAGTATTCTGGTCTATTTGTTACGACGGTGCAACGGTACATCGACCAACTTGGAATTTAAGGAACGTACACGCTTGTTTATCAGCCAGTTCCTCCTGACTCCTCTCGAGGAACTTCTGGCACACAGTTACGCATTAGCACGGTAAGAGAAAGACGTTGTGTAGGGCATAGAACGGCCGCGATCCGCCATAAATTCAATTAGTCCGTGAGAGATAACGTATCGCAAAGTAAACACATTTCAACAGTCTTTTCGTGACGCCCTGCCGTACCAAATCGCTATCGATGTTTAATTTCCTAGCGATGGCTAGCTCCCCTTTCCGCGGATTCTTTTCTCCATCGCTCTTTGCATCGTGCTTTCTTAGGCTACCCCTGTCAAGTGCACTCTGAAAAATTGGAACATCAATTGGAATAACGACTGGAGTACTTGGAGTAGCCCCGAAGGAAAAGATAGTACGAAATTGTGCCGATTTGGCTTCCACTCGCGTTCCGAGATAACCTTGAAAGCTGAATTCGCAAGACCGTTAAGAACAAATATCGTTATCGAAATGCTCCTGTTAGGAGCGAGCATTCCACGAAGTGTTAAGTCGAATGGTAGGTAGTTCGTATCGAATTTTTTTAAAATAGAGCGATCAAACGTGAGAAAAATACCGAGTCAATTGCATCCATATACGTAATCGTCGAAGTAATAACGGTTATCGGGTAAAAAGCAATAAAGACGAGCGAATACCTCAAACAATACTCGAACCTGTACCTGACGCGAAAGACGTCGTTCTCGTAAAACCTCCGATCTCGATTTGAACGTGCCAATAAGCGAGTGTACCAATAGCCCCTCTCTCTCTCTCTC
>JAITYT010000759.1:1920135-1935541 GCA_025433975.1 Liostenogaster flavolineata
AAATACGATGTATAATTAATAAATGATTAAAAATGTTATGTTATTTTATACTTCTCAGCTTCTATCTTTGTCACTTACCATGGAAGAACAAAAGTTACTCCGCGCTATGTCTTTCAGTATTGATATGTAATGCATAATTAATTAATTAATTGATCGATCGATTAAACATATCTGTATAAAATTATAGGAAGTTATTACCTTACTCGATGTATGTCGGAAGTTTATTTCATTGATCGTTTTGTAATTGATTAATTAAATTTATTTAGCCGTTACTGAAAAAAATAATTTATTTTAGTACAACAGCATTGTAAAGATAGCTGAAACTAAAATCGAAATAATTTAAAATATGCGCATATATATGTATATATAAGTCTTGTTTAAATTCGTGTCTTTCTTGAGATTTAAATACCATAAGGTAGACTTCGGAATGCTATTTGGAGACAAAATTTGAAAAAAAAGAGACGTACCAACAATTTTTGGAAAACAGAAGAGTATAATAATCAAGTGGATCTTAAAATTTACTCCTTTTTTATGTTTCCTAGACTTCAAACATCTGTAAATATTTTAATTTATATAATAAACCCTGCGTTTGGATATGTATATTTATAACGTAATAATATGTTGTTTGTACCCTATTTACATATTAAAAATTGATCATCCATTGAAATATCTTCTTGACATTTTCAATAAATGCGATTATCCTTCAATTTCGTGAATTTAGACTTTGTTGACAGTCAAAAATAGAGACGCTATTATTGCGTATAAAAATTCGAAAAAAAAACTACTATATAAAACAATAAATTAATAATTTCTAAAAATGACAATTTTACATCCGTGTGTAACTGCGTAAAGCATACCGTATTCGTGTGCCTATCAGTGAGGACGTTTAGATAATTTCAATAACAAATACACTTCGTTTCATTCATATTTATTCGATAATTTATATTATCAATAGCTCTTAATGAGTTAAAAGAACAAACAAGACCAGTGATATCGATATTTTGCGTATCAATAAAAGAAAACAAATAATATCAAATAAAGAAGCAAAGTTTGAATCTCGATAATTCTTTGTACGAAAATGTTCAATAGAATATTATTATTATTATTAAATCGTCTGTGTGTGCGTGTGTATACGTGTATGTACACGTATGCATAGATACATGTGCATGTATGCATGCGCGTACATACGTATGCAGAAATGTACGAATAAATGCAAAATGCAATCAAGTAACGTTCACGATGCTACAACAGTAATTCAAATGAATCAATTACCTCTGGTCTGCCTGTCTATTGTAAGACGGTTATGATAGGAGAGAGATATAAGACACTTGGAAGTCAGAGGGCCCAGGTCTCTCGTACTCTGAGCTAGCTCGCAATGACTTTGATTTTGTTTCGAACATTCATCCACTATTATTCTTAATTGATAGGTAATTTAAATTTTTTTTTCATATGTACAATATCTCTTTACTTTATAATTTAATTACTAAAAAAAAACAAATTTAACGCAGAAATAGTATTAAATAATTATCTCCATATAGCTAGACAATTCGCATTATAACTATGAATGTATGTAATAAGAACATGTAAAAACTTTTCAAATATGGTTCTTATGTTTCACTATAAGAGTTATCGTTAACAGACTGTAATAATGAAATATATTATTAGCAACATTAATCTATGAAGTAGGAAATATTTTGAGTATTCGTCTCCCTTTCAAGCCACTTTACACAAAGCCCATAATAATACACTTTCAGAGGTCGTGTATAATTCTCACATTAGTCTTTGTAATTCTTGCCGTATTTTAATAGATTATTGACGAAACAATAGAATTATTTATTTGTCTCGGCAAAAGTTCACGAAATGTGTTTATTTACAAATTACAGATTGTCCCATTCACAACAGAATAGCACTGATTATTAGACAGTCGTATAATCACCTCACTGCATTTTTAAATTTGATCGTATCCACCATTCTCTACAAATAAGGCACCTTTAACAAATTACGCTGTTATAGGTTACACGATCTGACAGTCCGATACTTAGTCAATATTACAAGATCTGCACCAATAGCAGGTAACTTGTAATTGTCAATTAAGACATGCATAAGCAATTGTGTTAATACATTTAACAAAAAAACATTATGCACACTAAACGTTATATAACAGATTGTATATCGAAGATCTCAAATTATTCCCTGTTTCATCTTCTAATTTAATAAATATTTTTCAATTTTCAACATTGCTCATTCCTTACAAATTAACCGACCAATAACAAAACATACGTATTACTTAATTTACTAGCTTTATAATAAATAATTTTTATTTTGTCATATTTTTTATTCTTACGAATTCGGAATTACGAGCATAGTATCGCGAAATCTTCATTCGCTCCAAATGTCATCGATTCTCTATGAAATAATTTGCCTCCTAAGGTGTCTCTAGATTATTAACACGTTGATCGCTTACCGGTGATCGGATGTGTTTCCCAAGGGGCTCAAGTTCATGCTACATCACAGTGTAACTGATAGTACGCACATATATATATATATGTTTATAATTAGTCCGCGTCTTTTCAATTTGTAATCTCTTTCCAGTTTAATTTTTTCTTAGAATGCCATTATCTCTCGTGAAATGAATTCGTGCCATCAATTTTGATGAAATTTTGGTACGATGTAAACAAAGTTGGAGCCACGAAATATATTTTTACGAATATCTCGATAGCTATCAGCTAAAATAGAAGTTTTGATTTTAACATTGCAATCGAAGTTGTGTATGGAATAGAATTCTTGAACATACATTGCCAATCGGATAACTGCAATTGGACAATTATCTCGTAACAGTATCTTCTTGTGCTCGAGTTTAAAGTTTTGCGTATTGTTCGAGTTTCGTTTCAATCGTTGTAACAAAAAGTGATGGGTTTTTGTTAAAACAATATTTTAACTTATCAATAAATGTACTCGCGTTACACGTTGTTACCGTCGAATAGCCGAATCAAGTTACTTGTAAAATCCTGTTTTAATTCGACGAAGGAAAGCGCCACCCACGATCGAGTGATGCGATCTCGTCATCCGAATGTCGGCGACGTGGCGATCAACGTGTTTAGCAAGGAATAATTCGAAGAATAAATAAAAACTGACTCAGTCTTATCGACATGGCCAAGAAGCTTAATCTTAAATTTTCTCAAAAGGAATAATTCTTTCGATCAGATACCTTGACGTAGGAAATAATTAAAAAATAATTTGTATTTATGGAATGCTGAAGAAACATGTATATAAAAGTGTGAAAGAAGTTCCACGTATTTAAACTGTTACTCTAATGATACATTCTCCTTTCCTATATCCATATAAAATTACATTGCGATACCAAAAATTGCAATGCATATACAGGCAAGAAGTTTAACATTCGGATTAGAGAGTGCCATTTGCGAAATATTGGTACCGATCGTACAGTTTGGTGGACCACGAATGGATGCTACCTTCGACCAAATCTTCTACGTGCCGTCTTAACTGATCTTCCGTGAGTGAAAGATGAAATCTATTTTTTAGTCCTTGAACTGTCGCAGCACCGCCGCTACGAAAGCACGGAAGTTGAGAACCTGTATAAGTTGAACTTTTTTTTAGGTCTGTAGCTTTTATTATATATTACAATTATATTATATTTATTATTATATATATATATATAAAAAGAAAAAGATATTTACCCGATAGCATGATCTCTACAAGATTGACGATCTTCTCCATATGCTTTCGCGCTGCTATTAATCCTTGAAGGATAAGCGTTTTGAACTCTTGAAATACTTTCGATTGACTGCCGCCCATTACTTCAACGAATTCGGGAGTCAATTTAAATGGACTGGTTTCAAATCCTAAATTTCGTGGCGAGGTCGAAAGAATGAAACCAAAGTCTATGTGTATCAAATGACCATCGCTGTGCAGCAAAATATTCCCATTGTGACGATCCTTCACTTGAATGAGATAACTGACGAGACAATAAGCGGCGCAACTCTGCACGAACTTCCTTTGTGCCACGATAAATGCTTCCGAACTCGAATGGCCGAACTCCCGCTCGAAGTATTGCAGTAGCGTCAACTGGCAATGTTTCTTCACTTGATGTAAGGATACGGTGTTTAAAATTGGTTCTATCAATCCGCTGTCATTGGATAGGCATAAAATTCTGAAACGTAAGGCAGTAACGTGAAATTTTCTCTATGAAAGTCGACATCTAAAAAATTAATTTACAAAATTAAGACAAAATTATTTTACTTGTAAGGTCGCACCCATAGCGGCACATGCTCGTCCTGCCAAATCTTTTGCAACATCGAGAGCAATTGCGAAGCGAGAAGTTCCTGGCGAAGATCGTCACCGCACTTGACAATGACCGCGAGCAGCCTCCAAGAAGCTAAATGACCGTAAGGGCTGGACGCTCTTATTCTTTTCTGTTTTAACTCCCATGGTTCTTTCAATACAGCGGCGGATGGATCCTCTGGGTCGTGATTGAAAGTTGCGCTTGGCGCTGCAGCCATTTCGCTCAAACGTCTTTTTATATCACCAGGTACGAAGATCGGTTCTCGACTATCGGATGACTCTTGACTCAACTGCGATATCGTATCCCTGTCTTTTGGTTTGCGGAGTTGTAAATACTGCGAAGAAACAAATACCATCGATTTATGAAATACACACGTATCGAGTATCTATGATTCCTACCTGTTGCGTAATCTCGTCGTCCTCTTGACTCCAACAATCATTCGGATCGTCATCGGGGAAATTAAATGCTACGTCCGTACATCTGACAGAATACGGAGAAATATTTTTCACTGGAGTGTGTCTGAGTGTTATCGTATTCTGTTGCATTTCAGACGATACTATATTCGATGATCCTGTTACGTTGGACTGTTCGCCCCCTGTTAAGTTCTCCTCGGACTTCGTATGCCTTAGCGAACTGCCCATAATTTTTGTCGGCACGGGGGACGTATACAAATCTTCTACTTCCAAAACTTCAACGTAAATTATGTATGGCGCCTATAAAGATACGGAAGTTAAGTCATAATTACCGTCACGGCGCGCACCTACTTGATCCTGTCGAAGAATGTAAAGGGATATTCGGTGTTTACCTTGTCTTTGCTGTTAAGGACGGCAGCATACTGCGGTGGGACTCGTACGATATGATGCGGCACTGAACTATGCAAAGGCAACCACACTCGTGCAGGAAGGTTCAAATTTAGAGTGTTAAGTTCCGCCACTAATTGTACAGTTTTACTTTCCTTCGTTGGAATCGTTCCAAGTAATTTACCGATAGATATCAATGCTTGAATAAATTCCAGTTCTGGTGCAAGACGAGGTGCCTGAAAATGTGGCGAAGTATGCGATTCAAACCCTGTCGCTTAAATTGCAATCTAAATGCACAATATACCGGAGAATCGCGTACTCTATTGATAATATTAACGTAAACGCGTACATATGATTCGGTTCCAACTTACATTACAAAAACAATCTGTCTTTCGACCTCGTAAGTCATTAACCACACCTTGGCAGGAATAAAAACAGGTACAACCATTGTCGAATGCTCGACCAGAGCTCAGGTCCCCGAGGCTTACTTTATTTATAGTACCTAAAGAAAGACGAATCCAATGTATTAGAGATTCAATTTTCCAAAGCACGTTTTATCGACACAACGTATACGTTACACGTACCAGAATGGCTACGACGTAATGTTTGAAATAAACCAGTAGCGTCTGACTGAGATCTTTGGTGAGTTTTTTTACTAGGCGACGTGACGTTCTGCACTAAGGATAACGACTGTGGCGAAGGAACTTGCAACGCGTTAGTACGCTGCTTTCGTATCATATTTCCCTTTGGCCTGGAATTTTGACTCTTGTAAATACGTCGCGCGAACAACATTGGATCCTTTATTATCAGTTATTTCGAAAGTTTTGAATTTTACAACGAAGATATACGTTATATTACAGAAAGGAACACGAACGAAACGAATTACTGCAAGAGTTACTTCTTCAGCCTCACCTGAGTTCGTCTGATAAAATAAGATTTTTTAGTTTGGTCCCATGAGACTTCTTCTTGGATGGCAAATGGGCATCGGAACTATACGCGTCTAATAGCCAAGCACATTTTAAAGAAAAATCTGCTGACTGCCTACATCTATATAACAGAACGATACGTTTCAGTAAATATTGTAAGTACGAGATTGAATGATCGTTTTACAGTCGGTGATCTATCGAAATACTGCTAAAGATACAGTAGCTACGTTTTTACGGTGTTTTCGATATTTCGAGACTGTATCGCGCGATGAAAAATTTAATCTCTAATAAGATTTTACTTAATAATAATATATTTGTATTTACCTATGGACAAGATATGGATAAAGGACTTCTGTAACGTCATGAAGTTGTATATACATTAATACCAATTGTGGCAAATAGAAATCCACCTCATTGTCAGGAAAACTAAACATCTTGTTACCTAGAAAACACGCAGTAACCTAAATGTGCCGTTTGTTATTTTAAAAAAAAAAATTGCATGTTCGCGAAACAATAATTACTTGTGATGAATTTTATACTACTTTACAGACGAAAGGCAAAGACCCGCGTTTAACGTAAGAAGGAATTTCATTTTAGATAGTACAAATATATAATATTTACCTAGATAACTTTGAACGCCCGGCTCTTTAGAATTGAAAAGATAGGATATCGCCATGGACATATCAAAAATTTGGCTTTCGAATAACCTGAGTAAACATCCTTCAGACGGTTTTGGCTGGACAGTCTCCTGCCTGTGAACTTCCGATTTCTTGATGGTTTCAGTTTCCAACTGAGTCGCGGTGCCACAACACAAAGTCATAGCAGCACCAGCCAATTCCCCCTGCGGAACAGCCACTTCCAAAGAGTTTTGGTACTCCGTAGCCTTTTCGGGTGCACTACCGCACAGTTCCTTGCATATGTACCCATGACCTTCAAGATCTTTGCTACTACAGACACTAGCTGATAAATTATCGGTACTACGATCACTCGTCTCGAGTTTCTGAAGTTCGTACGGTTCACAATCACCATTCTTCTTGCACGAGGGCTCGCTATGGAGCACCAACTCCACCGGGGACACTGGTACGGACACAACACTGTTGTCTTCACCGTCTACCACGTCAACGCCATCCATATCGCCTGCCTGTGACAACGAAGAGTCAAGACTCTCTCTGCTGTGCAAGTGATCGACGCTGGACTCCCTCGTGGCTGCGTTTGTCGCGTCGCTAGACCCGCTGTCGGACCCACAGAGAATACCAGAATCGTCGGATCCGAGGCTAGCGAGATCCTCGCGTTCTCGATTGCGACCTTTGCAAGGAGGCACCGCCGTTTTAGTTACCGGGGCCGGTGTCGTCTCGCATTCCGGGCTGGGTGTCACGTCCACCTCTGGAATTCGTTGTAAAGCCGAATCCAGGCTTCGATTTCTATGATGAAGAGTTAACGTTGTCGCAGCTGCCTGGGGCACTGGTGGTAGTAAAATACCCATTGACCTAAAATTAACATTGGAAAATATGAGATGCTTTCGAGACGATACTTGCTTCGGACGCGTTGTGCCAAATTTTTCGAACGTTCTTCATCGATTTTTACGACAAGATAGGAGCAATGTGATAGCAAAAGGAAGCCGGTTTTCCGATAAGTCAGGTCTCTGATAAATTGTAGGATTACAGCTGTTTATTTTGACGATATCGATAGAACCTTCGGGAGGCGTGTTAATAGTTCATTCGTAAGAAAATAGAAGAATTGCGAAAAACCTTGTTTTGGATAACTCTAACAAGCAACCCATGAAAAGAAGATAAGCGCAAAACGTTGGTTTCACTGCTAAACGGTGTCTAGCTATTTTTAAGTTCTCGTCGATCAGAAACACGCAAGATTCGTATATTTTTTTTGCCTCCTTAGGAATGCTTTTCAGTCTTCGATGAATTCATTTTATTCCGTTAGAGCGAACGAATAGTTTTGTACATACAACGATAACGGGAATAACGTCAGAGTCAGACTTTTTTCTACGGAAACATTCCGAAGCCGTGATAACTTCATCGTCCTTCACTAATCTGACCAAAAGCACGAAAAGTAACGTAAAATCGAGAATGAAGAATTTTCAATACTCGTTATCACTGATTAAGCGTTACACAACGAATTATTTTCCTTCCTCCGTCTCCCTTGATACAAGGACCCAAACGAAAAGTCGATCGGCAGTCACTGACCGACTGACAGACAGGCCGACATGGCGCTAACAACGGTCGAAGACACGAAAAGGAGAAATCGGCCATAGAGAGAATCGTGAATTCGTTCCTTAAACAAAGCGCGCATGACATCGCGAAGTACAAGAAGCAGCGGAACGCGCGAAACGAATGGACGACACCATTACGCATCGCCAATAAGATAAACGAAAGATAATACGATTACGCGTTGCATACCTAAAGTCCAAACTATGGTTTCGTTGATGAGTGGTCAGCCTGTTACGGGCGTTGATCGGTGGATTTGGCCGGCCATGCACGAGAGGAACATTACAGTTAGTTAATTTGTGCCTTTTGATATGCGCTACGCTTTCCTGGTGCGTAGGTCCACCAGTAGGCACTGATACTGCTACCACTTCGCTCATATTAAATTGGAACGAGCATCGGCTCGGCAAACAGTCATCTGCTGCTCATCTTGGCGTCTCACCACCTGAAAGAAGGCAAGGAATAATTAGACGTCGTGGGTGGACAGTTCGCGCGTGTAAATATCGAGAAGTTTGGTCGTTCTAGCTCGAACAAAAGAAGCTGGAAGGATGATGAGAAGAAGAAGAAGAAGAAGAAGAAGATAATATTCCAAGCACGTTTCAACCGAAGGGTGGAAGAGGATTTCACCGATCCTTCGCTTGCAAGATTGGTTTCACCCTTTTTAATTACTCGAACGTTTGGTCCTCTTTGATCGAGTCAAAGGACACGGAACAGAATTGAAAAGCGGTTTCTTATGGTCGAGCAAGGATCGATCAGGAAGGAGGTGCATTCGTAAGCCGATAGGCTGCCTTCTGGAGTCTTTCGTGTTTCTCCTGTTTTTCCAGGCCCTTTTCAGACTCCAGACGCAAACGTACAAGGTTGAGTGGAAGCAAAATCGATGGTTCGTACAAAATATTGCAATTACTCGATCGAGATAGGTATGTTGTGATTGGAAGCGTTATTTATAAGCGTTATTGTGTCGGTGCATTGTGAGAAGCGTGACTAATCATCGATCGATAGAAATATTTTGATAATCGTGGCAGGGAGATGACGAACGATACTCGACGCATTGTGAACTATAGGGAACAAAGTGTTCTATGTCTAAAGTTAATTTGATAAAAAGTATTACCGATTCCATGGACGAGGTATCGAGACTGCTGCTATCGCGAACCAAGAGTTCGCGTATTTAACATAACACTAAAAAGCTAAGAAGAGTTCGGCCTAAATCGAAGAGTCAACACTCGACTCATGCTTATTTCCCCTCTTCGTATTTCATTCAAAATAAATCCACATGCAAGAATGTTTATACGTACAGAGAGAAAAGATGGAGAAACACATCGATCAACAGAACATTCCAATTGATAAATGCAAATCTAACAGGAGCACATTTTTTTCAGAAACAACGCGTCATTTCAAGAACTACTACAAAATTATGGAATTACAATTCTGAACGTCCTCGTGAACGAACATTTCGTCGTGAAATGCCGAGCGTTTCAAAAAATACGTTCGAGAGATTCGTGGACGCGTACTTAAATAAAAAAACGTCAGGATATTTGACAAAGCTCGATAAAAGTAGAATTTAATCAGGAAAGATAATACATTCGTGAAGGCGTATCTCGATCTTCGATCGATTACGTTTCTGCAGAGGCTACATTGCGGAAGAAGCCTCGTTGGCGATCTCAATCGTACGATAGAAGTTGTATTTTACGATTGATGATGATCGAACGCGTACGTTGTTCTACGCGCTAGGTCGGTTAGCGTAAAAAAATGCCAGATTGGATGCAGACAGTCTCGCGAATTTCTTTGGAAATACCTGGAGGAAGCGATAAGAAATAAGTGCCACCGTAAGAGACTCAAAATTATCGCATGCGCAATCTCACGATCATTAAGCATATCTAGCAAACAATTCATACGTTTAGCAACTACGAGCGATACTCAACCATGCACGATGATATTGCACGCGATAAATTCCTTATCAACGTAAACGTAACAACGTTTACTACGTGTCAAACAATTGCGAAATAACGCAACAATATCGAACGTAAAAACAAATTAAACTACGTTTTATGACGGAACAGAAAAAAAGAATAAAAGAATTCACCGATGATAACCGGTCACTAAAGGATTTTCATTATTCTAAGCGTGTAACGATAAAATAATAAGTATGGTTATACAAAATTATATGCTTATCTATAAAGCGTTTGTCACGCTCACGGCCATTCTCTAATTAGCTATAATCTTTAAAATCCGTTGGCTGGCGATGTTCATTCAATTTTTACAATTGCAAACATTTGAGGCAGTCTGGTCACTGACAACCATTTGACTTAGTAGACAAAACAGTCTGGAATCGCACGTGACCAACACGACAGTCAACGTGTTAACTTATCGATAGACAAAACCTCTCATTTTCGACCCTCGCGTTTCGTCATCATCATCTTCAGCACCGCGTATCAGCAACGATCTCTAATTAGCTATAATATTCAAAATCTGTTGGCTGGCGATGTTCATTCAATCTCTACGATTGCAAACATTTGAGACAGACAGTCTGGTCACTGACAACCATCTGACTTCGTAGACGAAACAGTCTGGGATCGCACGTGATCAACATGGCAGTCCAGCGTGATAACTTATCGATAGACAAAATCTCTCATTTTTTATCCTCGCGTTTCTTCGTCATCATCTTCAGCATCGTTCGACTCGCTCTCTTCTACCTCCGTTCGTTGATGTTCGATCTTCGTGCCACGTGTCACTTTTTGTCCTTTTTCCCCTAGCCTGTACTCTTAATTTTGCAGCCTTTCAACCAAGCAACGCGGAGCTTCCATCGCAATCTAACGTCGCACGCGATCGGAATATTACCAATTGGCTCTTCTATTCTTTGTCGAAATTTCAATACGAGCCGGGTAGAGAATTTTCCGATGCAAATGGACGTGTTTACGATGCATCAACGTTTCTAGTCTCAAGGACGATCAGGAGTCTTATAAAAGTTCATAAACCAAGGTCGATAAAATGCAAAAGTGACGAAATCGATATCGTTGTCGATACCAGTCGATGTACGTGCAATACGCGATCATCGTTATAACTTATATAATCGTAAGATATAAAATAAAATAAAATAAATTCATAAATTCTAGGTTTCATCACTGATTTTGTTCTCTGTTTCAGATTATTTTCTTTTATTTCGGATAGTATCGCGATCCATTTACTTCATAGAAAAAGACATACCGATAAAATGAAATCAACGGTATAAAGAATAAATTTGAATCGTCAGAAAGAGAGAAAAGAAAGTAAACTCGAACGATTTAATGGACTTAATCACGATGCGACGAACGGAACGAATTATATTTTCGCGTGCATGTCTATTGACATTTTCTACAGCCGACGGTGGAACGAAAGTGACGTCTTCTTCGCAGACCTGTGTACGAAGTTCCTCGAAGTACGTATTATAAAAGTATTCGCGAGTCTGCAATTAGACGAAGCTATTTATTAACTAGCGAAAGAAAAGATTAATTCCTGTCGTGAAGAACTTCGTCTCGTCTCGATGAAACCACGCGATGTTTGAATTATTGCGATTTAAGATACCGCAGGATGATTCGATTAATAGGAAAATAACGTCGGTTTTAATAGATCTCGCGAGCTCGTCTCGACCGCAACTAAAAGAGAAACTTCGAATCTTTTCCATCGTTTTCCGATAAGTAGCCCGAACCAAGACGCGATGAACACACATATATATACGCGTGTTTGCACCTCGGCTCAAAATACAGACGTTAGACGTCGTTTATCTTCAAATTTTACTATCCGAAAGTAATTGATGGAATTTTAGAATTATTCCTAACCAGTCGATATCTCACGAGAACGCTACAACGCCTGTACAAATTTATGAGATCGAAATATAGACATCAAAAGAGTCGTCCGTCTTTAAATCATCGCGTTAGGGTAAAATTTGGCACGCGATAAAATCGTACAAAATAATCGACGATCTTCCGAAACGCTACGATGTTTGAACAAAATCACGGGGTCAAAATATCGACATCCGAGGTGTCGCCTATCGTCGAACTATCGTGTCCAGGTAGAATTTGGTACGCGATAAACTAGCAAAAATTGTACGCGATCAGTCGACGATCTTGTGGAACGTAACAATGGTTGAAATGAGTCATGGGTTCAAAATATAAGCACGAGAACGCTACGATGTCGGAAAAATGTCACGTGGTCGAGATATAGACATCGTACGGACTCGTGTATCTCCAAATAATCGCGTTCGAGTATCATAAAATTTGGCAAACGGCGGAATGATAAAATTGTACGATCAACGACGATCGCTCGACGACGCTGCAACGCTTGAAAAAAGGCAAGGAACGAAACGTTAAGAAATCCAAGCGAGTAGAGCCGAAACTGGCGTCGCCGGTTGCCACTGGCGAAACCTTTTTTAAACGCAGTAAGAAAGGCAACACCGCTTGCGAAAGAACAAAGCGTCGCCTGAGAATCTTCCATCGTAACTCGACTTATTCCCGTGTTAAAGCGCGGCTAAGCACCGGTGCGAATCGCGCTCGAGGGGGGACCGACCACCCTTCCTAAAGCCTCACCCCTCCGCCGTCTTCCTCTTCTTCATATTTTTTTCATTCGTCGTTGCTTTTTTGCCGCCGACACACGCAGGAGGGCGTCGAGACGCCTGGGTGGCGTCAGGACGATCGCTGCTCGACCTGTTCGCCAAGACTGTTCCTTAGACTCTCTCCTTTCTTCCTTTCTTTCTTTCTTTCTTTCTTCATTCGATGACTTTGGATACGTCGATAAGTAGGACGTGCTACTCGGCTGGTTGATACTTTCTAAATTAATCGATATTAGACACCGATATGGATAGATCCTGGCATAGAATCAGAGACATGGATTCTTTCGATTATGCTTGCAAATGAATCGTAGAAACGTTCCATCGACCAATTGTTTCGACCAGTTGTTCGAATTGGTCTTTTCATGTCGGGGACAGTTGGTAAATCCACATCCGAAATTGATTTACAACGTTGTCCTACATAGCGGCATCCTCGAATGCGAACAGTCCGCGATTTCCAATTCGAAAATTCCTAAGACTTGCGAGAAACATCCAAAATATGCGAGATTTGGCAATGTCTAGTTCGGTGGATCAAAACGAAAGCCTGAATCTCGAAGTTTTGAGTTTTACCCTTTCATCGTTCGTCACGACGACGATAAATCAATTCTTCCTTCTTAGACAACTTTTTCTCTTTCTTCGATCAGCAAAGACCGTTTAATTCGTCGTTGTAATTTTGTAGGGCTGTCAGAGACTCGCCTACTGTGGGAAAAGGAGTATCGACTCTTTTGTTCCCAAAGATTTCAAAAGAACAACCAAAGGAGGCAAAATTTGGCGATACCGAGCTTAATGGATCGTAAAGAAAGTTCGAATATCATCCTTTTATCCGATTATAAATTAAATTCATCAAAACCTTTAAAACATACACGTCCATCCGGAGTTCCTTTCTCTTGGTTCGATCAGCAACGACCGTTTAATTCGGCGTTGTAATTTCGTAAGGCTGTTAGAGGTCCGCCGCTTGGGAGGGAAGATTCGAATCGTCAACGACACGTTGGACAGATTTTATTAACCCTTTCATTGCCGAGAGACGCAGGACATCGCGGCCGCGTTGTTTATTGCGACGTATTCACAGCGGTACCGGCAGAAGATCGCCCCAGCGGTTCTCAAGGGACAACGACGCAGACTGCGCTAACCTTTCCTTCCGCTCCCGCGTGAGAACTTTGTTCTTCGTCCTTTATTTGTTACCGCGTGTTTAATCGAGCTGTTCGCACATTTATGTTACACAGACGTTACGTTATACGCGCACGCATAATAATCTTAATGATCGTAACACGTCTACGATACGTCACGACGAGCATTTTTAGACATTGTTAAAAGAAGTCCAAGCTGAGAACATGATTTTCCATAATTCTCCCTCTTCTATTTCCTTTTACGAGCATCGAGAAAGAATAGACGCGAATAAGGAAAACCGATAAAACTACATCGACGCATTCGCGCTTGCTTTTTTTTGCCTCGCTGTTTTTTTCGTTCTACGTGGTTAAATAACACCCATAAATTCAAGCAAATCGATAAGCAAGCTAAATTGATATTCCTCTTGAATACCCGCTTGATCACTGATTTAAAATGTAAATTTGCTCGCGGCACTGTAAAATGTACAGACCCATCGACAAATAGTCCTGGGCTGGTACGTAAATAACGAGTTAGCACAGCACACGTTTTTACTTAATACGGAAGGGTCGCTTTTAAATATGTAAGACTCGTAAGTCAGAACTTTTGTGCGTTTGTCCGCGATTAACATTTTAAATTAAGCGACCCAAATGTAGCTCAAACTCTCCTTTTCTACAGTGCTGTGCTAGATTCTGATAAACATCAGGCTGAAAGATAAAAATCTTACGTCTCCTTGATGCGAAAGGAGCAGAAAATTGAAAAGATCCAAACATCAGCGTTGCTTAACGCGAACTTTTCTCCTTGGTTCAAAACCGGATCGTCGTTGATCGAAGCACCTGTACGTATTAAAAAAAAAAACTGAACATACTTCGAGTACGCTAAAGTTTGCACGCGTATGCCTATGTGCCACGAAAAGAGGTTAGAAAGTATCCGCGCCGTGATGCCGGTGACGCGACATGAGAAAATGTCTGGAAGATGTGGGGAGTGGGAGGAAAAGAGCAAGAGAGAAAGAGGGAGCGAGATATCGGACTCCTACGAGGAACAGCGTAGAAGGCATCTTCTTTTACTAAATTTAGCGACTTTCCTGCTTCCCTAACCCGTTTCTGGCTTCGAGGGATCACGACACATCGCACCCTTTTCCAAATTCTGTCGGGGCGCACAACTGGCTCGTGTCTTCACGATTTAGGCGTGCCATCGAGAAGCAAGCAACGGCAGCAGAGTCGACAAGAAGACAGCAGCTGCCACGAGAAGAAAGAGGGGCCACGGAAGGGCACTGTGGAACTTTATCCAGGACCCCTATTGTAACCACACGTCGAGCAGATCGTCGCATTTCCTTGGGCACGAGATTATCGATCTCTTTATTACGTTTCCTCCATTTCTTTCTTCCTACGCTTTCAAATACGAAAGATCAGGTTACTGGGCTGGCAAGTAAGTAATCTCGGTATTTAAGCGCACGATAAAATTCAGTTTTTTTTTTT
>JAITYT010000759.1:1937499-1948328 GCA_025433975.1 Liostenogaster flavolineata
CGCAGATCGCGTTTTATTTTCTTCCCCCACCCCCGCTCCCTCTTTTCGTTTTCGCGAGCAACGGCGAGGACACGAAGACACCCCCCCCCCTCCTACTCCTCTCTTTCTAGCCGCTCGACTGCTAACCCCCGCCGCCGCCCCGCCGCCACCGCCTCGTACTCCCGCGTAACGAGACCACCGCTAGGAAGACGGGCGTCGGCGGAGGTGGGGGGGTGACGGCGGGGACGACGACGTTGACTGCGACTCACCTCGCACTCGAATCCGAAATTCGTGTTACGATCGAATCGGCGACATGCTCCGTCTCCTTCTCTTCGATCCTGGCTCGCGGTCGTCGTCGCTATCGCTCTCTCTCTCTTTCTCTCTTTCGCGAGGAGGCTCCACGGACGGCGGCGACGAGGGGGGCGAGGGGAGCCGATGCTGCTGACTCTAGCGAGCGAAGGGTATTTCTTTGAGTTAGCGAGTGAGTGAGTGAGTGAGAAAAGGAGAGCGAGAGAGGGGGAAAGAACGAGCGTACGCTCGCGTACGGCACGCAAGGGAAGGGAACAAGGATGGAGAATAGAGACGAAGCAGGCATTAAGAAAAGAGAGAAAAGGAGAAAGAAGATAGATAGATAGAAAGAAAAGGAGGGAAGGAGAAAAACGATGACGGAACGATGGCGAGAGAAAGAAGATGGGAAGAAGAAAGGGAGAGAAAGAGAGAAAGACAAGAATACGTGCGAGATTCCAGTGACGCTTGGGAGCGAGAGAGAGAGCCGATATCCTTATTCAAGCCACGGAGGGGAGTGGAGGAGAGACCGAGCGAGGAACGGAGAGGAGTGGCGTAAGGAGGAAAGGGGAGGCCGATCGTCTCCTCCTCTACCTCCTCTTCGACAACTTCCTCCACCTTGTCTCTTTCTTCTTCTACTTCTTCGTCTTCTTCTTCTTCTTCTTATTTATTAGCTGTGACGCAACGGTCGCGTCTTAACCCGATGCAAAAGCGAGGCAGCAGGCAGGCGACGGCCTACGGGTCTCCCTCGACTGTCTGTCACACGGCACCGTGTCGTCTTCGCGAGAACGAGAACGAAAAGAAAACGACAAGGACGCTGCTCTACGTCGCGCGCGTCGAATCCCGTTTTCAGCCGTTTTCAGGCACGACGCCCCGGCTACGCCCAATACCAATTCTCGCCGCACAGAGGCTCGCACTTCATCGCACACCGAAAGGACGCCCGTGAGAAATCGAAGAGGACGAGGAGAAGTAGGAGGAGGAGGAGGAGGAGAGGTAGGAGGTGGAGGTGGAGGTGGAAGAAGAAAAGGAGAAAGAGACGAAAGAAAAGCCGACGTTGGGGAGAGAAAGAGAGAAAAAGGAAGAAGACAAATTAAGGAAACAAGGACAAGCTCGAGAAGAAAGATAAAGACAGACAGAGAAAAAGAGAAAACAACGTAGACGAGGACGAAGAACCTCCGTACCTGGAGACGACGACGACGACGACGACGACGACGGCGACGACGGCGACGACGACGTCGCTCGACTCGACACGGGCCTTATTTCGGCCTTATCCTCTCTTTCTCGTCGTGGAGGAACTGAACGACGCCGATAATTGCTTCGATCGAATGGCACTGGCTCGATAGCGACGCGACGATGACAACGAATAACGACGGCGACGACAACGACGCCGTGACACGCAGCAACGCGAAAGGCGACCTCGGCCAGGCTCGACTGTTTGCCGCACGATGCACTGACTGCTGCCTCGTTGCACTGCTGCCAACCCCACGGAAACGGCGGCGGAGAACGTCGCGGGAGCAGGGCCGTGCCGCGCGACCGCGGGGCCCCGCGCCTCGCGGCGCCATCTTTGCCGAGGCGCCCACTCGATTTTCACCCTTCTCTCTCGCCCCTCCCATCCTCCTCCTCATCCTCCTCATCCTCCTCTCGCGACGAGACGAACGACGAGATCCGAGGAATTTCAGATCGATTCGTTCGTCGGCGATTTTCGAGGCGGCGATCGAGAAAACTTACGATTTTTGGCTGTTTTGGCCTTCTCTCGCGTACGAGCGGTCGATGATTTCTTCGTAGGAAATTTTACGTTAGAGTCGGATCTGAAATTTTGAATGTACGAAAGGCAGGGTTGATTTTTGCTTCTTGGGAATTTTTGGGCCGATAATCGATCGCTGCGTGGTGAAGGTAACTTACCATCTTCGAGAGCTGGCCTCCGCTTGCGTACGATTCGTCCGTTGGACATTTTACGTTCGAGTCGAATTCGAAATTGTCAACGGACGAACGATCGGATTGATTCGTTTGCCGGCGGCACTCTTCGGTCGATAATCGAGCCACGATCGAGTCTACTGTCGGGAAATAGAGAAACGTTGATCGGAGAGTTCGCTATTTATCTTACGGAATTTAGAAAATCGAAGAATATTCGTTTTATCGCGTGGACGATAACAGCTCGATCGATTAACCCGTCCCTGGTAATTCGCAAGATTGATTACGATCGATGATCGTTCTACGATCTTCCTCGTTGCTAACGATCGCCGTCGTTACGTCTCGTTTCACTTGATTTATTCGAACTACGCATCGCGAAAATCTCGAGTTCTCGGATGATCTTACAATCGATAAGAAGTCACGTTCTCCACTTCGATAGGAATTTATTTTCGTTTCGATTAATTGTCGCGACGTGGCACGTCTTTCTTGCACCGACGAATGGACGCTTACCTGTAACGTACCTACGTAAACACGCGTGTATTTACGCGTGTAGTAAGAGAATACGGACAGGATAAACGCTTTTCGAAGAAATCGTAAAGGCTTCTGTGGTACGCGTAAATCCAAAGCCTTAAGAAATTTAGACGGATCGGATTGAAATTGGAGAACTTAATTCGTCCGTCGATCGATCGATTAAACGCGATAAGCGGATTTGAATTTCGAGATTCGCGTGGTTCGACTTCGTCCTCGAAGAGTTACGACGTAGAAGCTGGATGCGTTAATTATACGCGTTTTTACAAGCGTGTAATACGGTTAACGATATCGACGATATCGTTATCCATGCTCGACGATTAGGCGATTTAATTAAATTTAGCCACGTGACTGGAATCGAATCGACGTCCATGTTAGGAAAATCGATCGTTCGAGAAGCTCTTTAGTGGAAACGTGCAACTTCGGGACGATGACGCGCCTTATCTTCGAGTCGACGTCGTCATCGATGAAGCAGTCTTCTTCGCGTGAAAATGTTCACGGTAAAAATATTCTAGAATTATGAAGAAGGAAAGCGGCGCGAAAAGAGGAAACGAACGTAAGCAAAATGTGACGATTCCACGGTACGATCGTTCGTGGAAAATCCCACGTTCTGGGAAAACCGAATCTCCCGATCGATAGGATCGGGATACCGTAGAAAATAAGATTAAGAAGTGGAAGAAATTCCATGTGAACCGTCGCGAAACGTAAACGCGGATATACCGCATAACCTCTAAAATTTTCGACCGTTAAAATTTGATTTCTCCTCCGAATCCGTACTATGGCAATTTTTTTCGTCGAAAGACGAAGGACGATCATCGATTCGCATCTTACACGATATCCGTACGCGGGGAAGATTTCGAAAAAAAAATAGAGGAATTTTCGTAACGCACTCGTAACGTATTTCGAGTACGCGAAACATCGTTTACCTTTTCACTTACGCGTTTGTCACGCGAGCAAATATGCGTGGTAAACATATATAAATAAGCGACATCCCACAAAGATGGTAGAAAAGGAGGCGACCCCGGGCATACCGGCTTGCTACGCCACTGAGTGAGCGTAAACGGCGAAGTCACGTTGCCCCGTGCCCGCGCCACCACCGACAGATAACGAAGGAATGCGAAAACGGAGCGGAATCCGCTTGCAAACGTCCTAGAGCCGTTTTGATTTTCTTTTGTTTCAATGAGAGTTCGACGATGCTCGAGAAAAATTATGGACGACCGGAGTCGTGGCTTTGATCGTCGTCCGTCCGTCCGTCCGTCCGTCCGTCCATATGCATGCGAGAGCAACGTTGGAACGATGGGCGGTTGTGCAACGTGTGGGCGCGATACGACGCGACTGTCGCGTTTTTGTTTAGTTCCGAGAGCGACAGAGCGAGAGAGACTAGTGGAGGGAGAAAAGAGAAGCAAATAGGCGCATGGTGCTGAAAGAGAGAGAGAGAGAGAAAGCGCATGGCGGTAGAAAAGAGAAGAAGATAGGGATACGGAGATGGAAGAGAGAGAGAGAGAGAGAGATAGTGTCATGGTAGAGGAAGAGGAAAAGCGCATGGAGGGGGAAAAAGACCGGCGCATGGAGGAGGGAGGGAGAGAGAGAGAGAGAGAGAGAGAGAGAGAGAGATAGGCGCTACCCGTATGCATAACACGGCCTTAAGGTTGGCAAGCGTTTCGCTGGGGCCGTTCGCATGGGAAAGGTCGCGGCGACGACACGTCCACATTGCCAATGGCGTAGCGACGGGAGGGTTCGAGGGAGAGAATTCACGCGCGCGCCCCCGCTTCTCGACGCCTTTGCGTTCTCTCTACGTTCGAATATTCAAGATGTCGGATTTTGTAACTGCCGCGATTTTCTGAGTTCTTTTTCGACTTAACGAGCGATCTTTTGGACGTTACTCGACGGTAGAAAAAGGTAAGTGTTGGATCGTAACGTATGAAGCGTTCGATTTTTGTATGATCATTGGATACGGAATGTCCGAAAATCGAATTAGAACGAGTAGGTGTTAACTCTTTTGCGGATTCGATTATTTTATACGTAAGTATGTCGCTGGAAGCTCGAAGAAGATTAAATGAGAAATTAAACGAGTGCTTTTATTAAATTCTTGCGATTTAATTCGGCGCTGATCGAACGCAATCTAACCGAAGTCAGCAAGTAAATTCGAGGTTAATCGCTAAAATATGTCGAATTTTAACGAAACGGGATTTATATTCAACGTATGCATTTGTGCCGGTTTTAAACGCGAGTCTGGTCGTGCGATTTTCAAGAATTTATGAAAAAGCATGAGAACTAACTTGGCAAATTAAAAATCCAGGCGAATCGTAAAGGCGAGTCGAACTTGGTCCGATCAAAATTTCTTTCGAAACGTTTAAAATCGCGTAGACATCGAGATATTTCGAATAGAACGTCGAATAGAAACAATATTAATTCGAGATACGACGATTAAAAAATACGAAGGGGCATTGGACGCGATCGGTCGCTTTTAACCCCATCGAACTCGCGATTTCGCGAATTCTAACCTTAAACTACGATCGTGACGGTACGAATATTGAGATAATCAAAATTACGAAACACGAAAAAAATAAAAATCGTTTGAGAACGAGTGGCGTGGGGCCCGTCGAAGCTAGACACGGCACTGCGCCAATCTCGGTGCAGCCGTACCGAGAAGAGCGAGCGGAGCCTCGGTTCGCACGTCGTTCGGCCTTACGCGACGTCTTTTTCCTCCTCGTGATACTTTTCTTCGTACTTTCGACGCGCGACTCGGAAGATCGCTCTTACGTGCTTTATCCACGCATCTCGTGTCGTGGGAGGTTCGCGCGCGCACGACCTACGCCTTTGCGAACGCGATAAGGGCGAAACGATTCCTCTCGAACTGATCTTGATGCGATCCCTCCTTAAATTTCTATTTTATCGCTTCTCTTCTCTTTTCTTCTACTTTTTTCTCTGAAAGCTCTCGTATCGTTGCGTCGTGTCGTTATCGTCATTTTAAAAAAGATACCGAATGGAAAGGAATTCGAGTTTAAATACGTTTCACGTGGATGTTGGGTCGTGATGCAACTCGGTAGTTTGAATTTTTGTGGTTCCAATGGGTTCTAAGAGTTTTCTTTCCCCATATATCCACGTCGTCTCATTTTTCTGTTTTAGGTTATTTTCCAATGAAACGAATTCGATGGAATTTTTCACTTCGATTTGTATTTTAATCGATCTCGATGAAGTTGATTCATGATCGTTGTCGTCATTGTTAAGAGTAATTCGAAAGGCGACCACGAGGAATCTCGAGTTTAAATACGTTTCACGTGAATAGGTAAGGCGATAGTTTGAGTTTGAGTTTGTTCCAATGGGTTCCAAGACTTTCTTTTCTTAGAAATCTACGTTGTCTCCTTTCTCTCCCTTTTCTCTATGTCTACCTTCATTTCCATTTTTTCTTTTAGGTTATTTTTCGACGAAACGGATTCGATGGAATTTTGTACTTCGATCTACTCCATCGACTGATGTCATCGAAGTCGATTCATCGTGGCCGTCGTCATTGTTAAGAGTGACTCGCAAGGCGATCACGAGGGAACTCGTGTTCCTGCAAATATTATACGTTTCACGTGGATGTTTGAGTTGTGACGCAACGAGATACTCAGAGTTCTCGTAACTCCAACGGTTTCTAAGATTTTCTTTACCTAGAAACTGATGTCTTCTCTTTCTTCTCCGTTTTCTCCACCCATCGCTACCGATTTTCTCCGTTAGGTTAGTTCTCTACGAAATCTAACTAAGATTTCGGAAATTTTCACGACGATCGAATTAAAATACGAGATACCGCGACACTTGTACGCTCAAAATGTACGCTTGAACGAATTCCCGATGAGGAATTCGAGAGCAAATATCTTCTTCTGTGTAAACAGTCGCTTAATTAATCGAGCGATATCGGGCTCGTTCGTTTGTTCGTTAAATAAAAAACAGATAAGCGAAAAAGACGGAGGTGTCGAAAATTCCGCATGGAAACGGGGGAGTCGGACGATACGAAGGCGGTAAACGAACGAACGAACGAACGATATATCGTTCTTTCGCAATGGCAAGCGCCGCGCAGTTTTACGCGCCAAAACAGCTGTTTGCTCCTGGATTTGCCGCGATAATCGGTAGAAAGCGAGCAACGAGTCGAAACGAGTCGTACGAACGTAAGAAAGAATCGAGTCGTAGTTCCAGACGAAGGATGCGAAATTTGTTCGTCTATTTTCGATCAACGCGTCGCCTTGAAATCGCATTGCCTTTCCTTCGCTTCGTTTTTAGCACCTTCTAAATTAATTAAACGCAAATACGATTATACGTGGGTTACGTGTCAATTTATCGGGAAATTCGAGCGATGTCGTAGACCTTAGGGCGAATCTTACGGCGCTTTCATCGGTGCACCGATCGACGATAACAAGATCGCGTTAGGCTCTGGGATCAAAGATAAGCCCGTGTTTAGATGCTCGATCCTTGTTACGTCGATAAACGTCGTTTTGTGAACGATGATGCATGGTTTAACCTGCTAACCGAGTAGTTATTTTATTATTTTGAAAGTGCTCCTTTTGCTCGACTAATTAAAAAAAATATAATAATTATCATTATTATGATTATTAGATCGTACAACATGAAACGTCGAATTTCTCGTCATTGGCGCGAATGGATCACCGAAATGCTAAATTTGTCTATTTTCGTACATTTCGACGAAAACGATGTCTTGTTAAAACCAGCGGAACGATTTTATCCGTAATGGCGGATACCAAATACGTCATCACGATAAGAAGCGATTCAGCTTGTTTTTCTCGAACGGAACTTTATCCGTATCGAATGGCTTCCATTTTTCATATCTTTTCTATTGTATTCTCTCACGAATAGGACAGACGCGCTCGCGTAACCTTACTTTCGACATTTTGTCGTATTCTTCTGGAGGAATTCAATTTTCGCGGCAGATTTTCCCTTCGAAGGTTATGTCACGCTTCGTCCTACGCGCGCTTCGATTCGAATTCGTTCCCGCCTTTCTAACGGCGCCAGATCAAAAAATGCGTTTTGCACGCGTTCGAATCGTGGACCGGACTGATAATCGTGCATGCTCCAAGTACGTAACGGTACTTGGCCGCAGACACACGTATGCATACGCGGCATACGTAAACGGAGCCACGTTCACGATCCAATTCTCGATAGGTGCTACGCCATTGGCTCGAACGTGTGAAGACAGCGACGAAAGCGTATTCGTAGCGCGTAGTGCGTCGTATTTGTCGTCAGCGACGATAACAAGGTAGTAAATGGTAACCAACGACTGTAATCCTTTTTAGAACAGAGATATCTGTATTTATGGCTCGTTACTCCCGTAAGCATTATGCAATTTGCCGATGCCTCGCTAATCTTCTCTTTCATGGTCTCTATGGCGATGCACTTATAGATTCGTACATTGCGTTCAAATGGCGCCCAAAGGTTCAAACGAGTAATTTTACGAGTTGGATCGATGAACGGTTTCGAGAAAAAAATTCTTCCTAACCTTGAAATTACCATAATCTGTTGATCGGGAGGAGAGAAGACGTTCCTAACTACTTCGAATGCCAAAACAATTTGAGAAATTTGCATCACTGGCCAAGACGCAAAAAATCCGTGGTAAAAATTATTACCGAACGTAATTAAATTACGAATTGATACGTTTTGACACGAAATTATTTACATTTGAAAGGATCGAGTCGTCGGCTTCGTACAAACATCATGCAAACAGAAGTACGCGATATTTTTAGCCAATCGGCCGTTTCTGTCGTTAAACGTGCCTCTGGTAATCGATATCGCAGCGACAATTGCTTGCCCCATTTGTCATCAGCAACTGCTGAAGTTTCAATCGAAAAATTTGGAAATCAGCGGGTCACGCGCCATGGAGTTGCGTCACGAGCATCGCGTGCACCGGTTTTGACGCCTTTGGACTCCTTTCTCGACGAGGGTCCCCTCGTTCGAAACTCGATTGGAACTGGAATAGTACATCGATCGGATTGGAAACTCCTTTCCAAGATCAAGAGCAACGAGGGCACTCGAAGTTAGATATACACCCTGTATATCAAATAATCGAGTAAAGCACCGCTCGGACGATGCGCTTCGCCTTTTTGCGAATAGCCAAGAGTGGCCGTGAACCGGTGGTAAAACCGGCCGGGTCGTCGATGCTTCCTGTAATTTTATACGCTTTCTAACTGTATGCAAAAGCAATTCGAACGAACGAGGAGATTTTATGCGCGCACGATCGTCCGACCGTCGTCGCGCCTCTTCGATTCCTTCCGTTGAGTTCGTTTCGGTGAACCTTGATTCCTAAATCCTTTTTAAATTTCTCAAAAGGAAGACGATCGGACGACGATACGAAGGAACGCGACGTTCCACTCGTCCTAGCGTGAAAAACTGGCAAAAGGAAAGATACTTCTATCAACATTTTGGTGACCCCTATAGAAATGTTGTACCGAACAAATGTCCACGTCAACCGAAGGCCCCGAGACCTAGACACGTCATCGGTTTTGTTCTTGGTGCAGAAAGTCTCAACTAATCTTCAAATATTTCATCAATGCACGAATTCATGGGTACTCTCCTCGGATTTTTCTTTTATCAGCGAACCCTCTGGGTCCTAACGCACCTAAAAGTCTTCCCTTGGACGTTAGAGGGAGTCTTAGTCACGCACGTAGAGCTGCGTGCTTCTTTATCGCGGATTCCTTCGAATCGATAACTTTGCGGCACTGACCACGTCCAAATCCGGCCTCCGGAACCTCGATGACGTCCGTCCGACAGCGGGAGACGAGAACGGTGACGTCTTTGGGTGACGGTCGGATATTCACCGAAGTTACGTGTCTCATTGTCACTGTCGTCGGACACGAGTCGATGGGATCGATTTTCATCGAAGTTACGCGGCTTATTGACGACGTCGAAGGTGGGATTCGGAACTGGGAAACGTATTTTGATCGTCCCAATGAAGATTCTTCGATGAAAATTAAAACAGACTCTTTCGTTCTTATCCAACTGATCGATCGGTGATCGTCTGGCCCAGGTGACATCAAAAAGAGGAATTTGGTCATTCGACAAGTCGCAAATTCGTTCGGGTGTCCAGCTTCGATGACGGTCAGGAAAATTCTCGAAAGATCGACGCGATCTTTTGGTTATCGATCGAGGATTTTGCTTCCTTTTTGACCAACCCGGACGTCTCTTTCTACGAAGAAGGGTTAGCACGATGGAACAAGAGACGCGCTCCAGGGACATCGACCGAAAGGTGGCCGTAGTTGGCCACTTCGTAACGGGTGTCGCGTGCGCGAGGAACGGAATGTGGAATCGCGGATGGAAAAAGGTGTCACGAATCCTTGACCTCCTCCTTTCTCGCGCGTCCCGTTGTCGAAGCGTAGGAAAGCCTTTCGCAGGCACGAACGACCGACGATGAGCGAGAAAGGGAGCGAGACAAAGAAGAGATCAGGGGGAGGAGGGCAAGTGGCGATTACAGAAGGGAACTGAGAAAATGTCGTTGATGCAAAACGATTTCACAACTTGCCAAGTCGCAGTAACGACGAAGGAATTCGACGATCTCGAAAGAATTCGTCGATGAAGGCTTCGTTTCGTTTGGTCTGTGACTCGCGCTCTTAGCATTCCCCAAAGACGAACAAAAGTAACGAAGTCGTTTATTATTCATGAGTACGTATTGTTCGTGCTGGAACAGCCGATCTTCGAGCAGCGAGGTCAAAGTGCTCGTGTCCTGGTCTCTAATCTTTGGCTCGAAACGTTCTTCTTTCAAGTCATTGCTGGCCTAGTTATCAATTAACACCAAACTTACCAACGACCGGCCAAATGACCGTTCTCAAACCTTCCTTGGAATTTCCACCATGGGACTACTTCTTTTTTTCATTCTTGCAAAACGAATGAAAGAGGAAAACAAATTCTATACGTTTGTGACAGTCCTTTCGCTACTTACTTAACCTTTATCCGCCGGATTTAAATCCGTCATTTAAAAGAATTGGCAGACATCTATGAAACTTTTAATATCTGCGACACTAGTAGTTCCTCGATGAAGCAGCTCCCTATGCGCGACGGTAAGACGCAGCGATGTTAGCCGGGATGTTTTGGGCACGCTCGGCACTTGGCGAAAACATTTAAAGGGATGTTTCCGGCACACT
>JAITYT010000759.1:1958355-1982522 GCA_025433975.1 Liostenogaster flavolineata
AGGAAAATTAACTTACAAAAACGTTATATTTTAACAAGTTATCCATATTTACACCTTTAAAATTAGAATTTTGCAACGTCAGCCTCTGTATTTTTCTTTCGCTTGATAATTTATGAAACGTTCGTCAAACTGTTTCGCGTCTTCCACTTAGTTTTTTTCGATAGGAACAAGCCTTACAACCTCTTTTATGAGCCTGTGAGAATTACACGAAGCTTTTCATTTAGCCTGATTTAGCCTCCGTCTTTCGCTTGTCGAAAATTTCCCATCAACTGCAATTAATTAGGTGGATTTCCATTCTCACAAAAATTTTCTGGTCTCGAGTTGCCATTAAAAACGCCGTGACGCCTGGGAGGCGCCTTTCGAGTTGCTGCGTTAAATCATGTGGTGAGCGAGAGTCACCTCTCCAATGCGAGAGAGAGAGAGACCAAATACTGGAAGAGATTTTTAACATCCGAAATGCATCAAAGCAAGGCGTAAGCGAGAAAAGGAGGAAGGAATATCGTCGCTTAGCCTCAAGGTCCTTGAGGGAAACGAGCGAGTTGCAATTGGCCGATTCGCAGCCGTTGCTACGATAAGATTCAAAGATACTCGCGATACGCTTCGGACGGGTATAAATAGTCGTCGTACCCCTTTTATCGCGCGCCGAGGGAAGACGTGGGCGCGAAGATTATAAAGACGAGGTCGGCATCGTCCGGATGAATTGAATTGACCGCGACGCGGTCTTCGACGACGTCGTTTTTCTCTCGTGAAAATCATGTCCTACGTCGCAGGCGGTAAACAGCGAGCCCGGATCGAAGTTACAACCGGACTCGATCGCGACGTTATATCGAATTTCCAGCAATGCCGTGACGAGTTACGATAAAACGCGAAATCCATACCGTACCTGTCCGTCTACTTGTCAGTCGTTCGCTCCTTACCTGTAACGCGTACGTACGCTTATACAATATATAGGGTGTTCGAGCTAACTCCACTGTCCTCAACAGTCATTCGTTTGGAAATGAAACCCGTTGTTTCTTAAAAACGCATCGCGATTACGATAGCATCGGTAATTCGTATTTTATAGATATTAGGTTGGCGCGCGTGAAATGCCAGATTTTTAATCGAATATATGAAACCGTATATCTTTTTTCAAAAGTTCTTTATTTAATCAAAATACGCTTCGTTCGCTTCGACACGCTTTTTTTGCCTGGCTTCTCGATTAAATTCATATCCTTACGAAATTCAAAACGAATAACAAAATGGAACATTTTTGAGAAAATCTTCGTTGAAATGTGGCCCTGGCAATGTTTAGTACGACTATGAACGAAGTCGTGTCAAAAACAATAGCGTAACGAAAATCCGACGTTTCATATGCACCGACTTAATATCGTGTTTTATCATAACCGATCTCGATTATTTTCGATCACGGGGAAAAACGTTTGAGTCTACGACGCTTTTATGATCGCGAAAATATAACGAGCAGAAATCCTAGTCGAATTATGTAACGGTGACGACTACGAACTGCCTCTTGCGTACATCTTCCGATATTGCGAAGATATATTTCTACGTACGAAGTGCGAGAAGAAGAAGTAGGTGAAGGACACGCGGAATAATCTTTTGTAAATGTTTCGATCAAAACGTAGTCGAATTCGATAACGACCGATTTTTATACCCTGCTCGATAAACGGAATGGAATGGAATGGAATAGAAGAGAAGAGAAGAGAAGAGAACTGCACATCGTATCGAAACGAAAAGTCGATCTTTGATGCGCGATAAACCATCGAATTGTCGATTCTCTCTTTCCTTTTAATCGAAAATCCGTATCGTTCCCAAAAAACGTGGTCGTAAAAATCACGAAGTTCCAAAAAAAAGAGAACGTCAATATTCGTTAGACGCGTACTCACTTGCATTCTGAATCGCAGCACGCGCGTATTCGGCGCATTCGGGCCGCTTCACGAAGGGAAAATCAAATTCCAACGAGACAGGCGCCGGTATCGCTTTAAACTTTCACGAGGAAGTGGATTTCTCGAATTTTGTGAACGTCATTCCTCCTTACGTGTTTCACCTCGCCAGCGTTCTCGAAACTCGGAGAAAATCGTGCCGACTGGTACCGAGAAATAATGAAATGGAATCGTTAATTACCATACGACACGTGTGCTCCTTACGAACCACTCCGGCTATCCCATTAACGAAATCGTAGTTCCACCGAAAATCCAACATACGGAGTTTCTTTTTAGTGTAATTTTACAAGACACTTCACTAAACTTCAATTAAATTTATATCTTGTTGTTCATTGTACAGTGGACATTATAGAGCTCTTAGTTGAGCTCGACACTGTAAATAAAATAAAATCGATCGAATCAAATCAAACATCCGTGTGTTAGAACTACGCACGAATAGGCTGCCAGTTACACGGATTACAATTAGACGTGCATAGATGTTTCTCATATCTCTTATTTTTCGTTGTAAATAATTGATAAGTGGGCAACTAATGGCTCAAAACTTCTTCACTACGACGAAATTAAACGAATTAAAATATGAAATTTTGCAACACCCAGCTTATGCACCGGATCTTTCGCCAATCGACTTTCATTTTTTTAAACATTCAGAACAGTTTTTACGGGCTAAACGGTACGAAAACGAAGACGGTCTGAAAAATTCCATATCGGAGTTTATCGATTCCGAAGATCAGAATTTCTTTGAGACAGCCATCCATGCGTTGAAATCTCGTTGGGAAAAGTGTGTCGAAGCGAACGGAGCGTATTTTAATTAAATAAACAGCTCTTGAAAAAAGATATGCTGTTTTATATACTCGATCAACAATCCGACATTTCATACGCACCAACGTAACGCGAGCGTTGAAAAAAAATTTGCAACTGGAAGATTTACGAGCGACGAGCGCTCCTGATCGCATTTTCAGGGCGTCTCGCGCCAATAAAAATAATTAAAAGGCGACACCGTTGTTTCGTAACGATTTCGCACGATGCAGTCGGCTCCCGTATCGCGTATCGATTGCATCGTGCGAAGTCATCGGTCCGTTCTCGCGGTTGATACGTCGGATGAAAAATTCTCCCGATTCTCGGGCGACCCTATTTCGCCTTCGCGCGTTTTGCGCTCTTCGTTTCTCGATCGGTCGTAAATCGTTACGCAATTTACGGCCGTAATGCTTTTATAATCGGCCAGGATAAGAGAGATATCGGCCGTATCCGAGCGCCTTTGCAGGAATAACGATGGAATTAATATGGAGCGATAAAGAGTGTCGTCGCGATTTTCGTTATCGTTGTTGATAGAACTTGCGTAAAGTAAGTCGCCGGAACGGAATTCGCGCGCGTCGCGAGATCGCAATCGGCTCGGCGAACCGGAAGATCGCGGCTTCTCGTGGCCGATTTTCTCATTTTTTTTTTCTTAAGAAAAGACAGAAAAAAATAAATAAGTCGCAGTGCCAATAATTCATACGATTTATCGAGCGAAGGCGACCTTTGACTTCGCTTCGAAATCGGGACGAGACTGAAAGAAATATCGTAACACTTATCAACGAATCCTTACGTTTCCTCGTTCGACTCGAATCCCCCTTTAAATTCTCTCTCTTTTTTTTTTCTTTTTTTTTTACCGTATTTCGACAAAAGTTCGAAGAACTCGTTTCGTATTCGCGCCGTCGTTGTTATCGCGTCGCGAAAAAGGCGCTTGTTCGATGTTGCGCTCGATAAAATCTCGCGTAACGTCGCGACGATAATCTGGCGCGTTGCCTAATTAGAAGGCGACGAGTGAAACACGTCCGGAACATGGAAAGTTGATCCGCGTGAATGCCTGGTACTCGAGGTGCGATTCCCTCGCGGAAGAGTTAACAAAAGATGACGTTTATTCGCGGTGCCCCCGATTTTGCGCCGTTTCTACGCGTTCGGCGACTTTCCACATCGGAAAAGCCATTTTACTCGTTTTTCCTTTACCACACTCCGCGATAAATTGTAAGAATAATTTACGGTTATTCTTAATAAAAATCTTTCAACGAAACGTACGCGTTTTCTAATAAAACGTTTTACTTTTTTAACGTTGGCGAGAAAAAGACGAGGAAACGAAACGGGACGTTCGAAACGAAGATGTAAATGGAAAAGTCTACGAAAGATGGGTCGGACGTTCCGTAGAAAAATTGAACAGGCAAAGAGTTTCGTTTAACCTCTTAACCGGGGAATAAAATTTTGTAAAACCCATTTCACGCTAGCAACTGCGTGATAAAAGTACTACAAGAAATAAAATATATATTTTTTTAAATATATCTTTAACATATTGATTTCTTTTATTTCTGGAACAAATTTTACATTATTCGATATATAAACCAATTATTTTCAATATTCAAAGAATTGGTAGTCTTCCGGGCATGACGAAAAACGTCGTCATACCCGGTTAAGAGGTTAAAGATGGAATCGAGCTCCTCGAACGGATCTCTATCGAAATGACTACGAGAGAGGAACGATATCGGCGACGCGATTCCTGCGCCGTGTCTCTTCATCTCGCTCTTGAGTCGTCGTTATCCTGCTTTTACGTCGCATCGTGGCCGCGCGTCCTATCGAAAGCGGAAACGTTCGAATCGCGCGCCTGGTCCAGAGCAGGTGGTCGTTAGCTCGGTTGCCCTCGCTTCCTTCTTGGCGGATCGTTTTCCACGATCTGCTCGCTCAAACGCGTCTCATGGATATTTTCTTAGCCGATTCGAACGAGTTTTTGGCATATCTGACCGATTTCGAGGCGCTGTCGGTCGACGACGATAGAACGATATCGAAAATGGCGGGAAAAATACTAAAAAAAAATATAAAAAAAAATAACAAAAAACACCGACGACGTTTTCCTCGACCTTAATGAAGTTCAAGAAGCTAAATCGTTAACCCACTACTCGCCACAATATAACAAATTCAAGAAAATGAGAGAACATGTACACGTATGTGTATATGTATTGTTAGGTTGGCGCGTATGAAATGTCGGATTTTTAATTATAAATGTCGGGTGTATTAGGTCGTTCGGAAAGTAATTCGTTTCTTCCCAACAGTTTTTTAAACAACATAAAAGAAACACAAAAAAAAAGCGAAATGACTTTCCGAACAATCTAATATATTTAAAAAATATGATCCTTCTTTTTTGGACGCCGGTAGGATGTGCTATAATTGTTGCGAAGAAGTATTAAAAATATTCGTACTATCCGTGTCCCAAAATCTCGTGATTTTGAATCGGTTGAAAATAGGAACGAGTTTGACGCGTTTAACGACGTTAAATTGCGAACGTCATCGTTGTTGTCATCGTCGTCGTCGTCGTCGTAATGCCAACCGAATGTTTTTTCCTCCTAAAGAAGCTGACTCACGCGGAAAAGCTCTTTCAATTTCGCGAGCTATCTTCGTGACTAAAGTGTCTTAGGCGTAGACCAGCGGCTGCTACACCAAGATCGTATTTTCGATACGATTCGTGACGTTTCGATACGTAACGCGTATTTTTACACGTTGCGTTGTCTTCGAGGTATCATCGAGCGTATCGCTCCGGTTATTTTAGTCGTCACGTTCAACGGGAATCGCTTCATACTTCGCTTTACATCATCGCTTTGAATTAAACACGACGGAGATTAAACGCTTTAAAACTGAGCACGATCGTAAAAATTAAAGAAAAAATATATATTATTAAATTCGATTAGTCCTCGCTTCTAAATTTGCTTCTTGTATTATATTTATTAGATCGGTGCATTTGAAATGTCGAATTTTCTTCAGATGTGAACGTTCGTCTCCCTGTTGTCTCTCGCCAATCGACTTTCATTTTTTTAAACATTTAGAACACTTTGTACAGGCTGAACGGTATGAAAAGGAAGACAGTCCGAAAAATGTCATATCTTAGTTTATCGATTCTAAAGATCAGAATTTCTTTAAGACAGCCATCTATGCGTTAAAATCTCCTTGAGAAAAGTGTATCGAAGCAAATGGAGCATATTTTGATTAAATAAATAGCTTTCGAAAAAAGTTGTGCAGTTATGCGATCGAAAATTCCAGTCGTTGGACAAAGAATTTCTCCCAAAGGAGATTTCGAGTGCAAAGGCTCGAAATCACCCGATCGAACTAATCTCTAATTTTCGAAGTATCGAACCTAAGGAGAAACTAGACAGGTTCTCCTTCGAAACTAACATCGAACGTCTCGATTTTCGTCGACGAGCCAAATCCCGAGACAATGAATTTCGGTCTAACCGACAATAAGCCGCCATTGAAGATTTTAGCGAGCGATTGCCGTCTCGCCTTGACATGGACGAAGATCGGCGTCGTCCTTTCGCCGATTTCGTGGCAGCGAAACGGCGAAGAAGTCGAGTCGTTGGTGCGATTAGGATGTTTTAGCGTTCCCTGGAATTTATTTTCTCTTTCTAAGTTTTAAGTAGGAAGAATTACGTCCTTGTGGTAAAAGTAGAAAAATTGCCTTTGATCTTGAGAGCACGAGCTACTTAGAGAATAGTGACACGTTTCTTCGATTTCTACTATCGTAATTCTTTGACGATTTTCACCCGTAATCGTTTCCTTATCATTGGGGATAATTCCCATTTATTTGCCTTAAGGCGCGCGTAAACGCGAAAGAAAATAAACGTTTCGTCGTCCAGGCTCCTGACAATTTTATTCGTGGCTTTCTTTATTGCTGACAAACAGATTGTCGACATAAGTAAAATAGAGAGAAGGCGAAGAATTAGTCACGATCGTAAAGACGATTCCTAAGAAACAAACGGTATTTTATAATTAAGTTATGTCGTATGGGGTATGCCACATTACGAACGTTTAAAGATATTTTAACGACGATCGTTTCAGCCTTTTAAACGACTTTAACGCGTGTCGACGCGATAAAGCAGCCAACGCGATTTTAAAACCCGACGATCTACGATGCGATGGAAAATCAACTTACAAGTCGCACCGATTCATAAAATCAGTCGAACCAAATTCTGTCGAATTAAAACGAGAAATATCTAAGATTTCGTGAGAAAATAATGTTCAACGCGAGACAAATTTTGTAAAAAAAAAATATTCTTCCTTCGAATTTCGTAGCCCAACTGTACTCGTGTTAAGACACGACCCACATGGTTCAGAGCACACGTAAAGAATTCCGCCTACGACGGATGTTCCTACTCGAAATCACAGACGACCGCCTCGATTATCGTCTCTCGGTCCTTTAATTCGAGACGATGACTAACGCGTGTTTCTCGTTCGTTCGGGCTATCTACTGTTTCAGTCATGACCTAAAAAAAAAGGAATCCTCGAGTCCACGACGACTACGTCGCACACGAGGCTTCGAAAATCAATTTGCGGTTGCCGTCGATCGTCTCGACGCGTGCCCGACTCCTTCCTTTTCACGGCGTTCGAATTGACGAGAAAAAGAATTTTTCTCTTTTTAAATGAAGATTTTTTTAAAATGAAAAACGAGATTTCGTCAACGAGTTCCATTCGTCGATGAAACAAATCTTTATCAATTCATCGGATCTGTTTTCAGTCTATTTAAAAAATCGCCTCGATTCCAGTCTAAGTTGGTGGTCCCGAGTCGTAAAAAGGGACTAAGAGGCCCAGAAAGGCCCAAGAAACGGGAGGTACGGAGCAGAATCCACTCGAGTTCGAACCTGCTCGACTGTTTCGAAACAAAGCAAAAAAATGTGCGCGTGCGAATCCATAGAAGATCCAACGTGGCTCGAGCCTCGAAGCGTGTCGATGCGTTTCCTCGAATGTCAAGAATTCCCTCGCCTTCTACGGCGCGTTCTTCCTGCTCGAAAGTCCTCCTAAACGAAGATGACGAATTTTGATCATAGACAAAGACATATTGAAATTTTTAAAATTTTTCGGAACTCGACGCGACGACGTCGTTCAAAATTCGATCCATTTTCGGTTTCCCAAACGACTCGGTCGAACGAAAGACGATGGCTGCTGTATTAATCGGCGAAATGGCCTCGTAAATGCCGGTAATTGCTCGACTTAAAGTCAACAAAGCGTTTAGATGCATTAGAAAGCGCGATGGAAGGAAAGAGAGGCAATTATGCCAAGGTTGTTAGAATAGTGACTCGATCGGTAGTTTCGGTCGAGGATCACGCGTCGTCTCTTGATTCTTGATAATATCTTCGTTCTTGATGATCTTAGATACTAGTAATGCCTATGGCGCGTTTGGAGCTACGACGAGGACGGATCGAAAAAGCTGACGGCGTTTAGTGCGGAATCGTCGTTCGATACACGTTCGAGATATCGTACATCCGCATAAATCGAAAGCAAAAAATCGACCAGCAGCAGGCAGGTAGATGGAAGATCGAACACCTGCTCGCGATGAAGGGCCGGAGAATTCGTTGATCTTTCGTTTGGTGAGCCAAATCTTCCTGCTTTTAATTTAACCGCGATTCGTTGCTATTTTGAACTTATCGCCAAGTTTAAGAGTCTTCTGTAAAAAATGGCAATTATATCGGCAGTAACACTTACTAATTTGGGGGTTTTGGTGCATCTGCCAAACTCGAAATAGTTAGCAAGAATCTTCAATAAAAAATTATGACAATTATGCCGAAAGTAACAATAATTTGGGGTTTTGGTGCATCTGTAAAAACTCGAAACAGTTAGCAAGAGTCTTCGGTAAAAAATTATGACAAAAATTACACTTAAAAATCTGGCGCATCAGCGATCGATTTTCTAAAAACGCTTGGTGCAAGTAAATCCATCCACATGAATCGAAAAGAACGACCAGCAGCAGCCGAACAGGTAAACGGATTGGAGAGGGCCAAACGATCTTGAACACCTGCTCGCGTTGGAAGTTGGGAATTCGGAGAGAGTGTCCGTTGCCCTTCCATTTCGCCAATCGAATCTTCCAGGTCTCAATTCATCCACGACTTCAACCCACGACTTCGAAACAGTTAGCAAGAGTCATCCGTAAAAAAAATTTCGATCGTGTCAAGAATAACATCTAAGAACTTCTGATTACTGGTGCATCTTCAACAAGTTTAATCCCTTTTCTTCTATTCTCCAAATGAAACCTAGGGGAAAAACGGGTGCCTTTGATTTATCAAATAAATCGTACATCGAACAGGCCAACGGAATGAAAAGGTGTTCGGTATCTTGGCGTCGAAAACGCTCGATACGAGCAAATCCATCCTCGTAAATCGAAAAGAACGACCAACAGCAGCCAGGTAGGCGGACAGGCAAACAGATAGGAGAAGGCCAAACGATCTTGGACACCTGCTCGCGGTGGAAGTTGGGAGTTAGGAGGGAGTGTCCGTTGTCCTTCCATTTCGTGAGTCAAATCGCCTTCCAGCCGCACCCTTTCCACCTTATTGACGTCTTAGATATTCCTAGTTCGTACGGCGCCCTTCCGTGCTGCTCGACATGATTCACGGTCTTCCCTGCTTGGCCAATGGCTTTGGACCCCGTCGAACGATCCCTCGGCGCCTTTGGCCTTTCCCTCGTGCCTCTATCTTTCTCTCTTGCTCGCTCTATGCCCCGAACTATGCCTATGACCTTCTCCAGCGTTTCCCGATGTTGTTCCCGATTGGATTCGATAAATCTAAACTCGAAGGTGCTCGTGTCGGCCTTTCGAGGCCAGCCATTATCAGAGGGTGATGATGTCACGAGGCTTTCGTTTAGGTGCGACCTCGACTGTTTTCTTCTGTTCGTTCTTTCTTTTATTCTGGCGGAAGGACGCTATTTTTACGAGCCACGATTTTTACTGGCCGATCGAACGATAGAACGATTTTTCGCTATCCTATCAACGATTAGCTCTAGGCCAGATCACAGACAACGTTGATGAGGGTTGTCTTTCGAGGTGGAGAACATTTTTCAAGATGTCTTTGGGAGATTGCACCGAAACAAACAGGAATTTAACAAATAATAAACAAATAGAACAAGTAGGAGCATCGTGCTGTACGTTGTACATGAAATAATAAGAAAAAGAAAATGAACAATACGATGAAGTAAGATGAAAACTGTAAGAAGTCAGACGCATTCAAGTTCAAGGGAAAGAAGCTGAAATCTTCGAGAGATTTGAACGAAACGAAATCGAAGTCAAGGAGCGTTCGATGCGCAATAGGTGCGTGTATTTGCAAAATCACGAACGACGCAACGAAAGAATTTCTCCGTTGTATGCTGGATGGTTACATCGAGCCATCGGGCGATTACATCGTCGGGAAGGCACCCATATCGGTCTTACGTACGTGAGTGCGTACGTTTTTCACAGGCGTTACGGTTCTTGCACCTGGAATTCCTCCTGCGAATTCCTTTTCACCCTTGCTTTCGATGAAAAGGTAGCCGTGAGTTTCACTCCGCCTTTCTGCGACCGCGACAATCTCCAGTATTTTGCTCATGTGTACTTGGCTACAAGATCTTGTTTTTGTCTGGAAAAATGAAGATAAAAAAACAGAGAGAAAATAAAAAAAGAAAAGAACGAACATACTTGAACGAGTGAATTTGACGGTCGGCGTCACGTGGACGTGATATCGCGTTTGCAAAAATCTGTCTGACACGTTAATTCTTAAAAATAAAAAACGAAGACAATCCTAAACAATTATGACGATCTTGCTTTTAATCGAATCGACGAATCCTCCTGGGAAAATTTGACTTTACTCTAGGTCGACCCTCAAGAATGTCTATTAATTTCTAAAAATAAAAAAAACGAAGACAATCTCAAACAATTAGGACGATCTTGTCTTTGGCCGAATCGACGAATCTTAGGAAAATTGGACTTTACGCTTACTTCGACAAGCTTCGCATTCTTACGCATTGATTCTGCTACTTTGAAAGCAACGAGGCTCGTTTTGTATTCATCGAAGCGCTTATATCCTGGTACTACGTAGGCCCCGAGTTACGTAGTACGCACGTACGCTCTTACTCGCGTCGTATCGCACCGAAAGTGGCCAACGCTCTTCTGGTGGCACCACATTACGTACACGCGGCCTCACGCAGAGACTCCTTTCACTCCTTTTACACGAGATAGCGATACGATGGGGCAAACCGATCGTTTCGATCCATCGGATAGCACCGGAATCGCCTTGCGAACTGCCACCAAGAGTTTTATCATCAAGTGGTTTTAGGTTCTTAACCCATTAAATGTCAAATTTTTTTTTGGAATTTTTGGCCTGATAAGTTACATATATGCACATTTTTAGCGCCGAGTGGTGAACGTAAAATTCCAAAATCTACAAATGGGGATCGTGGAAGCTAATTGGTTAAACCTAGGTTCAGAAACGCGTAACACTGATACACCATTCATAAACATTCATTTTTCAGACGAACATATTATATCGACGATTTTTGTTTTATAAAATACAAGGAGCTATAAAACACACTTTAAATCTGAAAAGTCGTTTATTAATCATTAATTTTCTGAAACGAAGATGAACACGATAGTTATTCCGAGCAATCGACGCATAATAAACCGCGGTGATTAATACACATGAATTTTTTACATTGGGTACGAAAGAACCTGGTCATTCGACGTTTTTTAAAATTACAGAAGGCATCAATTTTTTTCTGATGTCCACAGTGTTTATATGTTGTGTTTTGCGCGGTCTATGAGACGAATGTTTGTGAGTCTAGGGTTAATGTCGATCGGAAAACGTCGCATTTATTTTATGCGTGATCACATTCGTGACGACTCGATGATCAGTGTCGTTTGCTCCAGGCAATGGTCGAGTAATCCATATTGTACCGACAAGAAAGTAATTTCAGTTCTTTTTTTGATATAACATTGCGTCAGCTTTTATACAAAGAACGAACTTTAATCGGTTATACATTTTCCATTGATAGAATATGCAAATACGTAATATCGAATTGTAAATGACGCCGAAGAAAAAATTGTTGACATCGACGACTTCGTTCGTTCGATCTTAGACTTTATCGTAAGTCAAAGCGAAGATATCAGTGAAAGTTCAATCGTTTAAATTCGTAAATTAGTTCGACATTATTGCGACTTATAGATTTATACAGTACAGAAACATTTTACGTGTCAGAATGTTAAAATATTTTGGAAAAAGTCGAAACATCTGAAAATGAAATTTTCCGATGCGACGGTAGTCGCACAATGCACTCGCGGTTCTGACAACAGACCGGTTTCACGGTCAACGTTGAAATTAATTTTTAGACAATGTTATCTTCGATGAGTCACTTGACGTTTAATCATCCGGCCGCGGCGCTCATTATTTCGGATTTCGACTCTCCACGATAAAATCTCTCTTGTCCTAATGCGTTTAATTGGGTTCGAATCTTTCGAATCCAGCGTCAAGCGGATTCTCGAAACGAACGGCTCCTACGCAAAGAAAAGAATTATTTCCACGCGATCAACGCCAGAATCCTTTCGAAATTGTTCCCAGGTGATCGATGCCAAAACCCTTTTGAAATCGTCGAGAGCAGAGCTCGGAAAAGACCCAACCGCCATCTTGACCCTAAAAAAGAAGGTCTCGAGACCTTCTTCAATTCTAACAAGGGCGCGAGATCCGAATTTTCTTACTTGGCTATAAAAAAATGTGACATCGATGAACTCGATTATCGATTTGACGCACTGCGTTGGAGCGTCGTGTACCAAGCGGTGCAAAGTACCGTGCACAATGCACATTATCATTGCGTAAGTCGACATTGTGTTGGTTCGCGGCCTTGGAGGATAAAAAGTGGTCTAGACTTCTCTGGAAGAAGACGAGGTTATCTTAGATCTTAACGCGAGAATAATCGTCGCCTCCGATGCCGATAGAAATCCCAAAAACGATCGAATCGATCCTCCACTCGAGGACGATCGTGGCTTTTCGCAGTTCATCAAGGTCGGAATGATCTCACGCGTTCGATGCGTTCGTCCGTGATATTCGATAAATCGTTGCGATTGTTAGTGGAATGCGCCACGCAGAAAGCATTTGGTTGACGTCATTCGGTCGTTCTGTCGGTTCGGAGGCGAATAGAAATTACGCTGGATATCCGCTCGTGCGAATGCCAGTCCCGATCGAAACGCCAATTTTTCTCTCGTCTGCGGACTTCGAAGCGTCGTTTCAGCGATACGAGCTTCTTCGAAATTTTCGCGACGTTCAAAGACCAATTCCAGCAGGATCCTTTGTCGTACCTGCGAACACTGCGATTCGTAAAAAATAAATCAATCCTTGACGAGACGAGTTGACTTCGATCAATGTACAGAGAATAAATTTGCAAACGTCACTGCAATAAAATTATCGATGATTTGTCTATTGTGTCGTGTCGTCGACGTATTTCCATGCGATAACATAAAGGTCGAGACTCCTGAACCGATCGAATCTTCGTTAGGCTCGAAAAGACCCTAAAAGTAACGTAAAATAAGTAATCAAAAATAATTCCGATAAACAATTTTGTACAGACACTCGTTTGGTACTGGTGTCTCTATCTTTTTCTTATGGTTGGTTCTTCAATTTTATTCCTCAATCCGAATGATAAAAGAAATCGTTCAAATAAAAGCTACGCTTTAACATTGGAAAGTTGTCGATTTAACAAAACGTTACGCTGTGTCGTTCGTTGATCCCGTGACTACGTAAGTAGGTAGGTGCGTACGTATAGCAACGAGCGGCTCACGTAGCTCGAAGCATCGTCGATAGGACAAGCGCAATAAGCGAGCGAACTTGACCCGCGCGAAAAATGATCTCGTAAGAAATCTAGCTACCGAAAAACGAGGAAATTTTTAATAAAAATATTAGGGGGAAACCAGAATTTTCGCCATTAACTTCAGACGGTCCGATTTGAGTTAGTCTGCGTCCATGCGCGATGGAAAAAACATCTTTGTGAGATATGGAAAGAGATGGTCAAACATTATGGAAATTATAATTGTGGAGTAATAGATTTTTTTTTAAATTAAAGTTCAATGTTCAGTTTACGAAGTAATGTTTTGCTTCTTGGTCTCCCTAATATTTCCTTCGATTCGTTCGAAACATTCGGATCGTTACTCGAGTTACATATTGATAAAAAGACGCGTTTTATCAATATTTGAGGAGTAAAATCACACAACGCTAAGAGACTAGAAAATTGTTTCTTCACTGAACTGTTTAATCATTACAACTAGTTACGAGATACATCCTTAACTTAATTTTAGATTTATTAATAACTGCGACTCTTTGGAGTGGAAATCGACGTGGAAAAATATAAGTATGGATCGAAGATCTGTGTATATAAACGTAAGTCTCGATGTAGTTACGTAATAAGTTGTCGCGCATTCTTGAATAATCGGTAGTATGTACATAAGCAATCAAACAATATGCATTGTTCCAGTGTTAAATGATAAATCGAACAGATCGAGTTTGCGCGGTAAATTGCGAGCAATCAAAGGGTAATTGCGTCAAACAAGAATATCGGGCGTTGGAAATATGAAAGGTTAATTTTTATAAAAGATTTGGGAACACTTTGACGATATAAATATGTCGGATTATTTCGAATGGAATAATAGAATGTAAGTAGGCAAAAACGAATCTTATATCGACAACAGACTGTCGCTAGTAGAGGTAAGGAAAAAAACAACCGCAGATAATTTTCTTAAAATTAAAAGGATGATAGAAAGTCTTCTAAACCCAGACGTTCTTCGAGACACGAAACAAAAACTGCTCTAAAAGTAATATAAATATTTGTATCTTAAACTTAAATATTTAATCTTTTTCTCAAACCATTTCCATCGAAATAAAATCTTACTTTTTAACGTTTCTTTCCTCGATTATTCTGGCCTTTTCTTATTCTGTCGCTCTGTTGCTTTTTTATTTCGATCAGTTTACGAGCCTTTCAAATTTGTGTAGGTCGCCTTAATTCGAATTTTAATTTTATCTTGCTCTTCAGTTTTTTCTTACGACGTACCCGATATGTGTCGGCGGCCGTTCATACTGAAATACGAATTTTAATTGGTATATTTCGTATCTTTAAGAACACGCTAATCAATATATCTTTTCGACAACGTCTCGACCTTCGAGAGCCAAAGGAATCGTCTGCGAAGATATATTTTATTCGACGGATCAAACTAAGCCATCGAGTTTCTTCGAACGTTTCTTTTTCACATCCGTTACTTCGTTGTCTTCGTCGATATTATCTTCATCAGCGTCGACCTTGGCATTGGAAAATCCCACGAGCTTCGTATTCTTCATTCTGAAAGACAAAAGAAACGTAAGAAAGGCAGATACAATTTGTAAACGTTACGGCATCTGAAAAGGAGTCTGGTTCGGCAGCACGTGGCAGTGACGAATAAAGTTTATTATGTCATAATAAAATTACGTCAATACGAATACGGATAGGTTTATAATAAACCAGGAAGAAAAATTATAAAATTAGGATCAAGTGAACGTGTCAAGGAAGTGGAGCGTAACACAATAAGAAATTCGCGCTATTGCGAGTGGGATAAGAACCTGTAATTATTTGGCGAAGGTTAGCTTACGTGCAAATTGGTGCGAGTAAACGCGTGCTTCGAATTTGTTAAAGTTTCGACTGCTCTTTTCCACTCGTAAACAAGAGGAAGAGGTTAAGATTCGCTTCTGAGAGTTCCACGCTCTTCGACATGCGATGGCGCCCTCTGCTGTCAATCTGGCGACCTATCCTCCGGCGACAATTACGCAATACGCCGATAGATGGCGCTAGTGGTGCCATCACCGAATTGCGGCCGGTAAAAATACTTTCTTCTTCTATACTATTTAGAGGCAATCTAATCGGCATGGCATTTCCAGTTTGTATTTCTAAAAATTTTGGAACGCTCTTGACTACACGGGTGGAAGATAATCCGAAGTCCACGTATCGTTAAAAAAAAGTTTAAAAAATTCACATGTATCGAAGGACATTAATTTTCTCAATTTTTGTTTAATATAAATGTACAAGAGATATATGACCTATAGATTGGGATATTACCTATAAATTGGAAGAAATAACGATTTGGATAAAGAAAATGGCAGAAGAAGTCTACAGAAGAATATTTTCTATTTAATGTATACAGACCGAAGATATAAAATGTTTGATAGACAATAAATAGTATTAACGTTTAATGTATAATATTCAAAGATAGACATTAGCTCTTCTTTTTCTCTCATTTGAATGAGAAAATCATAAATCTGCTCTTTTGCTTGGTTTAAGTTAATTTAAATATAGATTATATTAGTTTCGTAGCTTATAAATATACGTAACATTTAAATCTTGATTAAATCGAAGATAACATTTAGAACAACAGATGAATCTCGATCGCATTGCTACTCATTCAATTTTACCCATGTTACGATCAAAGGAAATAGTTTGATCCTGTTTAAATGAGATTATCGATACTACCAATTATGACAGTAGTATTACTTGCAATGTATGTCGAAAAAACCACCAAGAATGAGGCAGTACGCCAATGTTATACGAAACGATTTGTCATAGAAGTAGAGCCATTTTGGTAATACTAATGTCTAAATACTAAAATCATTTTCTATCGATTATCATCGAATCGAAGTATTATTTATTAAATTTGAGTAATATCGATCGAAATGTTATTCGAGCATTTAATATGCTTACGCGTATAATATCGGCATACAGAAGTATCGAACTTAAAAAGTTAGAAAGAAACATAATTAATAGCTGATTTTCTTACACGAATTAAATTACATCCTATCACGAAGAATCTCGTATAACATTTTTGAATGCACATTTATGTATCTACGTTTATGGTTGATACTTAATTAACATTTACTCACAACCAGCTGATGATTTGTGACTGACTAATAGTCCGCTTTAGTTTACTATGTGTCAAAGGAACATCGTAGCATATACAGACGTAAATTGAGATGTAAATACAGTCCCATACATTCACGCAAAATCGATAAGAACATTTATATAGCAGCTATAATCGCAAAGATTAAAATCCTCAATTAATCAACCGTATAATGACTTCGAAATGGATACGGATAACGACTACATTTCATTGCTAAATCTTTTATTTAGGTACTGCGAATTTTCGCGAGCGCAAAATATTTAATCAATTGCAACGAAATCAGAATCGATCGTTGTTCACAACTACAGCTATATAATTAAATATCAATTACATTTCAGTTTGCAGTCATACATTTTAGGAGATACAGATTTGCTTCAATCAATTTCAAAGATGCCTTGAATTTTATATGACAAGTTAATAGATTACCGAGCGAGTGTATTTTGTCGATATTTAAAAGATATTAAATGCGATTCAATCTATTAAATGTTTATCAAAGAAAATGATCCACAAATTGGGTACAATGAAGTACACCTGTCGCTGGTAGAACGATTCCCGTCTACTTTCGTGAAGTAAATGTTCGAATCAACACGTTAACGTAAAGAAAAATAAATATTATCGTTTAATTATATCGACGTGACAGAAATAAATAAATACGATGTAAAAAAAAACTATCTAATTTTCGCAATACAATATTTCACGATACTTTCTCTTCCTACCTAAAAATGTACAAGAAACACTGTTTTTATTATTACTTTCTTTTAATGTTAACATTTCCAAATATTATAATTGTATGCTTAACAAAAGATACGGAACAACCAAAATGCGTTGTAAAAAGAACTTTAAGCGAAAAGCTTTTGTTATAATTACGGATAAATATATAGACAAATATAGTTAACTCTTTATATATCATCTATTTATAGAATGTAACGATAAAATTATACTCTAAATATTATTGACAAACTAGGCGAAATTAAAATTATACTTATTGTTACGATCGTGTATAAAATATAAATAATTTGTAAATCCACTCTAGAAGATGCTTATAATAACTAGAGATGGTTATGAAATTCAATATTCGGTTACTTTTAATCTTAAGTTATGGAAAAGAAAAATTATGACGAATCAGACTTATCACTCAAAAGCTATAAATTGTAAGACAAAAGTAGAATAAGATTCAACGTGAAACGTGTACTTAATGTATGATAGTATCGATTTGTATGAATTTGCCTTGCTTTCTAATGAAATTGTCGTTATCATAATATCATCTACGACCGCGAAAAATTAGACTTCGACGTTATTTTAATATTTTTAATAAATTGTAGAAGTACTTGAAACTACGATCGTATAGCATAAGCCCTCATTTATTTTAAGAAATTCTGGTTATAAAACGTTGATCGCATACTCGAACAAATTTTGATTGCTTTTTAAACTCTTATATATACGAAAAAACGTCAAAGTTGTAGTGATTTTTAATAATGCAATTATTCGTGGGAATTTCGGCAACGCTTGATCTCTTATATCGAGCATTTATGTATTTCTGTCGGAGCCAAACGATACTTGTACGAACTGGATTGGATCGAATTTAATTCGAGTTTTGAAAAATAATATTTTAGTTCAAATTTTATCGTGGACGGATCTTAAGAACAAATTTCGTTTAATATTTTGAAAATGATTGTTACAATTATTCGTTATAGTAGAGAAGTATTTTCTTCCAAATTAAATACTTTTCTAGAGGCATTAAACGAAAATTCAATGAAGCTAATTCGATAAATTTATAACTTTGGCACAAAGATTTTGGCGAACATGCAGATTTGCGCTAATTTATAAATACTGAAAAAGTTTGAAAGTCTAACTGTTAATAGAATAATCTCGAATGAAAAATTTATTCGATATGCGATATGATAGGATTATTTATATTCGATATGCGATCAATATTGTACAATATTGATGGAGTATTATTTTCAACGAATTCATTTGCAAAGGAACAAATTAAAGTCTTTTTTTATATGGCCACATAAATCTTAGTTTTATCAAAAATCATGTTGAATCAGATAAAGTAATGTTGAATATAAAAAGTTTTGCAACGAACTACACCGCAATTCAATTTTGTATATTTTCTGTATCTCGTACAATAAGGTACGATAGTATTATTAGTCTTCAAATATTTCTTTAAAGATATATATATATATGTATATGTAAGATGTTATATCGAAAAGAACAATTGCACACCTTCTAAATCTAATATATAACTGGAGATCATAAATAGGAATTTCGCTTGAGAAACTAATATCGTAGTACATACGTTACCACATACTACGTACGTTATTTTCGAGTGTTTTGTTAAAGGTAAGAAGAATGTAAATTGCTTAATTACTGCAATGAAATAGTACATCATAATAATATTATATACATTATACGGGGTTCTTATATATTTATAATTTAATTACACACATAGTATATATTTTTGTCTCTAAAGTGTCAAGAATCAGGCTTTCGCTCGACATTGATAAAATAGATAAATTACAAATTTAAGAATTTGATGCAGTGCGATAGAATATTACACGTGCATTTGATACTAATAATAATAATATTTTCTTTTCCACGAAATGAGATCCATAACGACGATAATTACTTAACACAATATTTAGTCGTTTCAGTGTATTTATATAATATGTACAGAAGAGTACACATACCGCTTGTATTTATGTATATAACAATTCATGATTTTATAATAACTTATTTGATCATAAATATCATTGTATAATAAATATTGATATAATGAAATTGATATAAATTATCAATTTGGAATGATGAAAGAAATGACAAACGACATAATATAAATCTAATCTTACGTGCACTATTAAAAAACATAATTTTACGAATAAAGATTCAACGCACGTTGAAATTCGCAAAAACACTCTCGTAGATTTCATTTAAGATCACGAATTCAGCTTCGGAAAATATCGCTTTTAAAGTTTCACTTAAAACGTTTGCACGTATCAACATAAGTATGTAAAAAAAAACAAAGGCCTTTTTTTTTTCTCTTTTTCAAACAACGAAAATTCAACCGATCATCGATACTTTGCCTCAATAATACAAACGACCAGACTACGAATATACATAATTTTATTTAATCACCGAGGGAAGCACGAATAATCCATATACGTCTATAAGTATCTTCTAACACGTCATACAATGATGATTGTGCAACATCGATATGCTCTCGACATCGTTTAAAATCAATAATGAGATAGATAATCGTACGATACAACGAGATAAATATTTCGAGGAGTCTCGCCTTATTAGATTGGCATTTGTTTAATCGCCAACGCGGAAAATCTATCATTGGACGCATCATTGTCATCAAAGGAATTTATTCACGTGAACACGAGATTAAGGAGTAATCGGATGGTTAACGTCCATCTCACATAAAGTATTTGTACAATCTTACTCGTACACTGTGTCGTATGCCATTTGTACTTTAAATTCGCAATTCGTACAATACAGCATACGAATTCATAAATAGACACGGCTTCTCATTCAGGTACTCTACTCCTATGCGTAACAGTATTCGCTATCGGTAATTGAAACGATTTAAGAAGGACGAAAAAAACGCTCGTGGAATATAACATATTATGCGCATAGTTTATAAATCATCGTGTAGATTATAGTCACTCTGACTTTTTAACTATGGGTATAGTTCGGTACGTTTGATATTTACACTAATTAGCGATCACGCGTTTTTCTCGAACGTCATGCAGAGAAATATTAGCATCGATTGCGGACATTGCAATACATGCAATGTATTGTAGATAATGTACCCAAATATCATAATGTATAATATCTTGGTATCGATTTATGCCCGAAATTATTTAAAGTGCTTACGCGGGTGATTATGACGTACGTCATGATTATGAGCTTTGGAAGAATGGTGGATACTTGCGATGTGCGCTCCGTTAAGACGGATTCGTGAAAAATTGTGATAAGTAAGTAGAAATTATAACGTTTCGTCTCTGCGTCTACGCACTTGAATTAGAAAATCGAGTTTCTTACGTTTAGCACGAAATAAAAATAACGATCGAAACGTATCAGATTTTATATCGTAATCGAAATAATAACGTCCGTACGACTTAACGACCCCAATCATGAAGACCGCCTGTTTCCACTCTATTACAACATCGAATGCAGAAGAACGCGATCGTTCAATATCGATGCGAAGATCGCATTAAGATGAAAAAGTGAAATTCGTTCTAGAAAACGTTGATTGTAAGTGATATGTGTTACTTCTTTAAAGAGCTTCGTTCCACACGGGAAACAGAAGAAATATGAAAAATTTCGTAATAAGTATTTCGACATGCAAAAATCGCGAGATATTCACAGTTTTGTACATATAAGATCACAATACGGCTGAGACTGATTTGTGAAAATTATATGTAGAAAGAATTGTTCATACGCCGTCTATGCAATTTGATCTAGCGTCTATTTGGCAAGCGAATACTTTGACACTCGAAGGCCCTATCGGAATAATAAGATCGAAACGTCTTTATACTATTGATTGTCAAGTACAATCTCGAACTGACACCTGCATTCATCCTTTAGTCTTTTAGTTATCCGAATCGATAAACTTACGTCTCAGTATTTTTTTGTAAGCTATATCGCTCGAAAAGCAGTATCAACTAAAAATCAGAAATCTCATCGATTTCATTAAAAATTTGTTATACTTATTAGCAAATCAGTTGATGTAAGAGTTCCTGTAAAAACGTCTACGTTTCTCAATTTTTCTTATTTATACGATAAGATACAACATAAGTTACATCGCTATTATCGTTGACTCTTTATGTGTATATTCAAAGTTTCATTCTAGGGTCAATTCGATAATTGTTAGCGAAATATCAGTGTTGTATGATTCACGTAGTTACGTACAAAATTTGTTTCTCTGTTTTTCGGAAGTCTGCTACGGTAAAATATATATCTGATAGAATACGCGTAAAAAATGTTTAAAAGGTAGATTTACCTTCCCAATACGTTCCCAATATGCTTGCAATGATATTCCAGAGATGGCCAATCTAATAACGCTTTGCAGATAAATCGGTCCTTAGATCCGTGCCAGTCCCTTCCACGGTGCTTTTCACATTTTTTAAATAGATCAAGAAGTTCACAAAGGAAATACTGTCACAAGCAAGTAAATAATAATACATGCATTGATTGATTGATTGATTGATTGATTGATTGATTGGTTGGTCATGTGATAACCGATATTGGTAATTGACAACCTATTTTAGAAGTAAGGTTATTGTTTTAAAATGGCATTCATTTCGGAATTAATTTTGTCATTGGCATTCACAGGAAGTGGATTCGACTGCTTCCATTTTGATATAAGTATTTCGAAAATCACAGACAAAAGCGAAGAGAAATGGACGTTTCGTAGGTTGAACAAGACGAATGAAAGTGGTCCAAAATGGACGGGGTTGAGAGACGAAGGCGTGCTTTCTGTGATTAACGATACTATTCGTATTACCCTCAAGATATGGTTGTATATTAATTTTCAAATTGTGTTTAGCTAACGTGATCGTCAGACACGTTTATACCGTAATAATCTGTGAATTTCTATCTAAATAACTATTAACGCTTTGATGGCCACAACTTTCGTACGAAAATCTTCACGAACGCTTAAGGGCACAGTCATTGTTATTTACAGTGCAATTACAACGTACTCGTTAAAAGAAGAACATCTTCGTAATAAATTTCTTCGTGCTAAATCGAAAGAAAGAAAAATGACGGTCGAAATGCGTTAACGAACATGAAATCCGTATTAATTTATGCAACGCCTTGTTCCATGATCATTGGAAGTACGAAATCACGTCAATGTCGGCCATCAAAGCGTTAGTGTAACGCCAGTCCCATAAAGAGTCTTATCAGATGTGCTAAATCTGTATAATCTAGAAACAAAATCATTTTCTTCGAAACGCGCATTGATTGCAATTATGCGAGTTTATATATAATATATATCATATATTGAAACTTACGACATCGTTTGATATTCTAGTTTAAAATCAGATTTTTCAATGAGTCAGCTGGAATGCTGCGCATGCACTACATTTATATCTTATATATGTATATTTAATATCGTCTCGATCGACTTCAAAGAATGAAACGATAAAATAGTCGACGCCCGTCGTCGATTTTTTTTATTTTTTTTTTATAGAAGACGCGTTAATCGACAGTCGCGAACGTAATATCAATGTTAGGAGCTCTGGCGCTCCTTCGAGTGCAGTGTACGACGCGATAAAAATAATACCTTCGTTCTTGGCAAGCCATATTTCTTTTTTACAGCTTGGTTATACTTTTACAGCGATATTATGTCAACAGAAATTATGCTTCTCGTTTACGAATAAGAAGGTAAAGGTATCGATTAAGTTTACTATTTTTTTTTGTTACAATATAATTATCTCCTACTTAACATATCGAATTAACCGTATTCTTATAACTCGATCAAAAGTTCTGATAACTACCTGTAGCAACAGCTTCCGTGACTTACTGACTTCACTTCGTAGATTGGCTTACAGACGGTGGTACACCAACCAATGTCGAGTTGCTCAATCTGGATGCTCTAGGCTCGATTTCTAAAGACATTCGATAGAGTTCCTTTTCATTCAGGAGCAGCGACGTATCCAGCAAGTAATTCGTCACCTTCATAATGAGTTCGATCTTGTAAGGTGTTTGTTGAAAGTGTCGGATCTCACGAATAACATGAGCGATCTGATAACAAGAGAAGATACAAATTGTATCGACTAGCGATCTATCGTTTTCGACAAAAAATAATTGTGTCTCGCTTCGTACCATTCGCATCTTAGAAAAATTTAGAAGACCCTCTTCCGTAAAGTTGGGAGTGCCTTCTTCGATAAACGAGAGGTCGGTCAAATAAAGTCCCAGATAGGGTATACAAGGTGGATCACATCGATGCAAAGCGTCCCTTAAATTTCTGAACCGTCCGTCCGAAGACACGATATGTTGAAGTCGTTCTATCGTTTGTTTCGTCTGTAACGTATATCAATCGATATAATAAAACGAAGAATATCAAAATTTGTTGGACAGAATCACGTAGTTTCTTCATATCGCGATTACCGTTTTCGATACTTTCTCCCACGTTTTCTTCAATCTGAAGACACTGCTGTTAGTGAATGCTGCGCATATCTGCAACACTCCGTTGTAATTGTGCAGAACTCTACTAATGTCCGCAACGGCCGCCCATTTCTCAATAGCAGCCACTCTCGCTGATATGTTCGTCCTTCGTATTATTTCAGACACGACCAATTGGGATACCTCATTGAATCTTTTCGTCATCAGTAATATATGAGGTGCACGAATTGCTTTGTCCGACTTCATCCACGCTTGACCGAGGAATTCTCTGAATGTACAAACAGTTACTACGTTTAACGATTTTGTCTCGTCATGCTACGAATTTGACCGTTTCTTCAAAATTTCTTATAAATGCGGATTCTACTCCCCCCCCC
>JAITYT010000759.1:1988027-2000719 GCA_025433975.1 Liostenogaster flavolineata
AGTCCCAATCCTTCTCCTTTTCCCGTGGTTCTTTCTCCTGCGATTCTTTCTGCTGATCCGTATTTTTGTTCGTTTGCGAACTTATATATGTTTTTGTTTCTTCTTTGGATAACTTCGGTGTTTGCGGCTGCGGATCTTCATAAACGAATTGCACGTCTGCAACGGTAATCGAAGAAAATAAAATGAAATAATCGTACTCGAACGGAAAGCGAAATCAAACATTTCTTACCATCCTTCGAATAATTTTCTGTCGCGATTGGTGTATCCGTCTCTTCCGATACACCGCGGGAATAAGTACCTCCGTCTTGAGGACTTGGATCCGACCCGGATCCTGAGCCCGATCCTGTAGAACCTATCAACGTCATGGAGCTTAAATTACTCGGAGAAGACGGTGCACTGATGACAGTAACGTCTGTAAAGAAAAATGCACATCGTAATAAATGAGTATAAATGAGGCTTATGACGATAGGCCGACTACTCCTTTCGAGACACATCGACCTTCTAATTTGATTACAGCTTTTCATTTCGAGTTTCTTTTTTTTTATTTATTAAAAGCCGTGAACTCAGCCAAGAGTCCATTGACTATCAACGACAATTTATCACACAGAATACCGCGTAAAATTAAATTTGTGAAATGAACGATCTAGGTCTTAAAAAATCGCTGCAGAAATTACTCGTATAAATGGTTGTCATTCATGGTAATTAATTCGGTAATTAATTCGGTAATTATTGTTTTACCAGTGAGTGTTTCGGAACTCGACGAAACAGCTATAACTTTTGGTATCGTTAGATGGCAACCGTCCGATTCAACCTTATTGTCTACTCGAATACTGATCTTCCTCGAACTGGCTGGTGACTGTGATCCCGTGGACGCGGCAGACGATTGCAACGTTGGGCTACGTTTGATAATCGACGGTGTTTCCGCGATCAGTCCTAGTTGTTGCTCTTCCTCCACTAGATCGAAGAGAGATTTATTTTATAACGCGTAATATACGCCAATGGCAAGAACAATCATTCCCAAAAGAATATATCAGTCGTTGATGTATCACGTAGACTAGATAAAGCTTACGCTTCTTATAACCGCCACGCCAGTGGCCCTTCGAGTTGTACGTATGCGCACCTGCATTAGTCTCGTATAAGTAATGACTCCTTATTTCTCGGCTATCGCTAATCTCCGACCCGTATCCTGTCGAATCAAATCAATTACACTCAGTTATATATATATATCAATATTTTATCTATATCTTTATTATATTTATAATTAATATTTATTAATTATATCTATTATAATTATCTATTATATAATTATTTTATTTTATATGTCAGTTATTCTCAGTTATATACGTATATATATATATAAATAAATATTATATATATATAAAAATAAATAAATATATATATTTTGATTGCGATCTAATTTTACACAGAATTATATTGATTATATTGCCGAGTATAGCGTATTTATACCTGACACCGAGCTAGCACCGCTGGTCCTTCTTGGCGAGACACTACTTCTCCTTCTGTCATCCGTGTGAGTTTGTCCCTCGCTCGCTGTTCCTCCCAAGACGTCAAGAGATCTGAAAGATAGGAAAGCTATTTTAACACGATAAAATTCCGTCAATTCGAAAATACGATCTCATACAAATCCGGTGCTTACACGAGCGAGCCGCAAGGCATTTGCGCGTCCGGTGGTTCCGCTTCGTAGAAAACTTTCTTCAGGGCTTCCAAGACGGTAACGCCATCGGTAAATACCCGATACGTAAGTAAAAACGTATTAAGGAAATCAATACTAAGGAATCGCAGATCCGTTAATCGTTGAAGAAGGCGCTTAGGAGTGGCTGATCGAATTTGTGGAACTTTGCAAGAATTTAAGGTACGGCTAAATGTAATGTCGACGTCGTCTTTGAACAGCTTTGGATCGTTTCGTATCGATTGAGGCATCGTAACGGAACTCGTGTCGGATAACGAACCATGAAGCAAATCGTTGAAGTGAACGTTGTCCATGCATTGACTAATATCACTGATCCAAGCCGCTTTTTCCTATGTAAATCGACATGTTACGAGTCTTATAAAAATTTTTAACGTGACGTCATTGTTTCCGAGCGCGTAAAGTATGTAAGTACAGTCCATACGCAGACATGCGTTTAATTTTCGCGAAAAATAATCTGCTCACCTGCATAGTTGGTGCAACAAGATGCACGGTGCTGTGAGGTCCGCTCGATTTCACGTCGAGTATGATCTTAAAATCTCGACTTTGAATTTGAGTAGCGGCAGTGCCGCTTCCACTGCCGCTGCTTTCGCTAATACCACTCGACATCGAACATACTGAAAGTTCTAAAACAGTTGACGATCATTGTTCTATTATATTCTACGCGTCGAGAATTAAATAGAAAGATAAAAGGAAGCGCGGAAAGAAAATTGCACGAAAATTAATCGATAGAAGCCAATCGAATCTTCTTTTACCCCTTATCCGCCAGTGTCTCATTTTTGGGACACATTTTCAAATTTCAAATTTAAAGTTGCTTGGTATAAATATGATTACACGGTTAATTTATTTTTTTTTTGTATTTTTGAATTGCGGATGGTAATGGGTTAAATTCTTTCTTTAAGCGTTAAAGTCGTGTACTGACCGTCATCGTCCGTGACACCCTGGTCGCTGGGATCCTCTATCAATACCGCGTCGGAAAGTGGTACTTTCCCGACCTGGGGGACCAGATTCAAACGACCGTCGTCGTCCGATTGACGAGTCGTCAATAGCAAATGATTAGAGAATAGGAAGCACTGCCTCAAAACTTCCTTCTCGCCACCACCCTTGCCGCCAAAGGTTGCGCTCAATCTGCTCCGGGCACCTCGCGGTTTGTCCAGGATCTGGATTAATGCACCTAATATGAACAAATTTAAAAAGAAAATCTTATAAGTGACGAGCACGCATCGAGATCCTTCGAAAATGTAAGTATTTATTTCTCGTTAGTTGTATCCTAAAAAGGAGAGTTCGAGTATTTTTAATAATATTTTTAATTATTTAATAATCTTACAACGTCGTATATTTTGAAGTATTTCTTTTCCTTCTAACTATATTATTAAAAATATCCATAGCATTATTCGATATATATATATACATAATATTTTAGTCTACTACAGACGGTGTACATAAAAAGTATCGTTTACCACTGATAAACAAATTCAAATTTTAATAGAAGAAGCACAAGTTAATTCGAATTAATACCATGCGACCAATACCTGATAAAATATAATATTGTCGATATTAAACGAAGCAATTTTTTAAAATCCTTCATGAGTGTTTGATCCCATTGTAAATCGTCGTGTTTCTTAACACCGAACGACGAATTCGCCACGTAAAAATGGTCGGAGAAAGATTAACTTTACGACGGTCGTAGAACCCACGCATTCGTAACCGTGCACGAGAAAAACCGACGCTTCTTTCGAAACTTCAAAGACGTAAAAATTCTTTCTAGAGATTCAGTAACGAAGCGGTGATTGTGATGCGACACAACAGGGTCGAAGAAACGTTTGCGTGGAAACCATGTGATAGGGTATTAAAGCACGAGGGATCAGGTCCGTATAGGGCAATATTTTCCTACTGGGGGTGAATCGTTTCATAATCGCTCAGAGTAAAACAAGTACGACTAAATTGTATCTAAGTGTTAAGTTCTCTTTTTGGTTAGAACGCTTCAGAAGTTTTCGAATAAAATACGTTTAGTATTTATTTGTTTATCGGAATCGTAGCGATCAACGAAGTGCTAGGCCTCAAACAGTAATCGATAAAACGACACCGGCTTTTAAATACATCTCGTTATCTACAGACAATTTGAATATTTGTAAATCAATAAATGCAATTTTGAACTCACACGATGACGGATTTTACGAAAATTTTATTTTTCGGCTCGATGCCACCGTTCTTGCCGTTCCTGGCTTTGAACCGTGCGCAGAATCGAATACATACGAAATTGAATATGGTATACGTGTATCCGAATATGATGCACCATCGATTCTTGGATATAATCGACGCTTGCGCAGAATATTTCGTTTCTCACGTTTCGCGTAATTTTTCTTCGATCGTTTATACGCAAAAGTAGACGCACATTTTACTAACAGAGCTGTTACCTACAGTGGTTAAGCGTATCGATGCGTGTTCATCGCTCCGGGTAACTAACAACAATGGACAAGTACTTTGAATCATAGATAATTAATCAGAAATTAATAAAACGAATTTTCGACGATTATACGATTCGTTTTTGTAAAATATTTTTTCAGGGAAGGCTACTCAAGAACAATGGTGTCTGACGTTCAAGTTTTAGGCACGTCATCAATTTATAGTTTCGTAATCGTTTGGTACTTTATGATTTGCCAACAGCATGACATTTGTCGTACCGGTTTCACGTTGACCGTCACGTCCGATGACACAGTGGCATTAACTAATGCCAAGAATGAAAACGAGGAACGCCGAAATAACTATAAACAATTCGATTATAATCTAAAATAATGCTTGTAAGTATTTAACTATTTTTTTTTCTTTCATCACGTTATTACAGGAACAGAAACTGCGGTGCGCCTATTTTTTGGAACCAGCCCCTAAAGAGATTCAGAATCTTTTTTTATCCACAAGATGAAAAATTATTTATATAAGATAACTTCATATTTTGTTTAGATTTTCGTGAAGTTAGAAATAACGAGTTAGAAGAGCAGGCAACAATGCGATGAAAACATTTGAAATTTTAGATGAGAAAAGTGTATGAATATGTATAAAAAGAAGAAAAATATCGGAACACTACGTGTACACGAACAAAGTCAAATTCTTGTACAATAATAGCGTTTTTGAGAGGGTTGGCAGAGGGATTATGGTGGCAGTTGGTATGCCGATGCTTTTTGATCCAGATACTCCGATTAGCTTGAAAACTGCAAAGCTCAACAGGTCTAAATTGGCTCTCGCACGCAATAATGAACTTTTAGCAATCGCACAGGTGGAAAGCCCACAAAAGTACAAGCACGTATCACAGATACGCGATATTAGGTACTAGAGATTAGAAGTATGATTGCAGATACTGAACTTGTACGATAGAATATTAAAAAAACACGTTGTACAAGTTGTTTAGTATGTAAAAATACTTCTTAAGGAAAAACGTCTCGTTAAAGAAATACCAAGTACGAATGATAAGTATTCCGTCCAGAAAATTTAAAGTATGTTATTGTTCAATATTATATTATAATATATAATATTATAATATAAAGTATATATTAGAGAATTATATTTAAAATATTGAATTGAAGCGGAGCGTGCAAAAAAAATATATTCGATGCATAAAATCTAGACTATAATCGTATCATATTTAAACTGTCGAAGACACATATGTCAATTCGTATGTAATAAAAAAAAAACCAGAAAATATGCGATATTGAACTTTTAATCTATTGATCTATTGAAACGAAAGAGTGCAACAGCATCGCGTGAATTACTTCTTTTCAAACGCTTCATTTCAATTTTTTATTTAATCTTTTTACAATAGTAATTTTGATACTCACCCTGCCTGACGAAAACTTGATTGACGTCGAGTAAAATGTCACATCCTTCGACGATCATCCTCTCTACAGCTAAATTCTTCCTGAGATTTTCCGTTTCGCTTACCTACGAGAGAAGCATCGTATTATTATTCGAATGCTCGTTTCAGACAATAAATATGTAATATGAAATAATAAAGTAAGATATCCGAAACAACCGTTTTAAACAAAATTCTCAAAGCTTAAAAATCAAAAAAGTGAAAATCTAGAAGAGGATCCTTTGAATTACTTCGTCGTGCATTTGTCTCGAGAGATCTTCCAGTTGTTGCCTCGCATTTTGTAAGCTCTTCCGTTCTACGTGATCGTAGGGTGTGTGCGCCAACAACTCGTGCAGAGTAATAATGTATCTTGGTATCTGAAAATATGAAAGAACCATTAAGATCGATTTCCATTATTTTCATATCGAATTATTTAATGGCAATCGTTAATAAAATTACGAAACTTAGAACTCATCCATTTATCCGAATAAATGATTCGTCTGTTATACAAATTTTCTCGAGATGTTTAATATTTGTTAAATATACGTTTAATTAAAGTTTAATTATTTTATATATTATATTATATTTAAATAAAAAAGTAATTGCATTATCATTTGCAACTACGCATCTTGCATTAATACCGATACCTTCCATGTACGTAGTTATTTCGACTATTTGCAACGAAGTATTTCGATCTCATTCGTCGTAAATACTCAAAGATGTTATTATAAAGAGTTTTGTTTTAAGGTGCCACGTGAAAAAGCGAGTAACGTTTCTGAGAAAGTTTTCCTAACCACTAAGTAAAGTATGACTGCACTTCGAAAGCTTTCAAGCTCTAACCGACCGAAATCTCATTATTTCTAATACAATCAGCGTCACAAGTTCAAGGATATTTCACCTCTCTGTCGTATTTTCGATGCATCTAACGATATCAAGAAACACTTGGTATCCAACTCCAATTTTCATTTCTAATTTACAAAAAATCGAAGCACGGATTACAACGAATTCTTTCGATTCCGGGCAAAATTTAAAGATGCGTGTCCCATTGGTTTTTATGCTCGAGTATTAAAAAATTTATTATTATACATTGCTACTTTTTAGGAAGAATGAAAATGTCGAAAGGATATTGACAAAACGTAAAATGAATATTTTATTCATTAATATTTTGTTCCGCTACGATACCTGATGCATAGGATACGTCAGAAACGTTTCCAAAGATCGTCCGTGACAGGCAGTCTTGTTCTCCAATCTATTGAGTAATCCCGCAAACGGGGGTGATGACTGTTTACACTCAGTTAATACCTGAAGGCTGTAATGGTGGTTTCTGACATACTCTTGATAAATTGACAACATTGGTAATAGCATGTCGAACAAATCCCCTATACCGGTAACAGAAAGAACGTATGAGTCCCGATTATCGGAGATCAGTGGCGTAGCGATTCGATTTTTGGTAGAAGAAAGTACGTTACTGTACGTACCTAAAACTAAAGTGGGCCAACTTTCCATACGAGAAGTGAGACCCTTTAGGAAGATCTGATGAAGGAACAGCACAGTTTCGCTATTCAAAAATATACTATTCACGTCTTCATGACTACACGGGGGTTTTTTAGAACTGGCAGCCATCTTGAAAGGCCTCAAGAAACAGCTCACTAATATCTCCATTTGCTCCGTATATTCTTCCTCGGCTTCAACCATTTGGAACACCAAGCTAAAATATGCAATAATCTCGATCGTTCGTTGCTTTCTTTTCTTCGGACTTACGCAATAAAGTCAAGGCGATATAAGAACTCCCAAATCTACGTCTATCGGCAAAAATATCGATTAATGTCAGTTATAATGACAATATAATTACGAATAATTTGTATTATTGATTTTAGAATAAGTTAAAATCCTTTAAAATCTCCTTGCAATTAACGGAAGAACGAAGTTTGATCTAATCAAAGATTCATGGTCGATCGATTACTTTAACGAGTTTCTGCATCGAAAAACAACGGCTCTCTAACAATACAGTCTATAAAAAGTAAAATCGAATATGACATAACTATCTCGTTATTTCTCTTTATTGTATTTGTATCAATTATTCTACTTAGAAAAGAGTCGTTTTCTATGAAATTTTATTTCATCTGCGATTACCACGAACTAATTCAATTTAATAGCAAAATAAAAAATCTTAAATCGATTAATTTAAAATTAATCGAAGAAACGCGCAACGTAATAAAATTTGACAAATTCATTTAAAGGTACGCGTCAAGATCGAAGTTTCCTAACGATCAAGATTAACTTATCGGCGAAGCCTACCAATCGCCTAAAATCAAATCCAACACTTCTGCCACGCCATGTCGACGTAAAATCGTTCAACGGATATCACGCGAGATCGTAATTTTATTTATTTCTTCGAGATAATTATCTCGTGGAATACGAGTGGACCAATTGAAATTTAGCTTCACCAATCCCGTTAAACTCAATGCGCTAGGTCGTCGGCGTTATCATTCGGGACGCGTAAAAGTTGAACGAGATCGACGAGCTCGAAAGCGTCGCCCAAAACAGGAAGGATAAATCGTGAGCGCCGGATATGGCGTCGAAAAAATCGGGACTCGGATAAAACAAACCTGTTTCGCTTGCGCATGCTTTCGGCGTGCGGACTCTTGATGTATTGTTCAACGATTTGCTTCCAACGCCTACGGCAGAGCCAGCCCCTGAAAAAGCTCTGGACCTTTTTGATTTTCTGCATTTCGATGGAACCTTCCGTGATACCGCACAAGCCGATCGCCCCACCGAATCCGGAAGCGACTAAACTGTGAATTCCCATAGTGGACGATTGGAATCCCATCACGCCGTATAAGCTGCCAGTACCCTGAGATAAAGTCCTTTGAACTCCGGGCCTTCCAGAGAACGTCGGCACGACGGAAGGCCTCAGTTCCTTCTTTAAAGCGCACAACTGCGAACAAACGATCGATGAAGCACGTACGCTAAGAACGCCGTTCACTTTTTAAGTTCATCGACGCGCGAAAGAACGTTCTATCGCGAATCAATCGAGCAAAAGATTTCGCATTCTATTAGGACGAAAGCTAGGATGTTTTTATAGGTGTTGTCGCTTTGATAAAAGATGCATCACTGCGATATGGAAATGTGAACGCGTGACGGAGCTATCGTACAATTTAATAAGGATAGGATGAAAATAATTTAATGTAATTTGGATGGCCAGCGAATTTTTGTGGGCAAGGGTATTTCTTGTATTACGAGGAAAAGCGAGCGTCGTTTGATTAAATCAAGGAATCGCTTTTAAATCCCCTTGCGACAATCATGTAAATTATGTTTACCCTTGTTAAAAGTTTTCTGTACGAATTACCATCCTTAGAATCTTTTAAATGTGCAAACGAATAAGAAACACGGATTTGTTATTATATCTGCATGATCGTAGCGTGAACGAAATTAATGCAGCATCGTGTAATTATTAATAATATACTTAACTTCGTGCGTTGAATAAATAAAATTAATAAGAGTTTACACATAAAATTGGTTTATCTATTATGTTTCGTTAAATAATATATCAGATATAGATTTAAAAACATCATACGATTGCGGAAGAATTAAATAAATACGTTTTGTAACCGAAGCAAATAGATAAACGTACGTATATTAATAATGTATCTCGAATAAGAGGATTAATATAATCATAAATGGAATACGTTAAATCAAACATCTTTGTATCCATGCCGAATTATATTCTTCTTTCGAATTACATTGATTTCGTTTTAACAAATTTGCCCACTCTTAAACGTACAAACGATATTGCACCGCGCGAGGTGTTAAGAGTCCAAGATAAGCTTGACGAAGCAAAATTTTAATTTCCTCGCATTTCATCAACATTAATTAAATCGTACCGTCCGAATACAATGCGTTCGTTCGTTCGAAAGCATCGACGCCATAAGAAGAAACCATTCGCAAAGGTGACGCTCGAAAATGTCACGTGGAATATTACTAAAAATTCTCTTACGACTTACCTCCGCTCTGAGCTTTTTTATTTCCGATGCGAACTCCTCGCATTGTTGCGTATACTGCCACTTCGCCGTTTTCTCGCTTTCTATGATCCGCAACAGGTGTAGATGCTTCTGCTCGAGGTCCTCCTTTTGCGAGAGCAACTTGTTGAAACTGCAATCAACATATCCGCAACGAAATAGAAGCGTCGCGTATGCCGAGCGATTTCATACGAATAACCAATTACCCTTATCGATAAGTACGAACTCTGTCGTCGCGGTTTTATTACGCGTCACGACGATCAGCGTTAGCTCCATCACGGTCCATCCTCCAGTACGATCGGACAAAATGCACGCGTTCGACGCGTACCATCGTGGATAAAAGGTCTCAGACGCACGCGTTGCGCATTTATATTATTCGCTCGTTTATTCTATCGTAACGAAAGCACCGATCATTTCGACGCATATTTCGCAATTCCACGCGGAAATCGACGATGAGATTCCGAACGAAAGGCGCACGCGTGCTGGCTCGCAGAAGCGGGCCAAATATAACTAATGGAAAGCGACGAACTTTTCTAACGGTACGCGCGTTTGAAACAATGCACGGAGCGCGATATCGAGGCACGGACGTGTACGCATTGTCTTGGCGACTTCTATGCCATTCGATTGCCAGGCAAATGCGAGTATCTGCGCGGAAAGCGTGGGCGACGAAAGTCAGGTCTCGATTCCTAGCAAATATTAAATTAACTCTTACGATTCGTCGGAACGTTCGACGATGGAAGAAAGAACCCTTCGCGAGATCGCTTCTCTCCCCTCGTCTTTTCTAGCTCTGTTAATTTCTTTTTATTTATTAGATTCCTTCGGAAAGTCATTCCGTTTTTTCTCAACGGTTCTTCGTAAAAACAACGTAATAAACATAGAGGTTTTTTTCATAATAAAATGCATTAAACGCTAGTTTTAGTTTCGCGAAGTCAGTGTTTCGATCGCTTCGAAGTAATTGCACGAATTCGGAGAAAGACGCAAATCGAAGGATTCTTCTGTCGTGAATGAACTGCCGATTGGAAACGGAACGATTTATTCATTGTAAGCAGTGAGAATTTATTTCGCTCGAATTAATTTGCCTTCTTTCTTTATTCCCGTACGTACAATTACCTTGTCGTTGTCGGTTTCCTTGAAGCTACTCGTAGCTTTTATTCGGCCGTAACTATCGTAGCTTTTAACGTTGTATGTCTCCATTGTTCCCGGTAGTCTTCTCAATTTCATCGCGTACCTTGCCACCGTAATCGTGTCTACACGAGTCAGTAACCACGGTAATTTTCTTTTTCCGACTGTTGGCTCGTTTATTTACGTCATCTTTTTTTTCTTCCTTTGTACGAAACCACCTCGCTCGTCAAGAGTTCTTTCGATTCTTCACGGTTAACCCTCGCGACGTTTCTTCATAAATTCTCCATAAATTCTTTCGGGTATTTGCTTCACGTTTTTGACAGTTTGACGAATCTTAATCTTTGCAATGATTAGGTTACCCATCGACACGTATGATCGGATAAATAAATTTAGACGCAAGTGTCGCGAAGGAATCGAAATTTGTATCGCGCTAACGTAAGAATAAGAGCGACCGTAGAAAAAAAAATTGCACCGTAGAAAGACACTTGCGAACGATTCGACGTGCAAGACAGGGATTTGCATAATACAAGAGAGATTCGAAACAGTAATAATAGCGAAACTTAATCGAAGTGTCCCCGAGGGAATGATGCTTCGTAAAATTGAATGGCGTGGATTTACATAACCATGCACTTGAGAAACCGCTTATAAAGCTCGTAAATATTTATAGTCCTTTGGTAAAAAAGAAGTCGTTCTTCGCTGCTTACATTTGTGTTAGCAACGCTCAAATCTTTCCTTTTTCTTTTTTTTTTTCATTTTGACGTTGAATATTGGAAAGTTAGAGAAATTTTACGGACAACGAAACGCGCGGTATACATTGATACGAAGATAATTATCTACGAGCGCGAAAGTAATTTATTTCAAAGTTTATGCGACAAGTAATAACGGCGAGACGTAAATTCGTTGCCTTTAAAACAATTACGGCAGACGTCAAACGCGATGTACGATGCGAGATATAAAACAGGCAGTTTATCTCGTCCGTCAAATTTACAATACCGCAGAAATAAGTCGATCGAATTATTGGCGATATTCGTAGAGGAATTTAATCGAGATACGTCGTAAAAATAACTAAAACCGTGTCACCTTTAAAATTCGCGGTGGCAGCATGTTTTAATCGGGGCTTTCCACTAACTTAATATTTTCATCGGAATATTCCCGACGATCGCGTTACCAATTTTTAATCCAGAAACGAGTCGAACGTTAAACGAAGTTTCTAATTTCTGTTATTAAAACGATATAACGCGTTTAATTCGTGCGACGGGACAAATTGGAACACGCGCGACGAAAGAGAGTACGGACGATTTACGTGCACGTTCGAAGGACCTCGTCTGATCGAAATCGTTACTTCGACTCCAATGAGAGATTCGATAATGCCGATGGAATCGGCAATTTTCTAAGAACTTCCCGACGGTGATTAGTTATGATAAGCGATCGATAATGAAGGACGAGGCGAATAATCGTGCAACTTCGACGTATACTTGTCGATCGATTTATCGAATTTCCGAGCTCGCGGATCATCAAGTCGTACCGTGAACATCATCGAAGCGCGATACTCGACGTTTGGGTTAACATATGGAGCACAATGGCAGCTAATATCTTAACTGCGACGCGTAACCGGCACGTAATGGCAATCTCGTGCATTTATCGACAATTCCGGGAGCCATAGAGCGTGTCGGAGGGACCACGTCGATCGTTCCTTACTCCTGGGCGTTGCTCGAGCTACTTTAACACGTTGTCTGTCGCGCTCGTTTTACGTGCTTCGCCCAGGGCACCAACACGAATTTCCTATGATGCGACGCGTATTATATTAAAATATTATTTACAGCGGATAAGTTCAGTCGTTTAAACACGTTCAATGCACTTTTCGTGGTGGCGGTCACCGGTGGCCCCCTAGGCGTCGTAGACCCGCCTTTATAAAATCATTATTATAAATTTAATAACTTATATATATATATATATATATATATATATATATATATATATATATATATATATATAT
>JAITYT010000759.1:2000812-2017950 GCA_025433975.1 Liostenogaster flavolineata
ACTTATAAATTCACCGGTGTTATTCAAACAAGTGACTCGAAGAAATATTTCAATTCCTGATTTTAGGATGAAATTAGCAATGCATTTAGTGCGATATTCCGACGATAAAGTCGACGTTTCTTCAAGTAACTGCTTAGACGATTTTGCAAAGGGTGCTACGAAAAAAATTCAAAGCAGGTAGGGAGACCAAGTGCAAAGAATTCTACTACGAAAGTGATAACATATTATGCCAATCGTATTGGTTCGTCTTTTCTTTGCCTAGAGTGCTTCGATATAATTATCTTTGGCGTTAATAACATTATTTTTATGTGTTCTACATTAGCTTCTACAAACCATGATATTATAGCAACAATGGTATTATTCACAAATTTATCACAATCGATATTTATTCGAATCGCGTATTTTTACTGCTGGTCGAGTGCCGGTCACCGGCGACCTCCACGGCAGCCAGCGTGTTAATAGAGGAAACGAGCGTTCGATAGCCGCGAAAGAGAGCTCGCAAGACGTCGTCGGTATCGGAAAAACCCGCTTTTCTAGCTCGGTAGCTCCGTATCGTTCCAATCGCGTTCCTTCGACGCGGTAGGAGAGTCGTAGAATTTATAAAGTAACGGGAACGTCGTGAGCCGCGAATATCGCGACTGGAACGTCGGAAGATACGCTTTCGGTCCTGTGGGACGCGTATACGTACGGAGTATCACTGCGTTAAACGAGAGCGAAGGTAAAAGAGCTCGTGGATGGAATTCCACGGTTAATGGAATATTCATGGAAGGGATGGAGCGGTCCGTACGGTTTCGCGCGGAAACATCAGCCATCTAGCCGAGCCATTGTCACGACTGGCTCGATATTCGTCGGGCGCCAGTCGTATCGCGAGGTCCGGTTGACACTAAACGTACCAAACGAGGTCAAATGACCCTTTTCAAAATTTACTTTAATTCTTTATATGGCCTATAAAAATAAAAATATATGTTTGACCATTTTATCAATGGATTTTATAAGTACATTATTTCTTTCGGTAAATTAACAATTTTCTCTTTTCCTAAAAATCAACGTCTGTTTCGCGAGCAATTAGTACGAGTATACGAAAATGTCGGTACGTTTAGCGTTAATCGACCCTTCTTTGGCGGTGGTGACTCGTTAAAATAGCGGAAATTCGTTTCGGGCTACCGTTTGACCGTCGATCTCGTTTGCATAGTTCGTGCCGTAGATAGAGGCGCGCTTTGAGACGAAAAGCTCCACGGCGTTTTACGACTAGATCCAAGTCACGGCTATTGCGATTCTCGTTTTCTTCCCAGCTAGGAAAATATCAGGGAGATCTCGGGCTTACGATTCGTTCGGGGAAGTCGCCATGGAACGTTTTTAATTAAGTGGGATCGCGCTCGATCGACAATGGAAAAATAATAATACCGTCGGTTCCTTCGATTCCGTCGTCGTTCGTCCGAGAGAATTAAATTACTAATGACCGCGCTCTCCTGCATCACCACCGAGCTATTATACGCCGTTTCAACGGCGAACTTGTCGCGCTGATAAAGGTTGCGGGACGCTGCTAAAAATAATACGCGTGTTCGATCAATTACGCAAGTCCGACAAATATAAATCTTGAATAATATTGATATTACGGTATCGCGAGGATGTTTGTATATTTTGACGACGGTATCGGTAAATAAAGATCGAGCATAAACGCGAAATGACCGTATGGCAATTTTCAACGTACACAGCGCAACGGACCAGTTACGTTGTCAATCACGTTGCCAAACAAACCTACCTCGCTGCATAACTAGCAGACGCGAGTTCGTGATTATTCGCGTAATGCGCCTGCGGGTGTTTCGAGACTGCGTGCGCGTCTACGCTGATAAGGAATGAGTACCGCGGCGCATAACGTATAAGCGTATAATCTGGAAAAATCAACTTGCGCCATTAAAATTGAGTTATAGCTAAAGTTCCTTTTTCCGCCATAATTCCGCGGTTCCTTCTTTCTATCGTTCTAGAATCTAAGAAATCTAGCCTAACGAGCGAATCGAGACGTTTAACAATTTAAATACGAGACATAAATCGATATATGAAAATACGTCACTTGTCCTGTTAATATTTTATCATGCGTGTCATATATGTACACGTTCGACATACGCGCGTTGCTATCTACCAAGGAAAATCGTTTAAAAGTGTATTCCAATCGAAAACGTAAGAATTTGCGCGCTCGCTTCTCAGGTTAAAGATCTTGCGCTCCGTAATCTTAAAGGACGAGTCTACGGTTTTTCTTTTGTTACTTAGATCGTTCGAGCTGATTACATCGATTTCGCGATCGATGATACGAACTCTCCCTAATTTATTTCCCTAGCACTTTTAATGATTCTCATTTCGAATTCTGACGTTATATACGATATCGCCGGTGATCACGTTACCTGGCATCTCGTATCGTATTGATCCACGTTTTGCAGTCCGTCTCTGTAGCCGCTTTCAATTCGTACTGCCGTTGATTCTCCCTCTTATACGATATTACGAAACAATACTGTAACAAAAAATTTTCTTTTATTAAACCGGGCACTTTCAATAGGAATAACAAGAGACATAGTGGTCCGCGAGAGGAAGAGGGTTACTCGTATTCGTCGTGGTAGGATAAGCTTAACAACGAGTATTGGAAGCTGAATGTGATTTCGTTATTTCATTTATTAAAAGCGTACATCATTTATCGTATCTTAAATACGTTTAATGGAAATAATATTTGCATTACGAGATGTTAATACTGTTATAAATTATATTAAAAAAAAATTGCTAGGCAATATAATCGCTATGAGTACGTGCGACTTCCACGATAGATTTAATAGAAATAGACACCTAAACGTTGAAAACTACGATTTCAAAAAGAAAACAAAAATTTTATTTAGTTATTTTGATGTAAAAAAAAATCAGATACCATAGGAGCAGAAACTGTATATCGTTAAAAAAGATTTAAAAAAATATTATATATAAAAGAAATAATACTACTAAAATTACTGCTATATTTTTATGATACTCTTTTACCGCAGTCAATGCATGCCATAGAAATAAGGATACGAAATAACGACCACGGTGCATGTATTCTTTTTTTATTGTACGCTAATAAATGATACTAGCTAGCTACGAAATAAAAATGTACGATATAAAATTACAAAACTCATCAGTATTAAAATCGTTATTGCGAAATTACTAGGAATATTTCAGTAACTCGTTAAATTTTATAAGTAACAATTATTCTTGGTGGAATATGGGTTCGACATCAGCATTAGTTTTTCAATAATTGAAGAAGGAACTTCTGAACAAATCCGAACGTCGTTAACTACACTTTGTATTAAATATGATACGAAAAATCATGATTTAATTGTACCAATTTTATTGATTATCTTCGACACGAATATGCTCGTAAAAGCATGTGTACGTGACAAATTCATGTCTACAAATTCTGACAATAGCAGCGTTTTACAATCACATTGACAAACGTTTTAACAGCGGTTGAATGTCGTATCTATCAACTCTGCGGCGCTTTACGACCGAATAAAATTCTGATATTTCAATCGAAGCAACTAAATAATAAATTCAAAATGTACGCATTTTTCATCACTGCGTACAATCTCCTTTGTAATATTCACGCTATTTACAACTTGGAAATGCATTTTTTATAACTCAATAACTCTGCCGCAACCGTAAATTGTAATTTATTATATAATACAATTGAAAGGAATAATATGTAGTTTAAAATATTAATCGAATATACGTTGGAGAAATCGATTGATCGAAGCTAATTAAAGATGTATAAAGTAAATAATTTTAAACACGATAACTTATTAATTTTGTACTCATAGCTAAATATTTACTGTGTAATTGTTATAAAACTTAGTAATGCTGAATATCAATCTATCGAATAATAAATGTTATTAAAATCAAGAGTTTTAATAGTGGCAAGAAAGATTCTTATAGAAACATTCTTATCCAGTTATTCGACGTGCTTCGTTTTATTCTACGAATCCTACGGTATTATCGAAGTATTTCCACTTCGCGTAGAAGAATATATCTAGAAACTAAGAAGGGCGTATTTAAATACACCATGATAACATGCTCGTTCGTGTTTTCACTGACAAAAACGTTAGCCAAGCACGTACATGTCAGTGACGTAGAAAAAGATATCGTTCGAATTTCGTATTATTAGCTCGGTTACACGAAGTGAACCCTCGCTAAGCTGGCAATCCATCACTGACCTGCCAAGCAGTAGAGTCGACGGTTTAACGTTGGACACATGCACGCTGTTACCCACAGATAATTCGAGGCTCACTTCGTTATACGGGATTTAAACGATGAAGCTTTCATTATCCACGTGGTTAAAATATTTTCATAACAGGCGTAACGTTGATCGCTGAAACTTTCTTATCACAATCTTTTTAATTTTTTTCGAATATCCTTCGCAGAAGCTTCGAACAATTTTGCGATCGCCAATTTTTTATCGCCAAATAGAGTAAGGAGAATACGTTAATTTGATGTATCATGCAAGATGATGCAAAGGTATCGAATCGTGTGTCTTACGATTTCGTAAATTTCAAATATCGTTGCCCCAAAGACGAATTCAAACTTTTCCCATTTCGAATGACCATTACTGTGTAAAGCGAACGTATAAGACGTATAATGTATAATTCTCTTTACTTGTTCTGTTTTATTGTTATTAATTACCAATTTCAGCAGTATGTAATTATACACCGGCTTTGTAAACTGACGTTCGAACTTTGGCATCCCATACATTTGTTTCGAAATTATGATTATTCGAAGCGAACAAGTTTTGAAATTGAATTTACAGTGCGATTAACGTCGTGATTATTGTTTTAAAGCTTTTGCTATAAAAAAAATCGTGTTTCTATGCAATCATCCGTAGAATAATGTCATACTACTATCATATTTTTAGAAGCCTAAAGAGTATTTGGTACTTTTTTAACGTCGTCCTTTGAAAGAATATTGATATTATTGAGAGCGTGTTTCTGCGAAGCGATACGACCCATTTATACTCAAGCGAATAAAATGAATCTAGTCTAGAATAGAATCGTATTTTCTGTCAAAGTAGAGAAACGTAACCTTAATCCGACGCGTCACGAGATCGAGAGTAATGCATTCGAGGTTAAGCTGTAACGAAGCTTCGCGGCGATCGACAGTCCCAGTTATAACTGTTTAACCAAGTATGTTCGAATTAAGATTCAGAGTGTATCGATAATAATTTACTATACGCTCGAATATATAGACATTAGAGAAGAGAGAGAGAGAGAGAGAGGGTCTTCGATTTAAACAAAAGAAAAAGTTCTTCTTTATATAGTCGCCTACCTCGAAGAACTATAAAACATTATTCCAAAGATCGAGATCGTTGATCGAGCTCGTATCTAATCTAATTTCGCTTCTTTTCATTAGCGTGAGTGTTGAGATCAGTGCGATATTTCCCTAATGGTCGTCCAGGTACGTATGTACGCCCAAAAAAAGGGAACGAAGCCGACAGCGGAGAATTTTTTTCATTCGCAAATGTATCGTAGGACATTACGGGCATCCGTTCGTTTATTCATTACCAAGCGATCATAATGAAAGAAAGGCGAACAGCGACGGCTAAAAGATGAATTACTAATAATTCGAGCAAGAAGGAAAACGAATGACCGAGTACCGACGACTGACCTTCGTCGAACCAAATAAATTCCGAATATTCGAGAGAGCGAAAGAAACTATCGTCCATCGAAACTATAACTTTTTAAACTATAAACTTTTCGATAGTCTACTCGAATGATGAAACCAGCGAGTGAAACGCTGCGATATGACGAGCGCTAGCTTCGAATCCTCCATCGAGGATTTGTTACCCCTATGGTGAGATTGTCTTTCGACGATCCATAAATCTTCCGTTTCTGGTAAATCCTAAGAGAAAGGAAACGGAAGCCGCGGTCTGTACGAGCAGACGGTACCATCGAGCGAGCAAGGATTGCTTTGACGAGGTAGGTAGCATTAATAACGAAAGCCATCGCGAATCTGATGTCCGTTCCGTTTAGAGGATGATGGTTAACAGCGAGTAGCAGCCTTTGTTTCCCTTCCATTCTGTAAGATTCCTTCTCGCCAGTCTTCATCTCTAATCCCGCTAGGAATCAAAGAAAAAAGACCTCTACCTCGACGTTTCTCAACCGTCCTTGTTAACCTCGATCGGTTCTTACCTTCCTACGTTTTGCTACCTGAAAATCACTGCGATCATTGGAAACTAGTCACAATTTCGTTGCCTAAAACTTCGTTAATCAAGGATTAAATCGATTCTACGACGATCGGGCAGATTCATTCGTTCGAAATGCGCAAGTTCCAATTATATCGTAAGATTCTCATGCTTCTAAAAATCACCTTGTTTTTACAATATCATTTTTATTTGGAGAAATTCGTTATCTTATTCTAAAAACACTCTACCGAGCTCGAGAAAGAGAGAAAAAAACCTTCCTCGCACGCGATTAATAGAGGGTATCTTGTCTAATAATTCCGTAGACGTAATTTTATCGTGTACCCTTACGGAATTGTAGGATTGGATATTTTACGACGGTTGGTCACGACGAATTATTGGTAGCAGTAGGATCGATCATCCTTGAGGGTATGGATAAACGGTTCAGAGAGCAAGGAGGGGCAGTTAAGTGCCAGAGAAAGAACAGTGTAGAAAGTACGTTTAGCGTGGACAGTGGAAAACGCAGAGAGTGACGCGCGGATAGCGTACTATTGCAAAGTATTGTATTAGATGATACTATGTAATGTATATTATATAATATTAATTATTATATTACAGATTATTATTAATTATAATATATATTTAATATACATATATATAACGTATTATTAATAATATTATAGAATATGATATAATATATAGATTATGTAAAGTTCTTGATTATTCGATTGCGTGTACCGCTCCTAAATCCTCCCATTCCACAGAATTTACGAAAGGATTAAGTTAATAACGTTCTTAACGACATCAAATTCCATTCTCCGTGGGAATATCTTATCGATTCGCGAGCTTGATTCTCTAGATTATGCATCACGCGATCTTCTTTATCCGTTTTTATGTCGAATTCATAACTCACGGGGGATCGAAAAGTTCCGAACGATTTTGGATTAAGTGGATTGCTCGTCTGTGAGCGGCTCTTTAATAAATAACTAACCAATGACAATTTAACGCAAGAAATATATATATATACAATATTACGCGCAGTTAGCAGCCTCCTAGCTTCCGTTAGATTAACTTCTAAATCGCGATCGCGACGATAAAAACGAGACGGTCGTTTCCCATCACGCGATTAAAGTGATCGGCCTCGAGAATATCAGAGAACGTCTTTCCTACTTTATCGAACTTCGGAATTCGCGTTGATCAATGCGGCGTAATCAGGGCAGTGTCGATTCGCTCCGCGCGACATTTCGAAAACGAATTATTCGTCATTCGACGAAAAAGAAGAAATCGAAAGCCAACAGCTACGCGTCACGAACGGGTCTGGAATGGCGATCGCGTAATACCTAACTTCGGAGCTTTCGAATCTCGTACGCTTTGACCTCGCGATCTATGCGAACTATTCCTTTGGTCTCGGGCGAAACTGCGCGGAAGCCTCGCGGGCATCGCGAGGAAAAATTAACGCGTCCCGGGTGAAACGTGATTTAACGTACGTTGTTCGTAAAATCGAGTGTCTCTCTTCCGTGATCGAGCGCGGTGTATTCTTAGTACGCGATCGATATGAGTATTATTATTACATAAAGGGAGGGAAGAAGATTGATAAAGGAGAGGTCAGAGAATTAACATAAGAAACTCGTCGCGGTAACATTTCGACGTGACACTGATTTATTCGTCACGTATTAAATCGGACCCTCGTTGGCACATCGATGAACAAATCGCCGTAGCGCTGTCGCGCGTTGCAAACGGCAATTTCGATCTTCCAACGTCTAACGTCGTTCTTCTAAGCGAGTGCGATGAAACCTATTAGGTTGGTGCACGTGAAATGTCTGACTTTCTTTACACCCGAACGTTTGGCATAACCTCGTTTATAGTCTTGTCCGTCCATTGCCAAGATTTTTGTCAAAAGTATTCCATTTTGTTATTCCGATAGGAAAATTTCTTTAAGACGGACATCCGTGCCTTAAAATCTCGTTGAGAAAAGTGTATCGAAGCTAATGGAGCGTGTTTTAATTAAATAAATAGCTTTTGAAAAAAGATACGCAGTTTTATATGTTCACTTAAAAATCCGACGTTTCGTACGCGTATCTTTTTTCCTGAGGTGATACATTTGATTAAATTACCTTTCGCATTTCTCGCTGGTACCGCTGGCAGAACGTCGTACTAATAAGAGGGTTAATTTCACTCGGTTCGTAATGATCGAAATAAGGGTGGTTGTTCGGAAAAATTTCGTTCTTTTTTAACTGTTTTTTATATTTTTTTATGTTGTTTTTATGATAAACTGTTGGGAAAAAACGAAATTATGTTTCGAACAGCATATTATATTAATATATTAATATTACAGGTGTAGGGCGATCGATACCAGTCGGAATTCTCTCGTGATGGAAGAGTAATAAAATCGGCCTGAAAATTAGGGCACAATACGCGCTATACGATTCCGATTGTTCCACTCGCATCCGAGCGGAAGAAGTCGATGAAAGACGTACTGTCCGACTTCTTTGGAGGATTATTTAAGATTACTCTTATCGGATCTGGAAAAGGGATCTGCTGGAAGAGTCGGAAGTATCCTACGTTTCGTTTCATCCCGATTACAGGGTACTAAAGGGAGGAAAATCCTGGCGAATGATATTCGATCCTTCCTGAATATCGAATAGCGAAAATTCAATAGTCGTGGTAACAAAGTAGCTAGAACGTAGATAACCGTGAATTACCAATATCGAAGTACGTCAAAAATGAGATAGCGACGAGGGAGAAGCGACGTGCTTGATAAAACTGTCGACTGGACGAAGGAATAGAAATTCTTTTAATTATTCGAACAAATCCATTTTTTAGAACTTATTTACTCAACGTAATACGTCTATAATTTTTACAATATCACTGTGCTTTGTAAAATGTCCAATCTTGGGTAATTAACGTCCAATTTCCATTTTAAAAGTCTATAATATTCCTCCTTCTACAATATTTTACCATTGCTACAATATTCTACGATAAATACCATTAAAGAACAAAGGACGTTTCTCAACATTATTGACATTATTAACGTTCCTCTCGTACCATCTTCGTTCTGTAATTTCCTTAAAAAAATTTGCTAGCGTTCGCGTTTAGTTGTTCAAAGATATAAAAAGAATATTTAAACTTTCTGGAAATCCAACGAAGCGTCGAAGCGTTAGGAAAGGAGTATGGGAAAGAACTGGAAAAGAATGGCGCGTTTTATAACGCGGTGGAATTTTCTAGAAGAAACTTTACAGCGGATGCGAGACTACGATAAATTAATATTTCAAGTAGTTCGTGGATTAAGGAAGATCCTGCGTTGTCATTCGCAGCCCATGTGGGAGTGCGAGGAGCGAAGACGAAGGAAACGTCATACGGACAAAGATAAATCCCGTTTTCCACGGTCGATCTATCCTGACGAAGACAAATGCAAAAGGTGGAAGCATATTTACGCGGATATACGTCGAGGAACGCTTGGACCCCCTTCGAAGATGAATATTTAACGACGAAGTAGCAAAAATATTTCATTTCGAAGCCGAGGACGGAGCTTCCACGTAATTCTGTTCGAGTCTTATCCCAACGAGGAAATACGACGACGGAAAAACGCAAAATACAAGGCCCGGAGGCAACTGCTTCGAAGGAACTGTCATGCATTTACGTACGCAAATCGAACGGCTCGAAATGCCATTCGATTTGCGAAAATTGCACCATCGAGAGATCGAGAAACGTAGGAAGAACAATGTAAAGGGAGGGGTAACGCGTGAATCGTTCGAAATATTAGGTCTATATCGTAGGAAATATTAGGGTATGAAACGTCGGATTTTTAAGCGAATATATAAAATTGCATATCTTTTGCCAAAAGCTGTTTATTTAATCAAAATATGCTCCATTTGCTTCGACACACTTTTCCCAACGAGATTTTAATGCACGGATGCCTGTCTTAAAGAAATTTTGTTATCTGATGGAAGCTTAATAGAAAGAAGGACAAAAAAAATGAGCTCGTAAAATTTCATAGAATTTCGTCGAATTGCGAAATGCCGACGAAGTCGCGGGATCGAGATGACAAGAGAAAAAGGATAGAGATGGAAAATTAGTGCATCGCTATTAACTCGATGGCCACTCCGTGCAAACACTTGCAATCTCCGACGAATCGTCGACGAGCTCGTCCGTCCATCGCGATGGTCGTTGATTTCGCTTCCGCTCGACGTCGTTGAATCGATGAATTTCCAAGGGGTCGCGATCGTACGATCGCGATCTATAAGACGCGGTAAGCGTTTTATTCGACGCTCGTGGATCATCTTACCTTTCGCCTTCTTTTATCGTCGCTCGCCAGGCAAAATTTAGCGAACGACACGAATCGAGCGTTAATAAACTCGAGTTATTTCGTTACGATCTTGCATTTTGACGAGGATCGATTTAACGGAGAGATTTTTGCCGCGAAAGCGACCGATTCAGGCCCGTCCTATTTTAGAACGTTAAAAATAACCACGCGAAATGAAAAAAAAAGAAGATAAAATAAAATAAAACGCGAAAGAATACAACGATTTACGTCATATTAATATTTCACGCTTTGCCAAACAGCTATTAACCGTAACGAAAAGGATAAATTCGTAGGTGCCCTCCATTTACCGCGTATCGAACACGACCGATATAAAATCAGGAAAATTCGTCTGGAATATTCATACAGGCGCAGTTCAGCGAATAAATCGAATATTTGCTCAACTACCATCGATTCGATATATCCACCGAAATCAAATTTAAACGTCGCTAAAGAAGCAACGCGTTTCGTGCTCGCTAACGAAATACTATTATATTTTCATCCCGTACGTGCAATCGATTACCTCCGAATGTTTCACGTTGAACGATTAAACTATCGTCAAAATGAATTTTCACGTGTCGCTCCGCCGATCGCTCGAGCGCCGTGGGAAGATTTTAAAGCGGGACGGCCAGTAGAAAATCGACGAGATCGAACAGTCGGCTGCGACAGGATCGATCTGTCTATCGATACGAGCGTCTCGTCTCGTCAGGCCGCTCGCGATCGATCGGCGAACCGAGAAATCGAGAACGGAGCATTTCCGCGATAAGATGGAATTAGCGATCGTTCGGAGGCTCGTCGGCTCGAGGCCGATGATACGAGGGCGCACGGATGCTGCGGGACACGGGATAAGCGTCAGCGAGGAAAGCCGCTCCGTTCTGCGCTCGCGGGGTAAGCTCCTACGAGGAGCTTATTTTTAGCTCGAAACAGAATCGATTCGTCCCTTCTGATGCTATGCTGGTTGCTGCGGTGGAACCCAAAGCCGTTGGAGGCGAGGGCGAGATGGAAAGAACCGTGTCGAAGAGAGAAAGGGAGACAGAGTGGAGGCGTGGAGGGTGGTGGTGGTGGTGGTGGTGGTGGAAGTGGAGGAGAAGGAGAAGGAGGTTAGAGGAAAGGCGGTGGACACGAAGCGCACACGACGACGCTTGCGTTCGTGTACGTGCGGCAGGTGTGTCTCTCGGCCAGTCGGTGTAGCCACAAAGCAACAGGCGGATAACGCGTACGTATTTCGCCACCCGGTATATGGCCGTGTCACGAGCCCTTCCCAGTCGGAGCTTTTCCCGTTCTTTTCGCCATGTCTGCTCGGCCTTTGACGATGCCTCTGCCTGTCTATCGCTCGTATCTTCGCCAGGATCCATGGAAAATTGAGCGTCGATATCAAAGATGCGAGTTTCGATCGCGGAAATTTTCTTACAAGGCGGTTTAGGAAATGCGTGCGTGCCGGTTCCCCCAGTACCCCAGTCGGATAAACCTTTTATCTCGGCTCGAAATCATAATCTTTTTAGTTTTTATACTATGTCGAATTTTATTTAAGTTTCTCGCGAAACGCTTTTATGCGTTGCATAAATAAGAAAATAATGAAAATGTTTTTGCAGACGAAGCAGATTTTTGCAAAACGAAATTACAGTTATTCTCTTCTCAAAATTAAATTACGAACTTAAATTAAAATTATTGACATTAAATTGAAAAATGTTAGGCGTCAGCTCGCAAATACGTCGTACTAGGGATTTACTTACTTCGACACGCACAGCGTATTCCATGTATGGAACGATTCGCGTACGCGCGCGAGTTTACATTTGGCTACAGCGCCTTTGTTAAGCCTCCTTTCGGAAAGCTCGGCTTCGGCTCGACCGGCATTTAGCCGGCTTTATTATCGAGTCAAGACGAACGCAACGTCCAATATTCGATTTTAGTACGAGCATGCGACGCGATAATGCGTTACGATCTTCCCTGCAATTTCTAGATCCTCTCGAAGTCGTCCAGTGCTCCATTTTTAATTTCTCCAAAGCTTTGCTCGGTGACTGGCCCGACCTTGACCGACCTTTCCATGAATTATCCACGAAAGGCTATCATCGACGATAAGAGAAAGAAACCGACGATATGCAAATATCGAAGTATTTCTTGCCGCATTGAAAAAATTCATTTTCTTCGAGAATCGTCCGTTCAACGGTTCGCGAATCAGGGTCCTTCATTTTTCCTCGGTACAGGTTGGCTCGGTCGCTGGCCCGGAGAATAATAGCTCGGCATTTTTTACGCTCTGATTTACGCAAATTTTCGAAGCTTCGAACGGCCTCTTATCGGTATCTATAATAGGCTACGCGGCTCTTTCTCTTCGTTCAATCTCTCCTTCCAAGTTTCTATTTTCAACGAATATCGATAATATCGTTATAAAGTTCGCGACTGAAAATCTATCGATCTTTGCGAGCTTTTGACACGCGTTGAAGAGAATTTTACGCGTTTGCCCGTACGTGTTGGCGTCGTATAGGACACAGTAACGGGACGCCATCGGTTTTAATCGTGTCTGCCGTTTATCGACATCCGAAGACCTCGCGATCCACCTCCCATGGATCATCCTTCGACAAGCATCGTCGCTTTGACGAATGGGAGATTACTAATTTCTATATCGCAAGGGAAATTATCGATCACGCGTTGCACGCATTTGCGCGAATAACCATATGAAATTACCTCGAAATCGAAACGAATGAATTACAAACATCGTCGAAACGAGACGTCGAGTTTGATTTAAGGATAACAATTAAGCGTCGTTTCGGTCGACGTGAATATTTTTATAGCGAATCCGGACATTTTTTTTCATTGCGCGCGAATCTAGGAATTCGCTGGAAAAGGTGTCCATACCAAATCCATATTCGACCAGCGGATTAATTGCACGTATTCGTAAAAGGAGGCTCAAAGCGAAACATAAGCCAACGAAAGATCGTTGAATTATACAGTTAATTATAATAACATAGCCATTCTTCCGTGAAAATGGATTCTATCGAGTATTTTGATAACGAACGTAAATCCGTCGTTAGCAGTGACGCTGGCCGATATTATTGTTGAAAACGTGGGATAACGAGGCCCGGTTCAAAACGAACGGGAAAGACGATATCGCAACGAAGTGTCAGTAGTACAAGTCGACGACGTAGCGACCCGTGTAATCCAACGCAACCGTTTCGTTGATCGCTTGCGTGGATTGGCTTTAAGCCCGTGGAAATATTGTGCATAAGCCGTGAATTATGTATCCATGAGTACCGATTGATAATGTAGACGTTGAGCAGAGCGTAAATTGGTTTACATTGATGCTATCGGCCACCACAGAGAGTAAACATGGTATATTGGTCGAGTAGTGCTTTTGTGTACTTGACAAGCATCGGCCCTTCGCTGCATCGTATTACCGCGTTTAATATAAAAACAAATAATTTTTGTACGCGTCGCTGCATCGTCGCGTCGTAGGAAAGCTCGAGATTACTTCGTAAAGTTACGCTTTTCATCATAAAATTCAGAGACGGCTTTCACTTCGTTCTCATAGAAAAGAAAATTTGTTTATACCTTCGACACGAAGAGCGTCGTATAAAAATTCGGAAGAATCGACAAATCGATGGATTTCTGCTTTGCGAAAGAAAATCGTAACTACGGATATACGACGATACTTTTATTAAAATTATGTCGAACCGTTTTAAAGTTTTCTCCGCAATTGAATTTCATCGGTTGTCATTCTGTGATATTCGAAATGTCGGCATACGTACGCGGGTTACCCCTACGAAATTTTCCTTCATTCGAAAAGTTTCCTCTACCTACGTTCAATCTTGGAACGAAGTCTCCGCAAAGGTTATGCTAACCGATAACTTTTGACATACAAATAGCCCGCTTAAACCATTTTCCAATTATTCTTCACTTTACAAGCTCCATGTTGGCGTATCGTTTGAAGTCTGCAAATCCTCGGAGACTCGATTCTACATCTCGTATTTTCTATTTCGATATATTTTTACGTTCTCGATCTATCAAGATAATATAATACATCGAAAGCGTCATTATTTTTCTCACGTTCGTTTCTGTTAGGTTGAAATTCACGGCGGCGCTTAATATCGTTATTCTTTGCCACTTTTAATAGCGTTTTAAATCAATTTCGAGCATCGTTCGCAAAATAAATTACACGTTTTCGTTCGTCGAAAACGTTCACTAAGCCCCGAACTAGAAAACGTTCTCCGCGCGATATCGGAACGGTAAAAAGAAAAGAATCTCAAGAATGATTTCTCGCTCTTACGTTTCGAGGGCGCACGACAAGCAGAGATCTCGCGATTTGCATCCGAGAACGTTCGTAAACTTTTCAACGTCCATGAAATAAATAATACGGGAGAGGCGAACTGTACGAAGGCACCCATAAAACGAGAAAACCAATTCGTCGTATCGATCACGACGAAATACACGCGGATGGAAATTTATCGAGCAACTTATTGCCTATAAATCGATCTTCCTGCTAACGCGGGAGTTGAGTCGAATTTCACGCGTCTACGCCGTGAAACGATCGTTTCCCTTTTTTCTCCTCGATTCGGTCGGACGATTCCAAGGGACTCGAATCTCGAAAGTTTTCGCTCGAGAGCGGAGACATCGCATCTGCGATTCTCCAAAGTATTATAAATATATTAAGTTGGTGCATACGAAATGTCGGATTTTCTTTACACGACGACGTTTGTCTCCCTTTTTTCGTTATACTTTTATTGTTACCGGAGTCACGTTTCAAGAAAGAAGATTTTCTCAAAATGGAGAATATTCTGATCAAATAAACAGCTTTTGAAAAGAGATATGCGTTTCATACGCACCGATCTAATACTCGGACAGTCGCGATCCATTTCGACCTGCCATGTATTCATGTATTCGTCTTTCTATCCCCGTTCAGTTTTTCTTAATTTATTAAGAAATTATATTGATAATTTTAATAATAAAAGTATGAATAAATAACGGAATATTAAATATTAGAAGCGCACGGCAGCGCAATCAAAAGCGTATTCCCAGCCGTAAGGGGCAATATTTCTCCAGAAGATGTCCGAAAATGGCGGTAGCAAGTGGCGGTTACCCGATGCGCAACTACATGCTTCTACGTCGTCCCTCGCGTCCACCGTTCTCCCAATCTGTTTAATCTTCTCTCGACATTCGATGTAGCCACGCGACGAACGTCAAACCACCGACTATCGTTCACTAGCCTCTCGTGTACCAATGTATCCTCATGCTGCCTGGTATATTACACGAGCCGTGTCCTTTCATGGAGGATCACGATTGGACACGCTCATCGGTGTCCAAACGTATTACTAAAGCAAAGTGTCTTCTTCCATTCTGCTCATCTGGATTTTCCAGACGAATCCAGCGATAGGAGGTGTTCATTGGGCCTAAATGCTACAGAGTTAGTGCATAGATTGCTCTACTTTTCGATTTAGATCCTTCAGAGGGAAGAAAGGTTAGCCACTACGAAACTATACCAGCTATCAGGGGCAAGAGAACTTGATCCAAACACGATCTCATACCAGTGCATCGTTATGTCGACTGCTATATTGCACGGATCGCATCCTTCCACGAAGGATCACGACTGGCGCCTTCTTCTATTCAGCTCATCTGCATTCTCCAGACAGACCTAGCGGTAGAGTGCGTTCATTGGACCTAAACGTTACCGAGTTTTTGCGTAACGTAGCCCCGCTTTTCGACTCAGATTCTTCAGGAAGAAAAAAGGTTAGCCATTACGAAACTACACCAGCTAGCTGGAACAGTCCCACGTATCACGGGCACGATTAGAATTCCTATTCGGACATAAGACGAAGATGCCCAACTGCCTAGGCGGATAAATAGAAGGTGCAGAAGCACCGACTTGACCCGAAGGATCAAAACTGGTACGCACAACCCTAGAGAACACAACAGACGCTTTCATAGGTGGAGCAGTGGCTTTCGTGCGGGCTGACTATCGACTGGCATGCTATGCTAGCCTGCCCTCACGCAGACGTGTAGCGAAGACGACAAGGAGAACGATTACGATTCATCGGCGCGTCCGCCTCTCCACCATCGACGAAGAGCCTTTTACGAGCAGGCGACTGCTCCTTAGAGGCAACTTCGTGCCTGTGTGCTTTCCAGCGGCGATAGCGCGCGCGTACGCGACTCAAAGGTGCCCGTGTGCACGTGTGCCTACCTATTTACCTACGTACTTTCCTAAAGTAACGTTAATGCGCCGTCGACGTAGCAGCTAATCACCGCGCCACGGTGATTATACGCCCGTCTCTCTTAATTACCAAAACCCTCGTGCACCGACCGAACGGCAACGTGCCGTGACACGCCTGAACCTTCGTAAGTAACGCTTCGGATCCTGCAATTGCAACGGCGCTTCTTCGATTCTTCGAGAGGAAGTCGATGGCGCGAAACTGAAATGCCGGATAATTCGGTGCAACTGCGTGTCGAAATACATTTATAACGTATTGAGGATTAACGTTTGAGGATCGATAACGTCAGAAATTAAGTGCTTAAAATTATGAAATATATATTTCGAAAAATAGACAGAGACAAGACTTGCAAAATTCAATGAATACAAAATTTCGATTGAATTTGTCAATGGCTCCTGATTTGTCGAAGGTGATTAAGACGGAAGATGATTCTACTTCCTTTCCAAAAAAAAAA
>JAITYT010000759.1:2047287-2058005 GCA_025433975.1 Liostenogaster flavolineata
TCACCACGAGATATCTCGTAGTTGGCAGTCAATGGGTTAAGTGCCAACGTCGAAATGTTATAAATGCTATAAATGTCAGGAAATTATTAAAAATATTAATGATTTTATAGATATTTTTCATAAGGTCTGCGTCTCTTTGTAAAACAGCCTGGCAATTTTTGCACGAGATTAGGCAATTCTGCATGGCACTCGAAGGGGTTAAAAAAAGGAAAAGGTATCGTCGGAAGGGAAACGCAGTGATGGCGGCTTTTATAGGGCTCCTGCGTACGCGGTGGAAAGTATGGGATAAAAATTACGTTCCGTAGGAAGCGAATAATCACGCGGATTGAAAAAAATTGCATATTCTATAGGTCAACGCACTGAGACCGTTTTGCATTTAGAGTGTAGCGGAGCTGAAGGGTTAATCGCTTGCCCGTCTACGACGTGAAACGTTCGAGTGTACCGTTACGAAGTAACTAAGGCGTTCCTCGAGGCAAGTACGAGACGAGCGAATCATCTTCGCATTACTCTTGACACGATTGTCGACTGCTTCGTGCACGAGCCGTTGCACGTCGACGTCGAGTTTTCTAACGATCAGCGTAGCGACGTTTGTCAATATCGATGTACGCTTCTCGGAAAAGCGTGACGATACTCGACGTACCTATCGAGAAGACAAATGTCTCCTCGGACCTAACGAATTTCTTTTCGTTTCGTTTTTTCCGATATTACGACGAACGAGACCAATTTCGTACCCTTAGGCTAGGAAGTACGTAAGAAAATCGTACAATCGCGAGAATCGTCCGACATCAAATATTCCTTTTAGTTGCAGATCGTGCTCCGAATATCATAAATTGTCTTGTTACGTTTCAGGGCCGATAAAAATGTTGCTATTCTTGGCTTAATCGCGTATCCTACCGAAAAAGATTATTCGAAGAAGGAGAGAAGTATGAAAATCGTACAATCGCGAGAATCGTTCGACATCGAATATTCCTTTTAGTTGAAAATCGCGCTTTGAATATCATAAGTTGTCTCGTTGGGTCTCAGCGTCGATAAAAATTCTGCATAACGTAAAGACCGAAACGTTTGCCATTATTTTGAAAATTCTTGTACAACCTGCTCGCGAGCTAATGTATAATTCGGTCTACTTGCAACTAAAATATAAAATTGCGATAAAAGCTATTCTTTTTGGGAACGTCAATTTTTTTCTTAGTCTCGGCTTAATCGCCTTGGCTTACGATAAGAGATCCATTCGTACGAAGTATTCGACGAAAATGCCATTAGCCTAGATAGCATTCGAGGCGACTTATGACAGCGACTCTTTTACGCGGATCCCTTTTCGTTTTTGCTCGCGGCCAAACGAGCAGGAAGAAATGGAAAAAACGAAGCGCATTGTCCCGGGGTTCCTCCCTATCCTACCTTCGTGTACTACATGCACCAATACTTCTTCCTTCGAGGGAAGAAGCACTCCAGCCTTTTCTTTTTATCTTATCAATCCTTCTTGACGTTTCAATTAAGTTTTGCGAAGAAAAACTCGTTCTCGTACTTCGTCGCGTTGGTGGCCTCTCCTTTATCGTCGTCCCTTCTTTTTCATCTCCTTGCGCGAGAGTAGTTGCCGTCATTTTTGTCGTCCAATACCAGCGCGATTCTGATATTACGGAGGGAAGCCTTCCACTCGATTCCACGACGTTTCGATATACGGTTGCTCCCTCTTTTCTTTTTCTTTCCTTTCTTTTTTTTCCTCGAAATCGACGAAATAATATTTCAAGAATTATGCGAAATCATTCGACTCCTTACGGATCGCAAATATTACATTAAATATGCAAATGGCGTCGTCTAAGGAATTATAGAGAAATTTACATAAAAAATTCTTCTTCCTTTATAAAAGTCGACGTACTACGATGGGATGTTTATCAGTCGTATATCTCGCAACGTAAAAAGCGCCGCGGAATTTGACGAGCCGAAAGATCCGGCGACTGTTGATCCTTCTTATCCATCGCCGAGCCAGACGCGTCTGCCACGACGATTCCCACCAAACAAACGAAACCAGACAACGCGTGCCAACGCCCCAACCCTCTCATCGACGGCAAAAAGAAAGAAAAAAAAGGAAAAATCCCCACGAAAGCTGGAAAGTACGTGGAAACCTGTAGGATCGCCTTGGCATCGCCACTTTACGATATTTCTTCGTCGAATCGCACCTAAGTCACTCCTCTCTACGCCTATAGCGCGAACAAGTTGCCCACGTAGGATCGCCTCGATCTCGTTGAACATTACCATGAATAACTGGTAAACATCGACTGCAGAAAAAAAGAAAAAAACCCCACGAAAGCTGGAAAGCGCACAAAAACCTGTAGGACCGCCTTGGCATCGCCACTTTACGATATTTCTTCGTCGAATCGCCTCTGAGTCGATCGCGCCTAAGTCGATTGCCTCTAAGCTGCTAAGTGTTGCCTACAACACGAACAGCTTACGCACGTAGGATCTGCTCGAGCTCGGTGAACATTACCATGAATGACCGGTAAATCGCATTACTCAATTTCATTCACGCTGTCGCACGACAGGCCTACCTTGTACGACTTCGAGAATCCGTTAAGAGTCAATTGCTAATTCCTCGTGATTCCGAGCGTCGATCGAGCGCGACGTGGATCCTCGTCGTTGTAACGAGCTAGTGTAGGGTGCGACATACGCGATAGCTCGAAGAAACCCCTTTCGATCTATCAAAACCGGGCGATCTGCCAAGCGGAGAGGGTCTCGTGCTCGCCAGAGAGAACGTCGCCAAAAACGAGGCGATCGCCTATGTTGGATCCCTGTCGGGCACTTTGCGTTGAAAACGATCGCCTCGAGTCCTCCCGTCTTGGAAAACATTGGGAAGGATCTGGCCTCCGACCACGAATTTATCGTTAAGCGATTATGAGATTCCGGTTCGCCCGTTTGGCTTGCACTCGACATCGCCCTGTTCCGGACGTATCGAGTTCAGCGTTTCCTGAAACGTCGCGTAAAATATATTTCTTCTCGCTTCGAATATTTTACGCTTGACATTTAAGTAGAGGAATAAGTGGATTTGCAAGGTTCGATGCCGCGTGCACCGTTGGTTTACGCGCTTGGTTTACGAATGAACGTTGGCGTTTTTAGTGCGAAAACTCTCGAGCGGAGCACAACCACACGGGTCTGATGTGAAAACAAGGAATCTCGATCTCTCGCGTATTTTGTATTATTTCTCCACGGTTTAATATTCCAACAGCTCGTTCGACCGACCGGCGAGTTTTCTTTTCGAAATGCGATCGGAATTGCAAGCGTCGTGCTAAAGTTCAAACGTTATCCACCTACGGACGTTTAACCAATGCCACGATTTAACTTAATGTCTGTAGGTGCGTTCAGCTACGGCGCGATCGAACGCGTTAACTCATACGGTTTCCGATTCCAACTCGACACCCCAAGTTGGCCTATCAATAGCTCATACCATACTCACTGACGTTCTTTCGCGGGAGCTAATTTTCGCCATGCAAAGAGATAGAAAAAACGATGCTAAGAAGGGAAGATGGTCAAATCGTTAATTCGGTTGAAATGCGAATTTAATTTCAAACAACTTCGATTCCAACTCGACACTCCAACCTCGAGCTTGCGAGAATCACACGAAGCTTTTCATTTAGCCTGATTTATCCTCCACCTCGTTGTTGCTAAAAATCTCCTTTGAATTGGTCTACTCAAATCTGTACAAATTGTAAATGTTTACGCGACTTTTTGTTCTTCTGTTCTTTTACAAGTTTATAGAGAGTATAGGAATTAATCAAGCAGATTTCCATTCCCCAACATATTTTCTTTTCTCGAATCGTTGCCTCTCCAGTTGCTGCATCGAGTGGTGTGGCGACCGAGGGTCGCCTCTCGTCCGCAAAGGGTTAACGACGTAATTCTCGACCGAACGCGATCGATTCGTAACACCACGAAGGAATTAAAACATCAAAATTGTCAGAACTATCCAAAAGTTTCGTCAAACGATGTCATCTCAAGTTTCGACATCGGGAGAGACTGAAAGAACGAATAAAGATCGCAAAGGCGAGGATAGGAAAATTGTAACGCTAACCATCGCTCGGAGACTTCTCACGCAGCCTTTTTTCGTTTTACCCTTTCAGACGTAGTCGTGGAGCGATCCGGGCAAGTGCGGGAGTGCACGGCGGCGGTGGTGGAAGAATAAGGCGGGGGCGGTCGCAGAGGTAGTGGTTCGTGGCCGCCAGGTGATCGTCGTCGTCGCTGGTCCCCGACGGTGACAAGACGAAGACTAGGAGGACGCTCGGGAGGAGGCGGAGGAGAGAGGAGGTGGCGGCGTCGACGACGTCGGCTGCGGAAGAAGCCGGAGGAGGAGGAGGAGGAGGCGGCGGCAGAAGAGAAGGCAGTGGTGGTGAAGTTGGTGCGGGGGAGGTCGCGCGAGGGTGGGTGGTTGTGGCAGGGCGATCGCCTGCCTACCGTTTAGCGAGGAAAGAATAGCGCGGGGGTGGCGTTTGTGAAGGCAACGTGTAGCAAGATGGGCTGCGCCATGTCCGCGGAAGAGCGGGCCGCTCTGGCTCGCAGCAAGCAAATTGAGAAGAATCTCAAGGAAGATGGCATACAGGCAGCCAAGGACATCAAGCTTTTGTTACTCGGTGAGTGGACGTATCATGTCGTTCTTCTACCTTCGGTTGGAACTTTACGCTTGCTTGCTTTACTTCCTCGCTCCTTGGCCTACTCGCTTACCGGTCTCTTCGTTTGCCGGTTTGCTCGCTTACCGGTCTTTTCGTTTATTGGCCTGCTCGCCGGCGATGAATCCCCCCCGAGGTGCCGCGTGGTCTTTAGTATTTTTGATACGTTCCAAAACGACGATCTCGTCTCGTAGGAAGGTCGTTCGTGCCTAGCCGATGAATTATCGTGCGTTCACGGTAATCGCACGGCGTATCCAGCCCGTACGTAGGTGTAGGAGTCGAAAATATCGCGAGGCGAGCTGTCGTTTCTATAATTACGCGACGCGAGATCTAAGTATCGGCCGAGAGACGATACGCGCCATATTTGTTAATCGATATTCATCGATCGCTCAACGACGTTGACCCCTTTGTTAGGATTCGATGATCGAGATGCCGCGAAACGTCGTCACCACTTCTTTTTTTCGACACGACGCGTGTCCGTTTCGTCCTGGAGCCTTCGGGATTCGTCCAGTCGCGGCTTGGTAAATCGTTTCAGTGGATCGTCGATGGTAACGCGTGGACGCGATTTTCGTACCCTTCGGGGAAATTCAAGGGTATCGTTATGGATAGCCGGTGAGAAATTTCAGCGAGAAGAAGGCCGTATCGTGCGACGTCTCTTCGACCAGCCGAAGGGTATCTCCAATCTGGCGATCTTCGTACACACGTACAGTCGCCTCGAAGCCACGATCGATCACGATTTTACGTTTAATGTCTGTACGATCTGGAATCACGATCTAGGGATCGCAGATTGGACAGGGGGAAGAATCGTTCGAAAGCGACATCTGCGTTCTTTCCTGGAACTCAAAATTCATATCTCGATGTTATCGCGAATATCCATCGAGAGAGAAAGAGATAGGCAAACGGATAGAGACTGAGAGAGACAGACGAACAGAGAAAGAGAGAAAGGGTCGAGACAGGAGCAACGCGAAAACCTTTCGAGCGATAAATCGCCTAATCGACGTTAATTGGCATTAATTGGCCATGGCAGTCGTATCGCGAGACTTTCGAGCGGCTGATTTACGGGATGCAGTGACGTACTAACCGTAATCGGACCATCAGCCACGCAAAATGTCCACTTGGCACCGTGTATTCGCGTCATCGTTTAATCTCGCGCCGAAATCCCACGCTTTCGTGGCTCTCGGCTCTTCCGGTAAACGCGTCCTTTACCTTCGATAAGACGGATTCTCTTTCGAGGACGGATCGATCATTCAGGGAAGCTCCGACGCCGGTGAGGACGACAGTGGGCGGATCGCGGCTCTCTCGAGCTGGAATAAGATTGCCTACGAGCACGATCGTGGATCGCGTCTGGGCATTTTTCTCGCGGTCTATTTTCAGTGACGCGGAGCGCGCTCCTCTCCGCTCCTCTCCTCTCCTCTTCTCTCCTTCCTGGCTCGGATCGGTCGTCAGGATTCCTCGAGATACTCGCGAGAGATTAGGAAGTCGACAGCACGGCGCCGTGCCGATCTTTGGGAAGCGTTAGCACGTTTTCGTGGGTACTCCGTCACCCAAATATGGGCGACGCTCTTCTTACTCCAGTTAAATAGGATTTTAAGTTGAAAAGGAATTTAATGGAATAAATATATACTAAATTAATGAATGAAATGTAGGATATGCGACGTAAAAATATAAAAAATGCCTATTCGAGTCACGTCGTTGCTCTTAGATCGTTCTTATGTTTTTTGTTTATTTATGTTGTTTTTATGAAAAAACCATGACTTTCCGAACGACCTAATATTTCCGCTTATCGCTCCGTTTACGTTCTGGCGCTCCGACAGTCGAATTTGGGCCTCCTCGAGAAACTCGAGCGAATCGGGCGTCGTCGCTCGAGAACTCCGTCCATTTTCAGGTACAATTCCGATGCCTGAAATCTTTGGAAGGAAGAAAGGGAAGAAGGAAGAAGGAGAAGCGTCGTCGCGAGTCTCGAGATCGGAACGATTCGATGGCATCGTCGTTCAGCGGCACGAGACGGTGAATCGCGCGCAAAGACGAGCCGCGCTCCATGTTCTGGCTCTTCGTCGACGTCTCGATCGCCGCCCTGGACACGGAGATCGTAATTCGAAATGTTCAGTTCTCCACGGTAGCCGACTGTATTTTTGGCCGCTTTCCAGCGGCGTGGGAGGCTGGGAGAGAGTCTCGAGCTCGCTAGCTCCTATCTCTCTCTCTTTCTCTCTTTGCTTCGCGATCGTATCGTACTTTCCGAGGCACGAGCGCCTAGCGACGTTTCGCAATTCGATCGAGTGTATACCGACGTTTATTGGCCGACTCGATCTACCGGAAAGCGAACGTCCCTCTTCGAGCGGTCGGCGCTTTGTCGCCGGACCCCCCTGGCACGGGTCGTTGCGAAACGCGTCTGAAAAATTCACCGTCGATCGATCGACGCGAGTGCAACGATTTTCTGATGAAAGGTCGAGTTACGCGTGCCTTCGAGATCGAATTCGTTTCCCTGCGGCCGTCGAATTCTACGTTGAATTCCAAAAAACCAACTTCCCTCTTCGAGCTGGTAGCGCTTCGTCGAAAATTATTTCCTAAGCGTGTAACCTTCGAGAAAACTCGACGTTCTCGATGGAACTCGCTCTTCCACGAGGTGGAAGAACTTTGGCGTGGCTCGTAGATAGGCACCGTGGCGCGCTCGTCGACGAACGTGGACGTTGACGAGGGGATTGGATCGCTTCTATATTTTTTAACCGACCGGCTTGCCGGAAATTGAAGGCAGCGTGAAGCCGGAAGATAGGCGCAACGAGCGCGTACTCCACACGGGGGGGCAATGTCCAATCGAACGTTATTGCCAGTTCCTTTTTTACACGGAAGACTTTTAACGTTGGATTTGTTTCGTCATTTGCTCCTAGCATTCATCGACGTCCGACATCCGACGTGCTTTTCTTCGCATCCGTGTCGTTGAGTTTCTGCACCGCCATCTTTAAATCGATACGTTCCGATTTTACGCGAAAACTTTGCTCCGTTACGGGTTGCGTCGTTCTCGTGGCCGATAAATCATAATTGATATCGACGTATCGTTTAAAGCAGTGCTATAAGAGCCAACAGCGTTGCTCTCCTCTCTCATAGGTCATCGCTGTAAGATATATTTTATTAACGTGGTCGCCTCCAAGACGCGCGAGGCATCAATTAACACGTTTGGACGGTTTGAATTTGGGCGAATGTCGATACGAGCACTTAATTTCAACCTTTCTTAGTCGAAATCGGACGACGGTCTTTTCATACGTCTCATACATAGACGCTAAAAATAGAATGATATAAAACAAGAAAATACCGTATTCGGTGCTCGTAGTCTTCAATTTCAATTCATTTCAATTTCAAATTTTCCGTGTAACGTTGAGGTCTACGATGATACGTACAACGTTACAATGTTGCCAGTATCAACGATGGAAAGACGGGAGTCTGATCCTTGTACGAAGATCCCTACGAAGAACGTAGATCAGACGAACGATTGAGAAAGGTGGAGAAATGCGATGAAATTAGGAACATTGCTTTGTAAAATTCCTTTTATAATACAAATTCAAATAAATATTTATCATTATCATTTAGCGCCTGCTACTGTGCTAAATGAAATAAATTATTTATTATCCAGTGGTCAGAAAAATTGTGTCGTTTAACGGTGTTGATCTTTATTATTTGGGAATTTTATTATAAATATAAAAAGCTATGAGTATACCAAGTGCTTTGACACTTAAATTTAAGATCTTTCAAAAAGTGCAGTTAATCACTGTCTGCACTGAACGGCTCAATTTGAACTTACAAACTTCTCCATCTCGTTGACTAGGAAAATTGAAGAGAGATAATTCACTGCTCGCACAACTGTGAGCCACGAGAGCAAAACGAAAATACTGCATTGATCGAATGTCGTATTATATCGTATACCCTATATTTATATTTTAGTGATTATTCCATAAAGTTCCTTTTAAAAATGCAACTGAAAATTTTATTTAACTCGAAGAAGAAGAGCGTCGTCCATATTTGGGTGACGGGACCACCAACGGAAGCACGGGCGTCACCTAGATATTGTTAAAAGGAAGACGAAGGCAGGCCGCGGCTGGTTCTTATTGTTCGATCGACCTTCACGGCACGATTCCGTCGTAATTTCGTACTCGCGATCGAATTTCCTCTCGACCGTTTCCCTCCAGGTATTTTTCTTGGCACGACTTGCCCAGAAAACTTCTAAGAAAGGGAGTAAAGCCAAAGAAACGCGCGCTCGACGAGTCTCCGACGAAAAATCGTCCTCGCTGTTGAACGAGCTAAACGCCTCGTTTATATATAACTTCGTTTCGCGCTCGTTTGTCGTCGTTAAAGGGTTCAGGAAATTAGGATAAATTGGAAGCTCGAAAACCGTACGAGCGTACACGCGCTGCGCGATACAACGCGAGCGACGTCAATATTTGATGTCTTTATTTGTCCTTCCTCGGTGACTAGCCATCGCTTCGGAACTCGACGCGATGTTTATTTCGATCTTTGATCGTATCCTGCGTCTCCTCCCGCGTTCCCTGGTCCCTCCTTTACTCTCCAAAGACGCGGACGATCCCCCGCAGCTTTGACTACGAATTCCCACGCGTTGACGAATCGTTCGAATTTGTCCCTTCGACGAACTATCCGGCTGCGCCGAAGCTTCTAGGTCTGTTTGTTATTCTCCAAAGACAGGGACGATCTCCGCAGCGTCGATTAGGAAATTCCAGGCGTTAACGAATCGCTCGAATTTGTTCCTTCAACGAACTAACCGGCTGCGCCGAATTTTCCGGCTCCGTTTGCTGCTATCGAAAAACAGGGATGATCTCTGAAGCGTTAATTAGGAATTTTGTAGGCGTTGACGAATTGCCCGAATTTGTTTCATTGATAAACTATCCGGCTGCGTCGAAGCTTCTAGGTCTGTTTGTTACTCTCCAAAGACAAGGACGATCTTCGCAGCATCGATTAGGAAATTCCAGGCGTTGACGAATCGCTCGAATTTGTTTCTTCGAAACTATTCGACTGCGCCGAATTTTCTAGGCTTTTTGATGATCTCTACAGCATTTACTAGAAATCGTTCAAATTCGATCACCACGGAGTTGACGAATCTTTCGAACCTGTTCCGTTGACGGATGAAAATAAGAAAATACCGCATTAAGTAAACTTACTATCCCGGTACAGACAGTCTTGCATTACCAAGCGGAGACTTTCTCGAGCGTCATCGGCTCGTTGTTGACATCGAGAGTTCGATCCTGATGGAAATAATGCCCGTTTGAATAGCCGTCTAATTAGCGAGTACGCGTTTGGCTACGAAGCGACTTGCCGATTCTCGAAATTCCGCACGAACAAGCTGATCAACGCGGAGACGAGCGTGCCGACGTTTTCGATACGTTGCGATACAGACGGCAAATAATTCTCGACTATTCGAATCCGCAATCTTGTCGTAGATAAAAGTTGAGACGCCTATTAGCGAAGTTTCCGGAGACCTCGACGGTTCGTAAAAATAGTTTCGCCGGATAAAACGTAGAATCCTACTTCTCGATGGCTCGTCATGCCAACTTTTGTCAGCCGAGGGGACTGTATTCGTTTAAAAGTATCGAGGAAACGTTATTTTTTCGTGTCTTGTCTTTCCTTGAAAGCGAAATTATTCGACGACACTCGCCACAGAAATTCCGCTTCTTTCTCTCTTCGCGCTCTTCTTTCGTTCTTGATCGCTTTAGAAACGAAGAAGAAAGAAATTCCGTGAATCGAACGTAAAATTACGTCGTATTCGGCTTGTTTTGTTAAACGAAAAATCGTCGAACGTTATCGATCATCCGTCGACTTTCGGGGAAGGAAAACGCTCGAAAACGTTATTTTTTCGTGTCTCGTCTTTCCTCGAAAGCGAAATTACTTGGCGAGGCTCGCCGCAGACATTCCGTTTCTTTCTCTCTTGAGCTCTCGATCACTTTAGGAGCGAAGAAGAAAGGAATTCCGCGAATCGTACGTAAAATTACGTCGTATTCGGCTTGTTTTGTTACAAAAAAAAAATCGTCGAACTTCATCGATCATTTGCCGACTTTCGAAAAAGGGAAA
>JAITYT010000759.1:2062898-2078427 GCA_025433975.1 Liostenogaster flavolineata
AATTTAGAATTAAATTTGTCATAAACATGTATTTTCAACGCATTGAATAAATATGTCTGAGTGTACCACCGGTGGTACACGTGGCACGGAACGCGTTAGCGACTGACCAACGAGACAATCTCAGCTCCGTGAGCGACGAGAAGCTGGCCGTTCGAGCGTGCGTCGCAAAAATACGAAAAATCACGCGCTGTCGCATCGCCAACCGAAAGCGGCGCGCGAATCACGTTCGTTTCGCACGAGGCCTTCCGGAGCGCGCACTTGCGTTATCATCTCGCGCGTGGGTCGCGCAATTGCCTCGAGAACGCGCCGAGATCGGTCCGCGTGGATCTCGCGTTGACGCCGCGCGAGAAGTCGACACCCCGAGACGCAGTCCAAATAATACAACGACCGTATCGATTCCAACCTCGCTACAGTTCCTTCTCTTAATTTTATTTTTCATTCTTTCAATTAAAGCCTAAACACGCGAAATCCGCGATTTATCTCTCGAATAAATTTCGAGGCTAACGAATAAAATTCGAGAGAACGATAAAATCTTACGATCCGATACCGAGCGCCTTAATGGAGCGATGTTGTCACGATGATAAAAAAAAAAAAGAAAAAAATAAAGAGAGCGAAAGAAAGAGAAGAAAATGGAAGAGAGCGTGGGATACCTGCTGGGCGTCGCGTCGATACACTCCAGGCGTTAACGACGTTTCCACGAGGCGCCGCCGGTACGACAGGTGGCTCGAGATAGTCGACGTCGAAAGGGCAAATTGCCGATCGATCGATCGATCGGCGAGGGTTCGTCGGATGGATCGACGACCTCCCGCGATCCATGGATCGTCGTTGATGGCGTCTTTCTTGGTTCTACCGTCGCCACGAGAGGCGGTAAGGATCATCGTCGTCATCGCGCAACGACGAGATGACTTTTCTTCCGGCACGGATCGGCCGAGTGTCGGTGAGGATTCCTCGCCTCTACGACACGCCGCCGACGCTCACTCGAGCTCCGGCATGTGTTCGGTCGATATTAAACGGCTCCGAGCCACGAGTAGCTATTATAGGCGGCTACTTAGCCCTGAAAGACCTTTTAAAGAGGTGAGGGAGCATGGGGGGGGGCGGGGGAGAGGGAGGGAGAGACTCACGATAAGCAGGAAAGCAAGTTCCGCCGACGGCTTCGGTGCCACCGGCATGTCATATCCGACTATAAAATGACCGCGATAACCACCGTCACGATTTCTTCGCCTTTTTCGTTCGCTCGACACCTTGGGATTTCTTCTCTGCCTAATAGATCGCTCCCGCTCTCCCTCGGCGACCTAGCGATTTCTACTTTTCGTCCGCTTAATACCTTGGCTTCTCTTCTCTGCCTACTAGATTACTTCCGCTTTCCCTCGGCGACCTAGCGATCTCTACTTTTCGTCCGCTGAACACCTCGGCGAGTTCTAGCGATTTCGATTTGTTGGTCCGCTTTTGCACGATTAACGGAAACATTTCATCAGGAACGTTTAACGGATTATGGCAATGGTCAAGATCGCGTTCCTAACGTCATCGCATGCAAACCGACGTAACGACGCGGTCGTCAATGACGAAACAAAATACGTTGCACTCGACAAGCAAACTGCATGCCTCATCGACGATACATACGATGACGCAAATACTTAATCGAACTGGAATGGAATGACGTAGTCCACTCGATTGAAAGCGTCAGTTTCTTGCCAATCGTCGGTAGTGACGTAGGACTGAAAGATGACTTTCTGTTTCAGGAGCGGGAGAATCCGGCAAAAGTACCATCGTAAAACAAATGAAGTAAGTAGATCTAACTAATCCATAAAATCAATGCATAGCAGTAGTCGCTGATCGCAATCGCGAGGCCAACTTCACGCGAATCTTATCCTACAATCCTTTGTATCGTATCAGCGAACTAAATGACGCGACGAACCCTTTCCCGAGCTCGAGTCGGGGGGGAGAAGAGAAAAGGAAGAAGCACTTGGAGAAAGCGCAGCTCTTCGGTTCTTTAAAGGGACGAAGCGACGAGAAGCGCGTTAAAAAGGGTCGTACGAACAAAAGAAGAACGAAGCGCGCTTTCGGACAAAAACCTTCCGAGGTTTTGCGGTCTCGCGGAAGTACTAATTGCGAATAATGCGTCGGTCAGCTGCCGCGTGCGAACGCGATTGGAAGAAATAGTTTCTCACGCTACTTTCGTCATGCGAGCGACGTCCAAGGTATTTTCGCGCAGGCGAAATTTCGCTCGATAGTCGAAAGACGTCAAACCGGCGAATTCGACGCAAGAAGAAGGCAGGGAGAGTCCATGTGGATTTATCGTCGGTGAATTCGAGGGGAAATTTACGGGCGAATTTATAGGCGATATTTATGGGATACGGTCGAGCTTAAGTCGAATCGATCGCGATCGGATATCGTCCGTGGTCGCTCGTCGTAAAGTCGGAATATCAACGAAGATCGCGAGTACGGCCCGCCTCGCCATTTTTCATCGTCCTTCGCAGGCGACCTCCGTTTCGGCGGCGAACTTTCGGTTTACTGCCGCGCGTAAAACGGGCCAAAGGATGACCGAGTTTTTCAAGTCGTTTCTACGCGAATATAGAGCGATTCATGAATAACTGCGACCGAAGAAATTTGTTGTTCGTGGCAAATGCGTGGAATCGATCGGTTTTGCCCGATGAAATAAATGATATTCACAATTTATAATAACGCGAGTCGATAATCGATTTGAAATCGATTTCTTTCTTTAATCTTTCGCGACTCACGAGGACTGTTCTCAAAAATTCGTAACATTTTTGTCTACCGGATTTGAGATCGTTTCACGTCGATAACCACTACGTGAATTCATATATTTGTATTTGTATTCGGGCACGGATTAGTTCTACGCTATTCGTTCCATCTATCTGCGAAACATCGGCTTCTCGAGCATCGAATACCTAAATTCGACTGCCGAAATTCGTGGCGCTTTCGTGCATTTGGTCGAAAACGCAGGAACGAAGTTCACGCGAGGTCAAAATCCGCTGAAAGCTGCGGCACTGTTGGAATGAACGTTCATTTGCGCGAACCGGGCCAAAGTGGGACGGTCAGGCCGTTTTGTGGACGAGCGCTTACAGGCGAGTGGGCGGAAGGACGATCGAAGCGTTGACGCGTCGTGGCTCGAAACGCGCATTTCGAGGTTTCCCGGTGGCTCCTGACGGACTTTGCCCTGCACGCTCCATCGTTTCGAGACGCGCGCATCCGCCTTTCGTTCCAACGAGCGTTCTTCCTTCCTTCGACGTCGCTCCGCCGTGAATGGGGCCCTTTATGGGCTCCCATTTACAATGGACTCGCTGTACGTAGGCAAGATGCACGCGATGGTTCGCCGGAGTCCAGTACGAGTCGTCCTTCCAGCCTACGGATGAATTTCGAGCATTGATTCGCTCGGTCCACGCGTGTCCGACGTGTTCGAAGAGGCTCCGAAAATGTCTCTCGTTCTTCAGCGAAATTCCAAATTTATTAGGTCGTTCGGGAAGTTCTGTCGTTTTTTCACGAAAAGAAATCGTTACGTTTTCGATAGATTAATTAATATTTACCGAATAATATGATTTCTATGGTCGCTGACCGTCTCTTCTCGTACATATCGAGCACGTACGTAGAAATGCAACGGACGAAGGAGTCGATGTTGAAGTTTGTCATACGTTGATTTATCGGCATTTTACCAAATAATTTTAGTTTTTTCACGAGATTACATATACTTCTTAATTCTACGATGTTTCCAAAACAACCAATGTAAATATTTATGAAAGATGCTAGCTCGTGATCGTTTGAAACGCCATAATTCTCATAAAAAAAAAACTCTGGAGTTTTTCTCGCCGTCGAAAGGACACTCGAGCGTGACGCGTCTCTTCTTTTTTTTCAGAATCATTCACGAAAGTGGTTTTACGCCGGAGGACTTCAAGCAGTACAGGCCGGTCGTTTACAGCAACACGACGCAGTCCCTGGTCGCCATATTGAGAGCGATGCCGAATTTGGGCATCGGTTTTTCTACCAACGCGAGAGAGGTGAGACCACGTACTTAGAGCGAAATGGACAGCACCGTGGTCGACTTCGATCCCTCGCCCGCGTGCCTCCGAGAATCTCGCTAGGAGGAACGCAAAGCGGACCGGTGCGCTTAACCCTTTTCAGTGGCGGACGCAAAACCAGCGGCCATGCGAGAGACACGGGACGCGTCGATTGCCCAGACGCGGTGAAAGCGTACTTTTAGTTTAACCCTTTTAGTGCCAGACGCAAACCTAATCCCTATTCGAGAGATACGGGAGACGTAGACTGCCTAGACGCAGTGAAAACGAAATAAATACATAGTCGCGTATAAAAGTGCTGTTGAAACTTATCTACTGTTATTGAAAACTCGAGAGTAATGTATTCTATCGGAAGTAATGCGTAGAGATTGGTTTCTTTGATCGAAAAACTTAAAACGAAACGTGTATTAGGTAGGATACGGAGGCTGTTGTGTTTTATGGCTGTCGTGATTTGGCTCTTGTTTACACGGACTATTGTTTTGTAAAAAAACTCGGTTATTATCTAAACGATTAAGGAAAGTTGCAAACAAAAAATTAACAATTTCTTAACTAATAATCTACGATATACTCGTCTAAATATGACAAAGATGCCTTCGATTCTCGGAAAGCAATGCTATTAAAAAATAAGTACAACGATGATCCAAACAATGTCTAAATCTCTCGAAAAGAAAAATTCTGCATTGTTTATACGAACACAGTCGGATTGGCATACCTTTCGATGTCGTAAGATTATTCGCGAACTGCTCCAAGTTCCGTTCATGATCGCACTTCGTTCGCTACACTTCACTTTATTGCACTACACTAGGAAGTGGCATTGTTCAGGGTCGCTGTAAGACACCTTGATCGAGCGAAATAAAAAAAAGGAGAGCGTCGTAGCTCGACGAATCGTTATTGTTGTCATTTTGACAGTAAATCGATTATAAAAACTCCTATGAAAACTAATTTCGTTTCGTTTTATTTTTGTTATTAAAAAGCACTTATACGAACAAAAAATGGCCTTTGGTAACCGAGTTTTCACGGTTAACGTCTCTACTTTGATATAACAAAAAATATTTGTTATCGTCGACGACATACGTAAATTAAACGAAAGCTGCGTCTTCGCTGCGTCTGGCAGACGACGCAGTCGCGTCTCCAACGAGATAAGTCGTCCTTCGCGTTTCTCCAAACTGTTCCAAACGACGATATATCCTCGTCTGGCACAAAAAGGGTTAAAAAGGTTAAAGCTCCCCTCGGCGCCGTACGAGACAGAAGAAACCGTTCGCTCTTTCTTTCGCGACCGAAGCGAACGATCTCGCGAATTTTTTCGCTCAACGTTCCTTCGATTTCCGCGTGAGTTTGTTTTCGAGTCGACACGGCCGGTGGCCAAGGGGAAGGCAGGCGCTCGCAACGCGCGAGGAATACGTAAATTCACGTAGCGAGAATCTGGACGTGGGCGCGATATAAATCGTTGGAGCGGGTGGGAGGTTCGGTTCGAGTAGAATCTCGGAATCCTTCGATCGTGTCGACGACGTTTTATCGATAGGTATCGCGCGGGCTCTGGCAACAGGTGAGAAAATAATTAACTTCGCGCTGGTAGGCATGGCGGCGAGGTCGCGTACGGAAGGGAGCTTCGGAGGAGGAGGGAAAAAGAGAGACATAAAAGCACTCGGGGGCGAGTTAGAAAGAGAAAGAGAGATAAAAGCACGCCAGGGCGAGTAAGGAAGAGAAAGAGAGAAGTAGAGCACGCGAGGGCTAGCTAGAAAGAGAAAGAGAGAGATGGAGAGCACGCGAGGGTGAGATAGAAAGAAAAAGAGAGAAAGAGCGATCGACGTTGAGTACGAGAAGGCCTTAAACGGTATCGAAGGACGGCTGGTTTCCGTGTGTGTGTGTGTGTGTGCGCGCCTGGGTCGATCCGAATTCGTGTACGTGAAGACGCCCATCGCTCGCGCGCACTCGCTTTTTACGCGTAATCGTACGAGCAAAAGCATCTACGTAATTCATGTTATAACCAATAACGATGTGTACCCTGAAAACACGAGCAGGCGAACCCTCTCGATGGAGTGGTCGCTGATTGATCCATCGTGTCGAGACAGTGGCTGCCAACCGTGCTGTGCTGTGATTGAATTATCGAGCGTATCTCAGCGCGACGTTGGCACGATGATGAAAGAGAGAGAGAGAGAGAGAGAGCGATCGTAAGAACGATTAAGTCGACCGATAAGCTTTTTATCGCGACGTCTTTACACTCGACTTACACAGAGACGCATAAACGTACGAACGATTGGGCTTGGTTGCGCGTTAAGATCGAGCCAATTGGACCCAGTTGCGCGTTCGAAAATGAATCGATAGGAGACTGGTTGCGCGTTCGAGGGTCAATCGGTTGAGACCTGTTTGCGCGTTCAAAGGTGAGTCGATTGGGATTTATTTGCGCTTTCGAAAGTGAGTCGATTGGAAACTGGTTGCGCGTTCGAGATCGAATCGATTGGAAACTGGTTGCGCGTTCAAAGCTGTATCGAATTGGGACCTAGTCCATGCACACGCAACCATCTCTCTTTCTCTCTCTCTCTCTCTCTCTCTCTCTCCCTGTCCGTCTGCTTGGGAGTCTCCGCCTGGAAGTATCGAACTCTACCGCGCTTCGCGTTGGTTTCTCGGTTCGTTGCTTCACCGGTGCTACTACAGCAGCAGCAGCGTGTTACGAGCAGGGCGTAATTACGACAGGCTCGATAACGAGCGCCGTTAGTCCGTGGAACTGGCAGCGACGTGGCCAAGACGACAACGACAACAACGACAACAACGACGACAACGACGACGGGCAGAAAGCGCGTTTTATCCGACGTACGAGCGTCTCGGGACCGTCGCCGACGATGCGGGTATCGCGTGCCATTCCAAACACGGTCCCGTCGCGCGCGCTTCGCCGATTATCTTATGAATGAAGCATTGAGCTTGGCAAATCGGAGGAGAGGACGCCCCTGTCGTGACCGGAATGTTCGAGGTATCGCTCGAACGATGAGAGACGGATTATTCCATCCGTAGGAACGAATCACGCCGTTCTCGAAGGCAAGGGCGATCCGTAACTCGTTTGCCGATTCGAAAGAGCCTCGAAAACCACTTCGAACGCGATTTTTGAAGACGAGGCAAAGACGAAGATACGAGAGGCGTCGTTTCACGAGCGTCGAAAATTCATCGATCGCAACCTAGACGTGGTCGGCCTTTACCGTGTTATCCCTTGATTCCATTGGTCGTTAAAGTTGAAAACTAGTTAGCTCGTATCATGGCGACGTTACACCGAAATGTTTCGCCGAGGAAAGCCGAGTAATAATTTTCTTTGCCCTCTGGGACGAGCTTCGGAGCGGCGAGCGCGCTGGCGAGACTCGATCCGCCTCTCGTTTCGAACGAACGGAAGCGAATTCAATTCTACTCGTCGATTAAGCTCGTCCTACATTCGCGCGCGAGGATATTCTTTTTTGTCTACGTTTCTTCTCCTTCCCTCTCTATCAGTCTCTCTTTCTCTCTCTCTCTCTCTCTCTGTCTACTTTGCTCCGTTTTATCGATCTGCGTCGCCTCACGGCCGTTATATTTCTTTGAAAATTTCAAGACGGACGCGAAAATGGTGTTTGACGTAATCCAACGAATGGAGGACACGGAGCCGTTCAGCGAAGAGCTTTTGTTGGCCATGAAAAGGCTGTGGGCCGACAAGGGGGTCCAAGAGTGCTTCGGGAGGAGCAACGAGTACCAGCTCAACGACTCCGCGAAATAGTAAGTCTCCATGGATTATTAGCTTTAAGTCGCCGAATCGAGACGATTCCCCCATTGCTTCCATTTTCTTCTTGGTCCGGGCGCGCGTTCAATCGTCGATAACGACGATACCTGCGATCGTTCAGAATCAATTACGAGCGAATGAATTCGCGCCTTTTAACGCTTACGATCGGACCGCTGCCTCCGAGACAAGAGAAAAACGTAATAATTTTACGTATTTTTATAACACTTTCATCGTAATCTAAACCATTACCCTACGCGATCCAGGAATACAAAAAAAAATTAAATCAATCGTACGATAATATTCGTACTAACCAACTTTGAATTTGAAATTTGAAAATGTGCCCCAAGAATGGGACATTGGCGGATAATGGGTTATCTTTCGAAATATCTACTAAGATCTTTCGATGTAAGTCAGCCAAATATGGGTGACACGTCGATCCAAGCGTCGACACGCGAACGCCACGCTTTTAGAGCATAGAGCTGCTGCGAAGCCGCAAATTTCTCAAAAGAAGCGTAATTGCCTTATTTTAATTTTATTTAATTACCCTTTTAGCCAAGATCAAAATGAAGGCATACGATAGAAAGCTATTGGCGGTATCGTCGAAGCAAAACGATTATCGGATCGTAGGTCGTATCTGTACTTCGTGCTTCGTCAAATTCCTAGGAATGTCGGACGTATCTCGTCGTCGATCGGAATACGTTCGTTCGTCCATCGACAATCGATATCAAAGTACTCGTTCGCGCCGTGAAAAAATGTGCCGATGCTAAAATCGATGACGTAGGAGCGCGGGGCATTCGAACGAACGACCGGTCGTTCGTCGATGCGCTACGAGATTGGTTCGATTATCGCTTCGAGGCTACTCGAGTCGCCTTTACCTCTTTCGTCTTGCAAAATGGCAAGCGCGATGAACGCGAGTACGAAAGCCGGGTGCACGCGTGCTCGTTTGCACGAAGGCGCGTAGACCGAGCGGCGCCCGGCGAACGCCTCGTTAAACTTGCATGAAAATCGATTTCTCGCCCGAAACGGGAGCGAGCCTTCGATCTGGGGGGTAAACGTATCGTCGAACGATCGTTTCGTGGGATGGTAGTGGCAAGAAGAAAAGGGAGGACGAAAGTACAAACTTCGAGATACGAGAGAAAAACTGGAAGATTATTTACGAATATTATTATTATTGGGGAACGCGAGTTGGGTCGTGTTAAGTTGGAAGAATGCCTAAAAGAACGTGTCGATGTCTTTGTGCTTTGGATAGCCTGATGGACTAAGCGGTAGTAGTGAAACTAGTCGCACGCGAAGACTCCAGTTCGAATCCTAGTATTCTCACCTAGCGCTTGACCTTTTCCATAGGCCTTTCGATATTTAGGTGTCTTTCGGAATGACAGAGTGTAAGAACGCGACTGGGGTCGTGTTAAGTTGGAAGAATGCCTAAGAGAATATGTCGATGCCTTTGTGCTTTGGATAGCCTGGTGGACTAAGCGGTAGTAGTGAAACTAGTCGCACGCGAAGACTCCAGTTCGAATCCTAGTGTTCTCGCCCAGCGTTTGATCTTTTTCATAGGCCTTTCGATATTTATGTGTCTTTCGGAATGACCGAGCGTGAGAACGCGACTGGCGTCACGTTAAGTTGAAACAGTTGTTGTGATTTGGACAGCTCAGCGAACTAGTACAGCACAGCATCGCACGCGAAACGCCTCGACTCGAGTTCGAATTCCAGCTCACACCCTACTCGATTTTGTTCGTAGCCTTTGAATATTGAGTTGTACCGAGACCACCCTACATTTATAACGAGTGAAAGACGAAGTCGTTGATGCTTCGACGTCGTTAGAACGATCGATCGAAGAGCGATCTTGGTTCGACGGACGGCGATCGATCCGCCGCTGCCGTCGGGTTAAGAACATATCGCGCTTATTGTTTACGCTGGCATCGTTAGCCACGACGTTCGCAAAGTTCATCGACTTCGGCTGACAAAGGCGTAGGCACGAGAGAGCGAGGTGAAAGTGTTCAGCTACGAAGGATAAGCCGCGCTGCCGCGTTACAGCGGCGCTCTACCCACGGTCGACCGTAATTCCACGTCGTACCCTCGCAGTCGATACCTACCGGACCCAGGAGGGATGTATTATTTTTATAGTACGTCAGCCACTGGCGTATTGATTTTAGGGTGGAGTTTATAATAAGCCCGGGCTACCACGTGTGCGATCTTCGTACTTTCGCTCGTCTTCCTACCGATCGTACGATCTTTCGAGTCGCTCCTAAGATTTCCACCGCGTCCATCTTCCTGGTTGACGAAGAGAGCGCGCGTTACGTTATAGAACCTAAGAACGGACGAACCGATTGCCTCCTCTTCGAGTCGATTTAACGTAAGATTTTGGATTAGTTCTTTTAAGAGTAACGGCAAGAGTAATAGTATTCGGTAATAGTGACCTGGAAGAGATACGTTGTGTACCTTATCACGCGATAGAATACGATATATCGGCCCACTAGAAGGGTTAAGCAGCTAAGGTTCCACAAAGGCGCGAGTCAAGAGAACCGCGTGAAATATTGGACGATGAAACGATTTACTTTAGAAAACGGTCGATCATCGTCGCGATCTTTATCGCGATCTAATAACCGAACGGGCTGTAAGAATTCGTTTTACTTGATTTACCGTAGGGACACGAGCATGCAACAGTCGCTTCTTCGCTCCTTTTACTAAGCTACCGTAAAATGTAACAAACGTCGCGTTTTTACGAGGACTTTACATCTTAAATATTGTTCGACAAGCCGTTCGCCGGTTTCGTACGTTTCTATTTCGAGATTTTAGTCTTGCTACGAAATTACGAATCTCCGAATGGTCGTGATTCTATAAAATTCAATGAAACGTTTTCAGCGAGATGTTTAAAATAAAAGTAAAAATAAAAATAAAAATAAAGTGTTAACGTTTCCGAAGAGTAGTGTTCATCGCACTCGATATCGATTATTTTCGAAGGTCAAAGATTGGAGTTGAAAAATTCCAAGTCCATTGTAATCAGCAACAGTGAAATTTTCATTTCGCAACTTCCATGCGCGTGTCTCTCAGAGCGACTTGTCGCAATGTAATTTACGTTGTTACGCGCTTAATCAAGACGATGTCGTAACTGTTTTAATTACTTAAAACATTAGCGTGGCGAACAACGACAACGTTGTTAACGAACAGAAATGTCTGGCGAAAGTGGCTCTTCCACTCGATCGACTTTACGCTCTCGAGCTTCGGTCGATGAAAAGCAGCGCGCATTACGCGTGTTTCATTACACGAATGTAACGAACGGCATTATCGTCGAGTCGATCGATTTCTTCCCGTAAACAATCAACGTGGCGTCTTTGTCCTCGTCGTTACACCGTACAGGCGTTTAATGTTTCTTTTTTTTTGTAATGCGATAAAATTAATTTCAAACGAGCGATCGTACAAAGAAATTGGAACGCGCAAGGACGCGTCGATTCCTGGCGATCTAACGGCGATCGCGACCTCGATATTTTATTGGCGATTTGCACGACACGCGACTGCGATGCCGAGGAGAATTCGATTTATTCCATGCTTACAACCCGTACGGCCGGATTCGTCTAGACGCATTTCTTATCCTTCGACGGAAGATCGTTACGCGAAAAAAAAGTAGAAAGTCGTAAGAAAGTTCGAGACAAATACACGGAGAAAGAACGATAGACGAATTTACCAAGCGAAAGACAACTCGGAATCGTTTCGAGAAAGGACTGAGAAGATATATTGTTAATTTGTTTGTGTCGGTGTCGACCTCTCGGAACATTGGTCACCTAAGATATGGTGCAGCTCGCGGTAGCAAGTGGTCGACGATGATATTACGTGGTCCAATGACGAACGGAGGGAGATATTGCGCATCTTGGGCACTCCAGCTCGGCCAGTGTCTTCGTACGTGCAAAGTATGAACGCTTGCGAAGTATCGAAGAGCCGATGCGGCCGCTTTATGTACGAACGAATACACTGGTCGACCTGGTAACAAACGAAAGTAATTTCTTTTCTTTTCCAACGGTTTTTTTCATTAAAAAAACGAAATGACTTTCCGAACAACCTATATATATATATATAACCTAATCATACATATATGCATATATGTATACATCCGCTCGTTAACGCGTTGAGTCTCGCGTCAGTCAGCGGTGACTGACACCGAGCCTTCCGTTGAGGCCGCGTCAGTCGTAGGCGACTGACAGGCGCGCGTGCCACTCAACGTGCTAAGAGCGATAGATGAATCGTTGAATGTTTCGAAAAGCGACTTGGGGCGGTGTTTGTGCGATCCAAGACGTTGCATAGGTCGCGGTGGCAAGTGGTCGACGATATTACGTGGGCCAATGATAAACGGAGGGAGATATCGAGCCTTTTGCGCTTTACAGCTTGGCTAGTGTATTCGTACGAGCAAAGCACACACGCCTACGAAATGCTCGGGAGCGATGCCGTCGCTTTATCGTACGCAGGGACATATACTCCGAAGCGCGTTGAAAGCGATAAACAAATTTATAATGACGCATCGTAAGCTTTTCGAAAATCGACTTGGTAATTCGTTTGTATGGGTGTCGTCGACCTTTCGGAATATCGTATCAGCCACCTAAGATATCGCGCAGCTCGCGGTAGCAAGAGGTCCAATGATGACGCTTCGTTCGTGCAAGGATAAAGGCCTGCGAAATATTCAAGGGCCGATGTCGTCCCTTTAGGGACGTGAACACATCGGCTGATAAATTTCCGGTCTGACAGACATACGACGCGACAAATACAAGATTAATATTTTGTTAGAAAGTGCTAACCTTCAAGAGATAGCTGTAAAAATTTCATGACGATCTGACGTTTGGTTCAAAAGTTGCAGTGGTAAAAATGGGAAAAGAAGAATTTCGTATGTCGGGAAAACATTGCTTTATGACGGGACAGCTTGGCTCGATAAGTGTTATCCGGACTCTACACCAGGAAAATCGACTATTATTGACTGCTTTGCTGAATTTAAACGTGACGTGGCATTCTCTGGTCAGCCAAAATAGGTGATTACATCAGAAAACATGAAAAAAGTCCATGAGATTGTTTCGGCAAATCGTAAAGCGAAGATGCAAGGATATCAAAGGAACGCGTAGGCTTTATTTTGCGTTGTCGGGCATTATTTTTAGACCGGGAACTTATCAGTCGATGTGATACGTGTACGTAGAGGCACGTGCACGATCGTTGAGAACGATGAAGAAATTTATAATGGCGTATCTTAAGCGTTTCGAAAGTCGATTTGGTACGTACAATACGTGCGCGAAATAACGTACGGTCTAAGACGTAGCACGGGTCGCGGTAGCGAGCGGTCGACGATATTACGCGGTCCGATGATAAACGGAGGGAGATATCGAGCCTTTCGCGCTCTCCGGTGTATTCGTTGGTGCAAAGCTCACAGGCCTGCGAAATATTGGAGGGCCGATGCTGCCGCTTTATGCGCGTACGCGCATATACACGCTCGTTACCCCGGCGCGCGTTTTACGACGAGAGGCTGCTGCTGCTGCTGCCTGCTGTCACTGCTGCAGAGGCCGCGATCGCGCAGAGAAACGGCGCCGAAGCTTGCCCATTGGAGTAGGGTAGAAAAGTCCGGGTTATAATACGAATTTCCCGAAGGTGAACCGGGATTCGAAGTGGGAGTGAGAGGGCTGCCGCCGCAGGAAGACTCTCGCGGTGGAGACCTCCGGTGGATTCGAGCTCGAACGAACGAACGGGGAACGGTACCTGCCCGAAGAGGGGTCGAACGAATCGCGGAGGAACTGGAATACACGGAACCCGCGAACCGTTCGATCCTCCCCTCGCCTACGTATCCCCCGCTATCTCTCTCTCTCTCTCTCTCTACGTTTCCTTCTTTATCTGGCATGTTCCCTCTTTCTCGCGCTTGCTCTCTCTGTCGTATTGATCGGCGATGACGTCACGCCACGCCCGTGTCACGTGGCTGGGAAAGATGGCCGACATTGTTCCGCCGTGAACCAACCCCTCCCTTTTCGTTTCTGTCTTTCCCTTTATCTCTTTCCCTCGTTTCCTCCCTTTCTATCCGTATGTTTCTCTCTTCTCCTCTCCCTCCCCTTCCTCAGTGTCTCTTTGTCCATCAGCTCTCTTTCTTTTTTCTCCCAACTACCTATCTATCTCTCTAGCTAGCTAGCTAGCTAGCTAGTCATCTCGCTAGTTAGCTAGCTGGGTATTTATCTGTCTACCTATCGCTACCTTTCTCTCTTCCTCTCGAGAAAAATCTAAGCGTCCTGTGGGAAGAAGAGTTAGCTGGGAATTATTCGTTTTCCACCCTTCCTGGTCGTGGCCACGCCACAACGTCGAAATTTTCGATACCTACGACTTTCGACGTGCTTCCCGTTCAAGCGCGTTCCTCTCTACCGGCAACCCCATCTACCGGCTCTCCTATCCTTCACCGTGCAATCGTCGTTTCGTCCTTTTGGTCTTTCGCTTCCGTTTTTTCGCCACTTACTTCGGGAAAATCGATGGACTCAGCGGTGCCCGATCGGAATTAACCCATTCCATCGACATCTTAAGACTCGAATACGTCTTAAGTCGCATCGAATGTCCTGGAAAGATGGCGCTGTCTGGTCCTTCCGAATCTTCCAGCTAATGCGATTCCTATCGCGCGACTAAAAACATGGCCTAACAATTTTGTACGTCGTGTAACAATTTCGTCATCTTTGAATTTCGAACGCGTCCCAAAGGCAATTTCAAGATTAATCCTATCGATTTTTCTCGCGCGTTGGAGTCGTATGAAAGATAATAATGAGCGAATGGAGTACAGAAAAGACGAATATAAAAATGACCTAACGTTTAAGATCACCAGCTTTTTTACAACGACGAACTGATCATTAACGATCAACGAAGGAAACGTTGAATTCTTCAAATATTTGTGAAATATTCAGAATCACGGGAGGTACAAAAGATATCCGTATGCGTCTCGATCGAAGATATTTTTTTCCCCGCCACGTCGTTCGCTTGGTGTAACTCCTTGTAAATGTGAAAGAAAGATCCTCCTGTCGGCCTCGTCTTCGACTACTTGTTGCGAACCGCGCCCTAACACGCGACTACGCCTATAGATATATCGAACGTCTAGACCCCGGGTAACTTTTCAGGGTTGCCTTCTCCGTATTCGTCAATGAAATACGTATCTCCATAGAATAGACCACACCCGTGATCAAATTTTTATAAAGAAATATCGCGCTGGATTTTACAAAACAATATCGCGAAATTCATCGATTTGCAACTCTATGAATTTCTTATCTCTCGGAAGGTATATAAACGACCGATAAATTCATTTACATTTACAAAGAAGATTTTCGATAGAAATTCCAATGGCGGTATTAATTACTACCAAGCGAGAGAATTAGTTTGCCTAGCGAAAATAGACGTTCGAGCCTGTCATCTTTTAGCTGTACTTGTACGTTAGTCTCGAACGCGAAAGATCGAAGAAAACGTTCATCGCGAATTTCTCGACATTGAATTAAGTCGAACGTCATCCGTGTGTAAAATCGGACGACGCCCATAATCCCTGTCCGCTTACTCTTCGGTGTCGTTTACGAATTCCGTTTCGCTTTACAGCTTCCTCGACGACCTGGAGCGATTAGGTGAAAGGGATTATCAACCAACGGAACAAGATATTCTCAGGACTCGCGTAAAAACGACTGGAATCGTTGAAGTTCATTTTTCCTTCAAGAATCTTAACTTTAAGTAAGTATCCTTACATCCGTAACTTATATTACACATTCCATTTCTTTTTTTTTTT